>SNVD02013892.1:0-600000 GCA_013180625.2 Boswellia sacra
TGAACACTTAAATATGTATGTTTAATAAGAGCTCAGTTCATCATATTGCATTAATAGTGTCATTAAATTCCTCAACTTAAGCATATTTGTAGCATTTGCATCTTTGGAATTAATTCCTCTTAATTTTGGCTTTGTTACAGGTTCGGTAAAAAGGGCATAACTCTCTATTTATAGATCAGAATGGTGCAATTCTTAATGTTTTGGAAAGTTGATTCAATTGTCTACAAGATTGCATTCACAAGCATCATCAAATTCAGGCTTTTAGTGGACCAAAATTGGGCTTGAAGTGAACCTATCTACAGTCTCAGCCCAGTCTGACCAGGCCTCAGTATTTGGATCGTATCTCTCAAAATACGTATCCAAATTGTACAAATCAATATGTTCTAGAAAGCTGAGAGAAATATCTACAACTTTCATGAAGACATGTGATTAAAATTCACAACATTTCGATGTCAAAATTGATGGTCAAAAGTCGGTGCCTAATGATCCCAATTGTCAAAGATATTTACAACTAATATTTGACAATTATGCCTTGTAATTTGACAAGTTTGCCCCTGGATGTATCTATAAATAGAGGTGCCTTGTGACCCATGAGGGCATCTTGGCCTTGGCTGGAACATTTTGGCTTTGGCTAGGATCTTGTATTGTGTTTTGTGTGTTTATGTTATTAATGAATTTCCTTTTTCTTGCCTTTTATTTTCTTTCTATTATAATGTTCTTCTAATTTCTCTTTTGCTAAGGTGAAAGGGTGAAAAACTTGATATGAGAATAAGGATTCTCTAACCCTTAATATGTGCTTAATAATCTTAATCTTATAATGTTTATTCAATATGATTTATATTTAATTTCTTAATCAATCTTGACACCACTCGTAAAGTGGAGGTATTGATCCATTGTCGACAATCCTTGGCACATCAAATGCTTGGATCCTTTCTAGATGATGTATGGTTCTTCCTTACCGACACGAATCTAGTTAGGAACCTTGATTTGTTGTAGACATATGATGATTTGCACATTGGATGCTTGAACCCATTTACAAGTAGTTGTATAAATATTGTAGCGAAACAAATATTAAGTTTCATATAACTAAAACGGGTTCTATCCATTATGTGATATATCAAGGGCGGACCCTAAACTTAGCTTTCATATTTTGTGTTGATCTTCTTGGTGTGATTCTCATTTATTATTTACGAACTTGTTCTTACTTATATTTGTTGATATTATCTTGTCATCTCTTTAAATCATCCACATCATATTGCTTAGTTTATAGCTGTCTCTTATACACATCTAGATGTGTATAAGAGACAGACCCCGGACTCACCGGGTTTATTACTTCGACATTCTTATACTTGGGAGACAATCCTTTTTCGATGTGTCAAGTTTTTGGCGCCGTTGCCGGGGAGGAGGGGTGTTTTTTCGGCTAAAAATTGGCGTGCAAAATTGTAAGCATTCTCTTTTCTATCTTAGATTAAATTTTTTTATTGTGTTCATCTTTTCCTCTCTTTTCTTCTTCTTTTCTTTGCATGGAAAATTTGGTCACGAAACATCTAGTGTAGACTTATTAGAAAAAAACATCACTTCCTTAGAAAACATAGCCGACAATCATGAGGAATATTCAAGGAGAAGGGGACAAGCCGTTCGCAACAAAATGATCAAACTCAACGAATAAACCCTCAAAAGACTACATGAATCGTAAGGACTAGTGCACCATCTTGTGTAGTTTCTCCTCCAGATTCAATCCATTTCAATTTCAACCCAAGTTTTGTTCGACTTCTACCCACTTTTCATGGCCTTGACATGGAGAACCCATTTTCGCACTTGAAACTCTTTGAAGAGGTATGTAGCTCCTACAATGACCCAAATTGTAGCATAAACACCATTAGATTAAAGCTTTTTCCTTTTTCTTTAAAAGATAAAGCTAGAACATGGCTACAAAATTTGAGGTCGAATTCCTTCAGTTCATGGGATGAGATGAAACAACAATTTTTGAAAAAAAATTTTCCCACCCATAGAACAAATTCCCTTAAAAGACAAATTTATGATTTCTCTCAAAAGCAAGGAGAAACCCTTTACCAATGTTGGGATAGGTATAAGGAACTACTTAATACCTGTCCTCACCATGGGTTTGAAACTTGGAGAATAGTTGCACATTTCTATGAAGGGTTAACACCTCAAGATAGGCAACTAGTGGAATTAATGTGTAATGGAGAAGTTAAAGAAAAAGACCCTGAGGAAGCACTTGACTTCCTAGATTCCTTGGCAGAAAAGGCACAAAATTGGGACACTGCTGGCACCTATGAGGTACCAAGCAAGGCCCAAACCTCGACATCCAATAGAGGTATTTACAACCTTAGGGAAAACCATGACCTTCAAGCCAAATTTGCATCCCTAGCTAGAAAAGTCGAGGCTCTAGAGATGAAAAAGAGTGGTCAATTGAAATCTATTCAAGAAAATGTCTGTAACATTTGTGATGACAATAACCATTCTACTAATGATTGCCCAACTTTGCCTGCCTTTAGGGAATGTCTTCATGAAGAAGCCAATGCCTTGAACACTTTCAAAAGGCCAAATCACAATCCATATTCACAAACCTACAATCCTGGTGGGAGAAATCATCCAAATTTTAGCTGGAAAAATGACAATCATGCACAATCTTCACAAGTCCCTTTTCAAACACGACAAAATTTTCAAAATTCTCATGATCATGCTTATGCTCCTCCTCCTAGGAATGACTTTGAAGAGACATTGCATTCATTCATTACAAAGCAAGAGACTTTCAATAGTCAAACTGTTCAAACATTAGCAAATTTGTCAGAAACTTTTGCAAAATTTGCATCTACATTTAGCATCCAAGAGAAGGGAAAATTTCCTTCTCAAACATTGCAAAACCCCAAAGATCAATCTAACTCAAATGCAGGAAGTTCAAGTACCCATTACTTTGACCAAGCCAAGTCAGTCATGACCCTTCGCAATGGTAAAGTTGTTGAAAAACACATTCCTGACCCTTGTGAGAAAGAAGAAGAATCGATCTTTAAAGGGCAGGAAGAGGTTGCCAAACCAACACCTAGTGAAGAGGAAACCATATACTCATCTCTGCCTCCATTTCCTCAAGCATTAGCCACACAAAAGAAGCAAACTCACAATTCTGAAATCTTTGAAATTTTCAAACAGGTAAAGGTCAACATTCCCTTGCTTGATATGATCAAACAGGTACCTTCTTATGCAAAATTTTTGAAAGACTTGTGCACTGTGAAAAGAAAATTGAATGTGAAAAAGAAGGCCTTCTAGCTGAGCAGGTAAGTGCTATTCTTCAAAATAATAATACAGTGAAATATAAGGATCCAGGTTGTCCTACAATTTCATGTGTTATTGGAGACCATAAAATTGAACAAGCTTACTTGATCTTGGTGCTAGTGTGAATTTGCTTCCATACTCGGTTTTTCAAAAACTCAATCTAGGTGAGTTAAAACCGACTTCTGTGACTCTTTTGCTTGCTGATAGATCAATTAAAGTACCACGAGGAGTAGTAGAAGATGTGTTAGTTCAAGTCGATAAATTCATTTACCCAGTAGATTTTATTGTCTTGGACACACAACCAGTGGAAGTATGTAATTCAATTCCTGTCATTTTAGGGCATCCATTTCTAGCTACTCTAATGCTTTGATTAATTGCAGGAATGGAGTCATGAAGCTATCGTTTGGGAACATGACATTGGAACTTAATGTTTTCAATATGTGCAAACAACCACATGAAGAAGAAGATGAAATTGAGGAGGCCAATATGATCGAAACTATTGTGGAAGATCACATCCAAAAGGGAGTTCTTCTGACCTTTGGAAACTTGTTTAAGCGGAATTAGTAGAAATTCAAGTCAGGAACTAGAACATGATCTTTCCTAATATGGTTCTTTGCGCGATGTGCCCAAGGTGTGGAAAAAGGCTCAAAATCAAGATTTGAAGAATTGGGGCAGATGATTGAAAGCAAGGAAGATGAAGCTCCCAAGCTAGAATTGAAGCCCTTACCTGAAGGACTGAAATATGCATATCTTGGGGAGAATCAGACATATCGGGTGGTAATTTCTTCATCCCTCACATGCGAGCAACAAGGTAAGTTGATAGAAGTGCTTAAAAGGCATAAAAAAGCAATCGGGTGGACTTTAAAAGATATAAAAGGCATTAACCCTTTAATTTGCACACATAGAATACATTTAGAGGAAAATGTCAAAACATCTCAACAACCTCAAAGGAGATTAAATCCACACATGAAAGAGGTCATCAGGGCTGAAGTTCTCAAACTACTGATGTGGGAATTATCTATCCTATTTCTGATAGTAAGTGGGTAAGCCCTACACAAGTAGTACCTAAAAAATCTGGCATTACAGTTGTTAAAAATGAAAAGGGGGAATCATTGCCAACTCGTGTCTCATCTAGTTGGAGGATGTGCATTGATTATAGAAAATTAAATGCTATCACTAGAAAAGACCATTTTCCCTTACCCTTCCTTGACCAAATTCTTGAAAGAGTAGCAGGAAACCCCTACTATTGCTTTCTTGATGGATACTCAGGCTACTATCAAATTCCCATTGCACTTGAAGACTAAGAAAAGACCACATTCACGTGCCCCTTTGGCACTTTTGCATTTAAGAGAATGCCTTTTGGACTTTGTAATGCTCCAGCTACTTTTCAAAGATGCATGCTAAGCATTTTTAGTGATATGGTCGAGCATTGTTTAGAAGTTTTCATGGATGATCTAACTGTCTCTGGAAACTCTTTTGATAATTGTCTTGGAAACTTAGAAAAAGTCCTAAAAAGGTGTGTAGAAAAAGGTCTTCTTTTGAATTGGGAAAAATGTCATTATATGGTCACTTCGGGAATTGTCTTAGGTCATGTGGTGTCTTCTAAAGGAATTGAAGTGGACAAAGCAAAAGTGGAATTAATTTCCCATTTGCCTCCACCAAAAACAGTTAAAGAGGTCTGTTCATTCTTAGGGCATGCTGGATTTTATAGGAGGTTCATAAGAAATTTTAGTGCTATATCTAAACCTCTTTGTAACCTCTTAATAAAAGATACTTCCTTTGAATGGACTCAAGAATGTCAAAATGCCTTTGATACACTAATTGGACTTTTAACAACTGCTCCAATTATGCAATCTCCTGATTGGTCCTTGCCTTTTGAATTGATGTGTGATGCAAGTGACTATGCCGTTGGTGCTGTCTTAGGACAAAGAAAAGAAGGTAAGCCTTATGTAATATACTATGCAAGTAGGACTTTAAATGATGCACAAATGAATTACACAACAACTGAGAAAGAACTACTTGCAGTAGTATTTGCATTGTACAAATTTCGATCTTATTTAATTGGCTCTCCAACAATTGTTTACACTGACCATGCAGCTGTGAGATATTTAATGACTAAACAGGATGCAAACCTAGATTGATACGGTGGATCTTATTGCTCCAAGAATTCAACATCACAATAAAGGATAAGAAAGGAGCCGAAAATGTCGTTGCTGATCATCTTTCAAGACTAACGACAGAGACATTAATTGAAACTTCACCTATCAATGATTCTTTTCCTGATGAATTTTTATTTTCCGTTGCTACTGTACCTTGGTTTGCTAACATTGTAAATTTTCTTGCGAAGGGAAAATGCCACCTCATTGGAATGCTCAAGACAAAAGAAAATTTTTAACCGAGGTGAAAAATTTTTACTGGGATGACCCATATCTGTTCAAATATTGTCCAGACCAAATAATGAGAAGATGCATACCCGACAATGAGGTAAGTAGTGTCATTAACTTTTGTCATTCTGAAGCATGTGGAGGACATTTTTCATCTAGAAAAACAGCTGCTAAGATCTTACAATGTGGATTTTATTGGCCCACCTTATTTAAAGATGCACATGCATTTTGCAAAACGTGTGAAAATTGTCAAAAATTGGGATCCATTTCAAAAAGAAACATGATGCCTTTGAATCCCATTCTTGTTGTTGAAATCTTTGATTGTTGGGGTATTGATTTTATGGGACCCTTTCCATCGTCATTTGGTTTTGTGTATATCCTTGTTGCAGTAGACTATGTTTCAAAATGGGTCGAGGCAATTCCGTGTCGAAACAATGACCACAAAACAGTTGTCAAATTCTTGAAAGAGAATATCTTGAGTAGATTTGGAATTCCTCGAGCCATTATTAGTGATGGGGGTACGCATTTTTGTAATAAACCATTTGAAACCTTAATGAAGAAATATGGAATAACCCATAAAATTTCTACACCTTATCACCCACAAACAAGTGGACAAGTTGAATTAGCTAATAGGGAGATAAAACAGATCTTAGAAAAAACGGTTAACCCAAATCGTAAAGATTGGTCTTTAAGACTTAATGATGCACTTTGGGCTTACCGAACTGCTTTCAAAACATCATTGGGAATGTCTCCTTATAGACTAGTTTATGGAAAACCTTGTCACTTGCCTGTGGAAATTGAGCATAAAGCTTATTGGGCCATTAAAACATTCAACACAAATTTGAATGATGCTTGCAAGTTACGAAAACTCCAACTGAGTGAACTTGAAGAAATCAGGAATGAGGCTTATGAAAATTCTAAAATCTACAAAGAAAAAATGAAGGTTTTTCATGACAAATTTATTGTTAGAAAATCTTTTGAACCTTCACAAAAAGTTCTTTTGTATGATTCAAGATTGCATTTATTTCCTGGTAAACTTCGGTCACGTTGGACTGGGCCTTTCATTGTTAAAAATGTTTTCCCTCATGGAGCAGTTGAAATTGAGAACCCAAAGAATGGTCAATGTGTTTAAAGTTAATGGACAACGGTTAAAACCATTCTTTGAAAATTTTGACCAAAATGAAGAGTCCATTGCTTTAGTCGATCCTTTTTAAGGATTGATTTTTCCCGGTCAAGTGGCGGATACGGTACTCCGTGACTATTAAAGTCGGTTTTTCAGTTCCCTAAAAAACTGTTGCTTGCATCCATTTTCTTTTCCTCTCTCATTTTCTTCGCATGGACACCATTCTCTCCAAATTGCACAAACATTTTCCCTCTCTTCCTCAAAATGATTTGCTTAAAATTTACAAAGCTCGTGCAGAAAGACTAAGGTTGTTGATGCGTAAGGGTATTCCTGCTGATTTAAGATGGTTAATTGAAGCCAAGGTTTCGATTTTCTTATGAATTTTCAGATAATCTTGTTTCTCACATGCCAGGTATGGGAAAAAGCTCTTACGCCAAAAAGCGAAGAGCGAAAAGGTTACAAGTTTGTCCCAAATGTGCAAGATGGACTTGTAACCAGCGTTGCCGCTCCTTGGGATATTTGTCTAATAATCGAGAGGATAAACTACAGTTCATCAAGAATGGACTGAGTAGGGAGTCTTTGGATGATATCCGAGTGACTCTTGAGACGCATTCTTGTGGACTTGTGCAGCGTGAAATTTTTAATTTGTGGACACAATTCCGAGATGAGCAGGAACGCTATAGTCTTGGGAATCTGACTCAAAACGACCCTGTTTGCCAGTTTATAAGAAAACTGGATGGGAAGCATATCCCCAACTCATAGAAGGTGTTTAAGCCGTTTCTGGACGTAAAACCAGAGGAAGATGTGAGCCACAGTCACAACTACCTGTACATATGCATGCGTGCCATCATTTTTGAATTTTAATACCTCATAGCTGTCATTTTTGAATTTGTATCTTTTGTTTGACTTATGTGTCTTATTTCATCATCTTTTGAATTTTTATGCATTATTGTCAAATTTTGCTACCTAGATAGATATCATCATTAGCATACCTTTTTGCACTCCATAAATACCACATCTCTTGTTCTTTTCTTCACACATAGTTAGAGAGTTGCATAGACATGGAGGGAACTTCAAAACGTCGAATCCAAAGGATATGTGTATTCTGTGGATCCCGACCGGGTAAAAGTGAGGAGTTTATACAAGTAGCAAATTACCTTGGTAGACTACTGGCTGAAAGAAAGATTCATGTGGTTTATGGGGGAGGTAGCCTCGGGTTAATGGGTTGCGTATCAACAGCTGCACATGTAGGAGGTAGTCAAGTATTAGGAGTTATTCCTAAAGCTTTGGCTGTAGAAAGCATTGTTGGAAAAACGGTTAGGAAGGAGTTACAGGTCTCCTCTATGCATGAACGCATGGCACATATGCTCATCAATTCAGATGCCTTTATTGCTTTACCAGGTGGCTTTGGCACTCTTGAAGAAATTTTTCAAATTGCCTCTTGGGCCCAACTGAATCTCCATCAAAAACCCATAGGTTTGTTGAATGTTAAAAATTTCTTTGATCCTTTGATAAGTTTTGTTGATGCAGCTGTGGAACAAAATTTTATCCCTCATTCAGCGAGAAAGATCCTTATTTCTGCCACTTCTGCTGGTGAGTTACTTGACAAATTACAAGAAGTTGAGTATGAACCTGACCCAGCTAGTACTCAAATTAATTGGGCAGGAGGGCAAAACAAAAAGTGCAAATTGGATCTGAATCTCCGTTTATAATTTTTTCTTGTCCTTTATTTTATTTTATTTTAGCATGTTATTTTATGAGTCTTTCAGGTCATCTCTCTTGAATAACAGAAGCTTCAGGTAATGTCTCCTATACTTTATCTCTCTACATTTAAACATTGAGGACAATGTTTCATTTGGTTGGGGGGGAAGGATAGTAGACATAAGTGTGTCTTGAAATTTTATTTTTTCTTGCAAAAAAAAAAAAAGCGAGTTAGTAATTAGATTCAGAGTGCGGTGTAAGGAGTTCAAATCCTCTTGAGACGCATTCTGGGTCAGGAATGGCAGAGTATGGAGGGCCAGTTTGAACTCTTGAAACCCATTCTAACCAATTTGTCATTTTATTTTGATCTTATGAACTCATTTTAGCTAACTTGATATTATTTAGTTGATTTTGAATTTTATAACAAGAGGTCTTATTCATTTCACTTTGAATTATTCAAATCTATGAACTCTCACAACCTTATCATTTAAAAAAAAAATTGTGTGCTTATGTACTCATTAAGCAAGTATTCATGAACCTTTCTTCACACACACACACATACCTTGATGCATGATTGTGGGTGGCAAAATGAAATGTTGTAATAGTTGAGTTCTTTTGTTTTGTTTAGGATAACAACACAAAGGAAGGGGAAAGCAAAAAAAAAAAAAGAAAAAAAAATAGCAATTGTGGATAAAGTTTGTTCTCGTAGCCTCCTTAATTCGAGCAATTAAGCCCGAGGGGTGCCTTAACACCTAATACCCTAAGACCAACTGGTTTGGGAGCTATTGGCCCAAAGCTCGCTACATGGATTAAGGAGAAAGCTTAATGGGATTGAACATTGCACTATCCATAAGTTTCTAAGCAAAAATAAAGCATCGGCAACCCGAGTCGTTAAGCTCGAAGGGGTGTCTTAACACCTAATGCCCTAAGGCCAACTGGTCTGGGAGCCATTAGCCTAAGGCTCGCTACATGGGTTAAAGATGCACTCTTTCAAAAAAAAACAAAAAACAAAACAAAACAAAAAACAAAAAACACATATATATATAAAATAAATGAATGCCCCCTACCTAAAGTTGTTAGCCTTAACAAATATTAGAACCGATATGGCTTCTTTCTAATAAGCCCATAGTCATGTGTTGACTGAGCACAAAAAGGAGGTTTATTGATATCTTGACTGAAGGGTACATGAGTCATAAAAAAAATAATAATAATAATTGGTTGAGAGTTTGTTTATTTGGATAAAATCAAGGAGAGTGCAATAATGACCACCTTGGATGGAAAATTCTATAAATCACTTCTAAATAATAACGCTTTAATTGCTAGGGACTAGCAATAAGCTAGTTGGGGGGTGTGATGAACACTTAAATATGCATGTTTAATAAGAGTTTAGTTCATCATATTGCATTAATAGTGTCATTAAATTCCTCAACTTAAGCATATTTGTAGCATTTGCATCTTTGGAATTAATTTCTCTTAATTTTGGTTTTGTTACAGGTTTGGTAAAATGGGCATAACTCTCTATTTATAGATCAGAATGGTGCAATTCTTAATGTTTTGGAAAGCTGATTCAATTGTCTACAAGATTGCATTTCACAAGCATAATCAAATTCGGGCTCTTAGTGGACCAAAATTGGGCTTGAAGTGAACCCATCTACAGTCTCGGCCCAGTCTGACCAGGCCTCAGTATTTGGACCGTATCTCTCAAAATACGTATCCAAATTGTGCAAATCAATATGTTCTAGAAAGCTGAGAGAAATATCTACAACTTTCATGAAGACATGTGATTAAAATTCACAACATTTCGATGTCAAAATTGATGGTCAAAGTCGGTGCCTAATGATCCCAATTGTCAAAGATATTTACAACTAATATTTGACAATTATGCCCTTGTAATTTGACAAGTTTGCCCCTGGATGTATCTATAAATAGAGGTGCCTTGTGACCCATTAGGGCATCTTGGCCTTGGCTGGAACATTTTGGCTTTGGCTAGGATCTTGTATTGTGTTTTGTGTGTTTATGTTATTAATGAATTTCCTTTTTCTTGCATTTTATTTTCTTTCTATTATAATGTTCTTCTAATTTCTCTTTTGCTAAGGTAAAAGGGTGAAACCCTTGATATGAGAATAAGGATTCTCTAACCCTTAATATGTGCTTAATAATCTTAATCTTATAATGTTTATTCAATATGATTTATATTTATTTCTTAATCAATCTTGACACCACTCGTAAAGTGGAGGTCTTGATCCATTGTCGACAATCCTTGGCACATCAAATGCTTGGATCCTTTCTAGATGACGTATGGTTCTTCCTTACCGACACAAGTCTAGTTAGGAACCTTGATTTGTTGTAGACATATGGTGATTGGCACATTGGATGCTTGAACCCATTTACAAGTAGTGGTATAAATATTGGTAGCGAAACAAATATAATTCATATAACTAAAACGGGTTACTTATCCTTATTTGATATATCAAGGGCGGATCCCCTAACCTTAGCTTTCATTATTATTGTGTTGATCTCTTGTGTGATTCTCATTTATTATTTACGAACTTGTTCTTACTTATATTTGTTGATATTATCTTGTCATCTCTTTAAATCATCAACATCATATTGTTTACTTTATAGTTTGTAGCGCTAAAATTCCCTTCCTCGTGGATCGACCCCAGTCTCACCGGGTTTTATTACTTCGACACTCCTATACTTGGGAGACAATCCTTTTTCGGATGTGTCAGGAAGCAACGTAGGAGCAAGAAGAGGATTTGCGAGAAAAGTATCCTTTCCTATTGGAGTGAATGGTCTTGAATTTCAAGGATGAAATTCTTTTAAGGGGGAGAGCTGTAGCATCCCAAATTTTGTAACCTTAATGTGCTTAGAATATATACATTTATTAATGTGTATATGTATCTAAGTAATGTATTAATGAGTAAATGTGGGAGGATAAAATTGGAAAGATTTAGTTATTGAAGGGGCAAAATTGGAATTTGTGCATATATGATAATTATATAAGAGAGGAGGGTGTGACACCCTAAATTTGTAAGTGTGTTTAACCTACATCTACGTTATAATATGTGTATTATTAGTATTATGAATTATGTGCATGCCTAGGAGTGACATGCAATTAGATGAGAGAGGAAGGATCATATAGAAAGACTTAGAAACTTGAGGGACTAAACTGAAATTTGGCATAATTGGATAAGTTTATAAGGAGAAGCTTTGTGAGAAATCTAGAGAAAATTTTCATTTGCTTCTTGCTCTCCACTCTCCAGCTCCTTTCTCTTTCCATATCTTGGCTAAGGAATCAAGGAAGAAGGAGGAAGAATTAAGCAAGGAAGAGGTAGAACTTACTTCCTTCTTTCATTTCTTGTATTTTTCTTGAAATTTTGAATGAAGTTAGAATGATATAGCATGAGTTAGGGTATGTTTGTGTTGTGATAATCTAAAACATATTAGAAACCATAATTTATGATGAGTTATGATAAATTCAAGGATATGGGATGATACTAGGAAATTAGAAAGAGGGTTTGAGTTTAAATCCTGCAGAGTCCATGTGCTAAGCAGTAGCTAGTCCAAAAAATTTTATAAATTCTAGGGCCACCTTCTGCTTTTGAAATTTCTATAGCTAAAACTAGACATATTTAGAAGTATGTAGAATTTTGAATCACTCAAAAACTAAAAGTATATGATTTTTGGTGGATTTTTGAATTTCTGACACTTAGGTTTTCCCCTATTTTGAAACAGAGTAGGGCGAACGAACCTAATTTGAGGGGACAAATCTTCATGAAAATATCTGATTTTTGGTGTGCAAAGCTCTGAACAGGTTTTCTATTAGTGCATAAATTTTCATGAATTTTAGAGTTTTGTACGAATTTTTGTGAGTTTTCAAAAATAGACTTATAAAACTAAGAATATAAATTTTCAGAACAGAGTGTATGAAGTAAATTACTTTTGATTGAACTAAACTCATTATAAAATCATGATTTTTGGTGAGATGGCTTTTATATATGTCTATAACTAGACTAAAAAATTTGGTAAAGATTTGATTATTGTAGAATTTTATAAAATTCTTCAAAATGGCACTACTCAGTTAAGAAGTCTGTAGGCAGGATTTTTGTGTGAACAAACTAAGGGTTTCAAGTGCCACATAGCCTTATTTTGATTTCATAAATTTCATGGAACATTGTACATATGTTTATTTGATCTCCATGAAATTTGGTGAGGATTGGGACAAGTTTCCTCCTACTACAGTTATTCAACCGAGTACGTGTATATTGTTGAATTGTTAGTAAAACTCAATTAGCGGTTAAGTGTTTGCTAACTCTTAAGGAATGTGATGATTTCTGGGTGGGAATTAAGATTTATGGTGAATCGAATCAGGTAAGTAAGCTAAACCCATTCTAAGAACACAATAAAATTGTTAGTATGCTTTATGTAATAATTGCGCAATGTGATGCTGCTGAATGCTAGTATTATAGGAACTAAGTGTTGTTGTTGTGATAAAGGGAAAACTTGACTTGGAACTTGTGTTATCAAATTTGAAATGTGAACTCATTAATGGCATGCGATGTGTTATGAATCTAATATGTGATGGCATTGAATTATGCCATGATTTTTTATATGTGATTTTTGGAGTGTGTGTTTATGATTTTGATATGTGATTTCCTGAAAGTGTGCTTTTGACTTTGATATGAGATTTCAGGAATTTTCTTTGAGATGATATGTGATGGTCTAGAAATGGGCAAATGGCCGTATATATGCTTGCATGAAATCTGTGTATTTTGTGAAATAGTATGTGAGAAGCTCAACATAAAGCTTCGTTTATGAGACGGAACATGAATGTTGGCATGTGAAGGCATGCACTAATATGTAATGTGTTATGAAATGTGAATTTGCGTGCCAAAATCTTGGGGAAAACATTGAATGTTTATTATGTAACTCATGCGTGGGGGCTACCTCTCTAAATTGTATGGGGTCACCTCTTTAAGGTTATAGACCACAAAGTGTCACACACAATACAAAGTACCACATGCTTGTGAGGCTAGTGGATGCATTCCAAGGCTAAAGTGAGACTAAGATGCCTGTGAAAACAAAACTGTGTAGGCTAAAATGAGATTGAGATGCCTATGGAAACAAAATTGTGCAGGTTAAAGTGAGACTGAGATGTCTGTGGAAACAAAACTGTGTAGGCTAAAGCGAGATTGAGATGCCCAGAGTGGAAAATAGACTGACATCATTCAGATTGTCGGACTAGCTTCAAATTTGTGATGAAATGTGTTCTATGCCCCCAAGGTTATATTGAAATTCGAAAAGTGAATGTATGAATGAAATAAGTACATATGTGATATAGGTATACAATTGTGACTATGTGTGATATAGGTGCACACTTGTGATACCATGTTATATATGTGTACACTTGTGACTATATGTAATATATGTGTGCACGTGTGATATATGCGTCCCTAACGTCATGTGAAAATGAAAAGATGAACATATATGTATGTGTAATAAGATTTGGCCTAAAAATGGCACATGTGAGATGAGACATGTACATGTGTGTATGTATGTGTATTTGTATATGTATCTGTATGTGATAAGAAAAAGTCACATATGGAAGTGAAACATGAGTATGTGCGTTTGTGTAATGGGAAGGGCCTAAGGGAGGCATGTATGCAATGTAAAAAAAGTTTATATAAGTGTATAGATAAAGGGATTGGTCTGAAAAAGGTACATATGAAAGAAAACTAATAACGGTATGGAGGTATAAGTGATGAAGAGGAGTTAAAAGTTATAGGCCAAAATACATAATTGGCGTAGGGGCGCCAGTACTGACACGTAGGAGCGCAACCCCAAATGATCTAAAAGCTCTTAGGCAGAAAGGTGGCGCAAGCATGCAACTCATTTGCCACAGGAGTGCCACTCTGAGAATCTGAAATTCAAATGAACTAGAGACTTGGCGCCACTACGCCAGCCCTTCCACGCAGAAGCGCGACTGACGTATTCTAAATAATGATTTCTGACTTCTACATCAGGTAACTTATGACTGGGGAGAAAAGCAATGAATATTAATTTCAGTATACTTAAATTTTTGTTGAGTATTCATTGCTAAAGCCATTATTTAGCTTACTTACTAAGTGATTACTCACTAAATTTTATTATATGCCTCCGGTGATTAATATTGCTCAAGTTAGAGAGGATTTTGGTAGAACAACAATGAAGTTCCCTTGACAACCATAGGCCACTGTGATATTAAAAAATATTGATCATTGTTTTGGAGTCGCATTCTAGACCTTTAAGGTATGAGGTGTTGCAGGGGGACCTGAGATATCTAGAGTATTCACTTGCTTCATTTTCCATCACCCCAACTCTCTCTTTTTCTCTCTTGCAGTCCAAAAATTGAAGGGAGTAAAGGAATTCTTGAAGGAAATCAAGGTAGAAATCATCCTCTTCTTCAACTTCTAGTGTTTAGTTATAGATTTCTGTGAGGAAATGTTAGATTAATCCATGGTTAATAGTGTGTTTATGTTATGTATATCATGAGACATGATAGAAATCATAAATTTTGGTAGGTTACACATGATTCAAGTAGATTTGGATGAGGATTTAGAATTTAGAAATGAGATTTGAGCTCAAATGCTGTAGGGTCTTACACTGAGCAGTATAGGGTACGAAAATTCTCAAAAAAATCTAGGGCTATTTTTTTGCTCTAAAATGTTTACTTGATGAACTAGACATGTCAAGGGTTTTATAAAATTTTGAATCACTCAAAAATTCGAAGTGTGTGATTTATGGTGAATTTTTGAAGTTGCTAGAACGAATTTGAATTTTTCCTATTTTGAAACAAAGCATGGGGAATGAATCTTAATTGAGGGACCAAATCTTCATAAAAACTCTTGATTTTTAGTATAAAAGACTTTGAACATATTTTCTTTTAGATTAAAAATGTTCAAGGTCTTTGGAGCTTTGCTTGAATTGTTATGATTTTTCAAAGTTGGGTTAGTGAAACTGAAAACTTCAATTTTCAAAATAGAGCAAACAAAATAAATTGCTTTTGACCATCCTAAACTCCTTAAAAAGGTGTGATTTTTGGTGAGATGACTTATATTTGTGTCTATTATTTGACTAAAAAGTTTTGTAAAGATTTGATTTTTGTATAATTTTATAAAGTTCTTCAAAGCAATGTTGCTCAAAGACCTATTGTAAACACTAGATTTTTTAGGCTCGAGAATGAAGTGAAGATGAATGTTGAGCAAAAAATGACCGAAATGCCCTTGAGAGTCAAGAAGAGTAGAGTGAAGCGAAGTTGGTGAAGAGTCTGAAAAACTAACATATGACTTTGAAAAATCACAGAAAATAATCTAAGAGGAATCTGATGGTGAATCATATACTGTTGCAAAGCTACGGGTGTCTAGTTTTATAGAAATTACGGATCACAAATCGAAGTTGAATTCCAAAAGTTATGTGCGATCAAAGGAGCAAATGTTTGAAAGGACTACATCGAAGGATGATAAAAAAAGAAGGAGCGGAAAGGAAATTGGCCGGCTAGCCATCAGACAGCCGCTCAACTGTTGGCCAATGGCCACCCGGCTATCTGAAGATGGCTGCCCGGCCCTTGTTGGTTTATTTCTGGAAATTTACTTAGAAAACTTCCTTTTTCGTTTGTGCCCCTCTCCTATATAAACCCTACTCCCTCAACTTTGCAATTCACACCGATTGTCGAATATAATCATTTCTTTCTCTCTCTTGAAAACACGCTCAAGAATTTGAGAAGTCTTTTTCAATATAATTTTTTAGGTGTTCTATTGCTCTAAACCTATAAACCTAGAAAGGGTACGTCTTGAGAGCAGAATTTTCTCCTCCCTCCTATTCTCGCTTTTACTTTTCTTGCTTAGAAAAAAGCATGTTTAGGATTTTATTTTATGCTTAGGAGGATTTTTAGGGTTTTAATGTATCGTTCTAACCCAATTTGTTTTGCAAGATGGAAATGCTTGTTAAGGTAAGTCATCTTTCCTTTCCTTATTTAGAAACATGCTTAGGAATTTAATTTCTTCGCGAATACTTAGAATCATGACTAAGAAAACATGCTTAGAATCATGCTTAAGAGCACATGATTAGAAATATACTAAGAAAATTTACTTGCTTTAATGAATGTTAGGAAATAGCATAGAATAGGTAAGAAATATCGTTTTGCCCTTGAATGTCTTGTTTGAGCTATAATAGCTACGATTGATATCAATTATTTGAATTAGGCTAAAAATGCCATGATTAGGCTAGAATATGCCATGAATGACATGTTAGGCTAGAAATATCATGATAATTGATATGAATTATGCTAGAATAGCAATAGGTAGAATACCATGATAGAATTTATCAAATCTAGGCTAGAATGCCATGATATTAGATTATGGCTTTGTTTGATTTATAATTTTTTTCATTTATGAAAGTATGAATATACCATGATTAGAAGTATAATTGAATGATTGTATAATGCCATGAAAGAGGCTTGATAAGCTTGAATAGACTCACATGTGATGGTGAGGAATTCACTATTTATTTAGTCTCGAATTGAATGTCTTGATATGCATGAATATGCTTTCTATTATTGAATGCTTCAATCATATGAATACATGAATGTTATATTGGAAGTGTTAAAATAGAATTTACTTTATTGTTGAATAACAACTATTGTAATCTTCTTCCCATTCCCACACGTTTGAAAGGATTTGTAACTCTATTCTCCTCCCTCTTTATTTGTATGAATGTAAAACTGTCATTGATCGAATAATCACCTCATATGCTTAAAGAAGATAAAAATGGAATGTGTGCACAAAATCAAACACTTAAGCGGACTAAGTAACAGTGCAAGCTATTCTAATTTGGTATTTCCTAAGTGGAGGTCGGATTTACATCTGGGCGGGTCGAAAGACTCGTACCTGACTTTCCAAACCTATCTCTGAAAGAACGAGGACAGTTTAAGTCCCAAAGTGAGGGATCGGATTGCCCCCATTCATTCCCAGTTGAATAACTGGGTGGCGACTCCTTTCTCTAGATGTGTCCATGGCTCGTTTGTGTTCTCTTAAGTCTCAAAAGAGGCTTTGATATAGTGTCATGGTCGCAAACGCTCTGGCATGATGAAAGCCCTGTTCACACCTATGGATAGAATTTTGTATAGATAACATTAAGGGATTTTAAAGGATATATATAGTCTTATTTTAATCCAATAAAATTCA
The DNA here is from genome assembly GCA_013180625.2 of Boswellia sacra. NCBI lineage: Eukaryota > Viridiplantae > Streptophyta > Magnoliopsida > Sapindales > Burseraceae > Boswellia > Boswellia sacra. The sequence goes on from SNVD02013892.1 coordinate 17,727, forward strand.
AGGGATACAATATATGTGTTAACTTGAGTCCCACAAATTTTGGTGATGATTAGGATGAGTATTTTCTCAATACAATTATTCAACCAACTATGTGTGTGTGTAGTGTTTAATTACTAATGAAGTCATTTGGGTGGTTGAATATTTGCTAAACCTTAAGAAACTTGATGATTTCTAGGTGGAAATCGAGATCAACTTACGAAGCTAATCAAGTAAGTAGCTAGACCCTTTTATGAGGACAAAATTGATTGTTTATTTGCAATGAGATTTAAACCATTATAAATGTGTGTGGATGGAATGTGAATGGGACCATGAAAACATGAACCTTGATATGAAATGATGTGTTTGAGATTTATAGTTGATTTATGGGAAGTGTGGTTATGCACACTTGGATGCGTATGTGAGCTATGAGGTGTGTGAATACGCAAACTTAGATATGCATGTGAGATATAGAACAATTGAATTTGATAATGTGTATATGAAATATGGTGTGAAAAGGCATGGATAGCCTTTGATAATTAAATTGTTTGTGTGTAAAGGTGTGATTCATGTCTAATATATTAGGACACTCAACTTTTCTATGTGGTAAGCAATATATAATTATGTGGTGTGTATCAACGACAATACGTAATGGTTGACTAGTGACCATTGAAATATGTCATTGACGGCGATACATAATGGATGACATATTTCCTAAAATGAATTAATGAAAATATGTCATTGACGATGATATGTAACGGGTGACTTATGGCCACTTGAGTATACCATTGACGGTGATACATAACGAATGATATATCTCTTAAGAATGATGGTAGAAATTGCGTCACCGACGGTGATACGTAATGGATGACCAGTGGCCTACATATTTTGCCATTGACGGTGATATGTAATGGATGACAACTCTCGAAAAATGATTATTAAGAATATTAGTCACTGACGGTGATACGTAACGGGTGACTAGGCCACTCAGATAGACCACCGACGGCGATACGTAACGAGCGGTATATCCCTCTAAATATGTGCTGCATAAAACATCTCATTGACGATGATACGTAACGGAAGATATGTTTTGAATGTGAAACATGAGAAAGTCCTACCACTAGTGTGAGTATTGTGTCCTTAGAGTTTGTGCTCTAAATGTGTTTAAAACGAATAATGCACACTTTTGAGACTTATGAGTTAAACAAATGGCTATGAATGAAAAATGTAGTTATAGTGTCCTTAAGATATGCTCCAATGTGTATAAAGTGTGTTCTAAACGTGTTTTAAGTGAGCTAAATAAGACACTTGTGTCAGGTGAGTAAAGTTACTTTTGTGTATGTTGAATGAAGTACATGTGTCATGTGAGCAAAGGAAATGGCTTATGTTTAATGGCCAAAACAGACAGTTGGCGTCGCAGTGCCATACTGTGCACGCAGGAGCAGCGGCTCTATATTGCATTTGAAATTGAGGTAGAAATTGGTGCCGAAGCACCAACCCTATTTGCAAATGTTGTTTCAGGCAGAAAATCGACGTAGTCGCGCAATAAGAATGGCGTAGGAGCGCCAATCTTTGAATGCAAAATCTATGAGGAATCCGAGACTTGGCACCACTGTGCCAAGTGCCCTGCACCGGAGTGCAAATCGTATTTTTTGGATACTATTCATCTGACATGTGGGTGAAGAAATGATTGTTTGTACTTTAAGAAAAGAATACGTATTACGTTTTCTTTGGTTTATTTCTACATGATTCATCTCAATGTTCTAGTTTTAGCTGTTTACTGAGTATTATACTCACTAATTCTGTTGTATACCTTAGGTGAGTATTAGATTACGAATAGTGGAGGACTTTTGGCATAACAACACGAAATTCCCTTGGTAACCGTCGATCCACTGCAGAAAATTTCATTTTATGTGTATGAATCATCGTTTGATTCCTTTGGATCGGAATTATAATTAGAATGCTGTGATGGTTTCCTATTTAATATTATGTATTGTTCAAGGTTACAGGGTGTGACATAGTAAGAGTAAAAGCATTCCAAGTATGAATAGGAAGTTATATCTTCAAATCCGTGCTCAATCCCAAGTCCAAAATATCGAAACCCAAGACAGTCATCTCTCGTTGACTAAACTTTAAAATAAAAAAACTTTTACTGGCTGACAGTTGCAGTTGAACAATTGTCTGGTTTTGCCAACTTAGACAACATCGAATATCATGCATATATCAAGTATGAACCAGCCTGTATCCTGTACAGGGTAACATGGTGTAACTGAGATGCTGGTTAATTCATTTTCTTGCTAACATATTGCATCTGTGGAAGTGGCAGATTTATGATGAACCCTGGTGGGTTTGAAGGCCGATCCACAGACAAGAACTGGGCTTTGTTTATATATATATATTTATATTGGTCTCTGTGAAGTGTGAACTTCATCCAGCTATATTATAGAAATTATCAGTAAAGGCAAACATACAACCGTTTATTTAGGCGTTTGCACGTGCAGTGGATTAGTCTTCAACCATATCCTGCAATAGCACTCCCGATTAGTAGCTGTTTGAAAATTATAGATTTGAAATATCATTTATAAGATTCAAAATTAAGAAAAGTACTTTTAATATTGATTAAAAATATTCTGTTTTTATTTCATAATTTTCAGTTAAAATAAGCATATATGGGATTGTGGTCTAAAGTTTATAATACTTTTGGGAAAAATACTTATACAAATATTTGTCGATATACTTGGTCATATTCCAATTCCATGTATGCCTCATATGCAAGTGCTGGTAGCCCAATACAATCATACTTTGTATGCAGTCGACATAAAATAGTTAATACATGTGCGTAGACTTGAAGAATTAGATCACATAAGCAAGTCAATAGCTGAGATTTTATAAGAAGAGAGATGTTCGTAAATGGTGCAATCAAACAGACGGCTCCAGTTGTCAACCAAAGCAGCAATTCTGCGCAACACTAAATGGTCCCTCTCGCACCAAAAAATTACCTTAATTCGAAAGTCCCCACGTTCCACTAAACAATTTAGAAGTACTCGTAACTTGACTCATAATAGAGCATAGTCCATGCACGGTTGGTTGGGTTAAGCAACAAAACTTGATGGGAAATTTCAACGAGCTCCTTTAACAATGCGAAGACTTCTACGTCTTCGCCATGTGAAATATGTCTCGGTCACTGAGCTTCCTATTGCAAGATTCTCTCTCTGTAATGCTGTACATATATATCTGCATTTCTAAATGATGCACCGAAGAAGCTTCACTTCTCTCTCACAAATCTCTTTCCTCTCTCTTTTGCCAGTAAGTCATTTCAAGATCCCCCACTTAGCTATTTGTATTTTCTTAAATATTGTTTTCAGGATTATTGTGGTTGTGGATTGGATTTAGTTTGTCAGTCTAAACATTAATTTTATAGTTTTCTCTATTTAATAAAAATGATAAATCTACCTGCTCTTGCCACCTGCATTTCAATCTTATTCAGTTCCATTAAAGTCTCTTTTATATTTATGTATCAACTGGTGCAACTAAATAATTTTATTTCTGGACCGACTTTATATTATGGTCTTATCTGTTACCATTTATGCATGCCCATATGCTAAATTAATCATCTTTTGTCAACATTTATTTCTCTTTTTAATGGAAATGAATTGGAAAGAGTTGGATGAATATTGAGTCTTGTGTAGGATGCTATGCTTGAAACAAGTCGCCGGCGGAGAGAATGGGGTGCACTTCTTCAATATACGCTCTGGGGAGGAAGAAGAAGGTGATTATCCCTGAAGTGGTGGTGTTTGTTCCCTCTGTGCGAATCCCTGTACAATCTGATCTCCAAAGGGCACTTAAAGGATTGATTCCTCGCGAGCTTGTAGATAGGTTGGCTTGTCTGAGGAATCAGATTGTGTTGGTGGCCGAGGACACAGGTGATCAGCTTTCACAATCCTGTTATTTCTTTTCCCGTTTTGTGTTGTTGCTCAGGGAAAGAGTCAAAGAACTGCAATTACATGTACTTCTAATTTGGCTTGATGGATAATGATTCAAACGGCTCAGAATTTTAGCCTGGAGCTCTCCATCATCTATTATAGCAACATTTGTAGGGTATTCTTTTACTAAAGGGAATTTTGATTCTTGTAGATGGATCAGCTGTTACAGAATTACGGCGGGCACTGGAGGACTACTTGTCACTTTTACTTGGGCTTACAAAGAAAGGTATTAGAAATTAGAACTCTCACTTCCTTTGTAGTTATATCTCTCTTTCTGCAATAAATGACCTTCATATATTGCAGAACATGGCCTTGACGACGTGGTAGAGTTCAAGTGGAAAAATATAGATGGAAGACAAGTAAGAGAGCACAAAAGCCATTTTTACTTCTTCTGTATTTACCTTCACTATATTTATATAGTCTAATAATTGGACCTGAAATTTGACAAGCAGGAAATCTGTGTGGCAAACTCCTGGTTTGAATTACTATCTGTTCTGCACATGATGGCTATGCTGACATTATCAGAGGCTAACTCATTGATGATCCCCAAGGACTACGCTGGTTCTGGCGTGAGGGTTGTATCTACAGGTTCATAATTTATTCACATGGCTTTGTATGACTATTTTTGATCCACTCATGTATTAAAATTCTAAGCTGATGAATGAGGATTTCAAACATTTGAAATCAGATTGTAAGAGAGATGCTGTTGATTTATTGCTTAAGGCATCGGGGTACCTGGACTTCTGTGTCAAGAATGTACTAATACGCATACCACCAGATATCAAGTATGGTGATAAGGATTGGGTTAACTTTCTTAACAACACTTTGATATCGACCTTTCTCATTGAGAAAATATGTGATTTCAGGAACAGGTTGCCAAAAGATGTGCAGGATGGTCTATTGAAAGCTATATCCATTCAAGCACTAGGCCAGGTATCTAGCCTAAATAAGTTGTAATCTAAATTTGATTTGTCTCTGACATAGATAATGAATTTTTAATATATAATATTCTATAAGACAAACAAAACTAGCATTCTCAAATTTGGGGTTGAATCGCTCTTTTATGATGTTATCTGTATTCAGTATTGTGATCAGTGATATATGTGTTTTCATCCCTTTAACTACATCAAAACTATAATGCCTAGAAACTAAAAGAAAACTTGTGTTCATTTCTGATTAAATGCACAAAAGGATTCTGCATTGGACGAGGGTTTTATTTGTGTTTGATCTTTTGATTTAAATTCAAATAATATATTAGTATGCAGCTAATGATGAGCGAGCGGGATGTTATATTCCTGTATCATTTACGATCTAGTCTGGTGGGTTTAGCAACATCTTATCTTTGATGCTAATATCAGGGAACTGAAATTCAACTTGGTTTAGCTGTTGAAAGTCAGAAGGCCACTTTATCAGTCAAGAGGAGATTAGCATGTGAGCTGCTAGTCTATTATAGTCAGGTGTGTAATTAAATTCTGAACCTTTATCGTATTGGAATTTGATGGTTAAAGTGACACAACAGGTAGACATGTAGATTTGAATCATTTTACAAGTGAATCTAAGAAAATAAGATGTATGTTTGGCTGTTTTGTGTGCAATTTTCTCCTTATAAGCTTGTTTGTTCTATCTTTGAGCAGGCATATCAATGCTTGTCCAGATGTGACATTAGTCACGGTTATGGAAAGAAGCAGCTCTGGTTCATCAAGTGGAAATTTCTTGAATCAAAGGTCTTTTTATTCATTGTTTCTCAGATTATGAAATTTATGCTGCTGAGATCAGTAAATTTGTACATCACATTCTAATTACTCTGCAAAATACCATCAGGCTGCAGCTTACTATTACCATGGACTTGTCCTTGACAAAGGCAGTGAACCATCTTGCCATGCGAGTGCCGTGTGTTGTTTCCTTGCTGCAGAAGAACTTCTTGTGGAGAGCAAGAAGGCCTGCTTGAGCTTTTGCCTTGCAGCTCCTGTAACCAGGTTGCTTCCTACTTGAGTTATATTTGGCTCATGAAATGTTTGTCTTTTTATTTATCACGTAGTTTTTTTTTTTTTTTTCTTTTCTCTTTTGTTATGGCAGATCTCCTCCACTATGGGGTGCTATGAAACTTTTACATCAGAAAATTCCAGAAGTTGCATCAAGGAAGTCTCAGATGTATGGCTACCTCTTAGAAGAAGAGAAGTAAGCATCTTCTACTCATTTTTCCTCTGTAATCTCCCACAAAATATAAGGGTAGATTTATGTAACATAGTGACCACATTGATAATATGTAGGGCTCTTCAAGCATTACCAGAGCTTCCAGATTTCCAACTGTCACTTGCACCTGATGACTATGAATTGCCTGAGATGGATCAAGCTTGGAACAGAGACAACTGGGACATTGAGAGCCAGCCCCTGAAAGAGCATCTCAAAGATTGTGAAAACGACATTGAAACTGAATAAAATGCTTGTACCGCTTTCCTTTTTTATGACTTATTTTTGTTTCTGTAGTTTAATAGACCTTGTGATTTTTGCCTGCAAAACTTGTTTTCATTTGAGCCAATATATTACTACATATAACTTCGAGCTAGGATGTTGAGTTTCTGGATCTAGCTTACCCATGCCTGTAAATCAATTAATTGTTCAGATCATACATGTTCAATACCACCTGATCCATCAAACTCAAAGGAAGACCTGAGCGTCATAGTCATGCACTTCCTGCAGTTTTCTGATTAACACTTGGAATGCAAAATTTCTTTTGTAACTGTGGGCATACTACTTTTTATTTTTTATTTTTTATTTTTTTCCATGTTCAATGTATTTGTAGTTTAAAGTCATTCTATATTATTAGTAAGTAAACAGAAAATGAGCAGAACTTTACGGGATGACTCAAATACTGGTACAGGATCAATTGAATCTACTCAATCTGGATATCTGCAATTCTTGATACTTTTCTGGTTGCTTATACTCTGAATCAATAATTATATGGTAAATTGGTGAGTTATCTACAATCAAAAGCAAAATCCTTTTATGTTAAAGCTAGTGTGTATATAAAAAGTATAACAAACATCAAATATTAGATGGCATTAAATGATAATTAAGAGCCAAAAAGGGAAGAGATTTGAAGGCCAATAATGGGTGTTTATGCTTAATGACATTTTCAACCGTGACAAAGTCATGAAGTGAGTGCTATTTACAATAATATTGCTATGCTGCAAATTCCCATAAGAAGTTTCTGATGAAACTGAACAAGTGAAAGCAAAACAAAACGAAGGTTAAATTCTTATTTCCCTTCCAGTGATTCACTCATTTCGAGACATGAGTTTGTTGGCAGACATAATAGTGAGTGCAAAGTAGGAGAAGAAAGCCAAATAAGATAGCACAAGAGATATCAACGCTCTGTTGCAAAATCTGCTCACGTTCTCACATACAGCCATCCACCCTAACTTCTCTTCTCCATATCGACTCACATAACCGACTGCAGTCGCTGCAGCACATCCCGATATCAGCAGCACCATGATCGCCTGCAATACAATTTCATTAACAGAAAAAAAAATGTACATTTCCCATCAAACTTAAACTTTGAAGACATGCCTAGAAACAAAATAATAATTTGCTTACAATGTCATGCACAAATAGGAGAAAACATTTCCTGAGATGTAACCCGGAACGGCCAAGAATGCAAACAAAGATCAGTGATAGCACAGAGGAAGTACACGCTGTTATGTTCACACCAAGCAAGAACCTGAAGCAGAATTTAACCAAAGGAAATATGGGGTAAATATTACCATGTCACAATTTATTTTCTGAATGTCAAGATTTGTGGTAATTTATTCATCCAAGAGCTCAAAGAAAGAGTAGCATTTACTACCTACATGCGGATGTGTAACTGTAGCGGGCAACGAAATTGATCCCAAATATCAGGACAGATTGGGCGCTGGTGACCAGAACAGAGATTGCAGCCAAGGCGAAAGCAATGGCTAATATTCTGAGCATAACCTGAGCCATGAAGGAGCTTCTTTGCAGAGGATTTGCAAATTTGGCACCTATCTCTGACGCCATTAGAGACACTTAACTTTGCCAGAGATATAGAAACAATTTACTGGGCAATACTGGGGGTAGCCATGTGCCCTGATAAATAAGACTATGTGAAGGTTATCTGCACCTGGCACAAAACCCAGAAGAGGAGAAAATCCAAATTTATTGAGAATCTGAGATATAAAAAGCCTGGAAAGGAAAAGCCATAATAATGGTTTTATGCTGCCAAGTCAATGCACTCTTGCATTCTAGATCTAAAACATTAATCAAGTCATTGTGATTGGATTTATATGTGTTACGTTTTGATTGCTATAGCTTACCAAGTAATTGTGCTGCGATCTAATTCTTCTCAAGTCATGCAAGCTTCCATTCTCATTGGGTCAGCACATTTTCTGCCTTACTATAATTATTTGTTGTCATTATTCTAATTTGCTTACATTTTACTTCAACTTTATTAAAAGTAGGCTTAATTTGTGTCTTAAGTAACATTTGAAAACTACATAAATTCACTTAAAATTTGTATATTTAATATTTTTTACATGGTTTTCAATATAATTTATAACGTTATAGAGGATTTATACAATTTTCAAAAAAATTTACGTAATTTTTTAGCACTTAACATATGTATTTATGGTACACATTAATATTACCCCTTTATTAAAAGCTAACTAAAGTGTAAAAAACTATTAGTGTAATAAGAAGCTTTACATATTTGGTCAACATATTTTCTATTATATTTATACCCTTTATCCGCCTTTGTTCAAAAACTTTTCTCAATTGATCATTATGGTTCAAAAATGAGAATTTATTATATATATATATATATATATATATATATATATGAATAAATATTTAAAACATAAATTAACTCAAATCCATTCAAATTTGATTAATTCAACATTCCATTGGTTGATTGAATTGGATTTTCAATTTTTACCTAAACTTGTGGAAACTAAAATGATGGAAAAATAATGATTAAATGTGTTTTATTTATCACATTTTTATAACTTCTTAAATTTATTATTACATTTTATTAAACCAACGATATTTTCTTATAAACAGGTGGAATTATAATATAGAAATTCTTTTTGGAGGTATTTATCACACAGTCATTTAAGTTTTTGAAATTTAACTTTTTTTTTTCTCAACAAAAGTTTATAAATTTAAAAATAATTATATTTTCATGTATAGTAAGCTTGATCCTATCATAAAATAAGGGCATAAAAATTATTCTTAGCAATTTAATTGTGTCAAATAGCAGTTTCGAAATGAATTTTAATATAAAAATCTTTGAGATTTTAGGAGTAGATGTGTTTGAGTTAACTTTCAGGAAGCGAAAGACATAAACCCGGATGGAACGGCTCAGTGATAGAACAAGACATTCTTACGCCATCTAAAGTTTATCCTCATCCTGAACCCAAACACCATTGCCAAATTAAAGTTCTCTTGCCGCGATTTCATCATCGAATGAAATTCGAAAGTCTAAACCTTACCTCTCATTAACTGCGGAAAACAAGGTCTAATCCAGCATGTCGTTCCGTCGCAAAAACTCAGCTTAATCGTTCACGTTTCTTACAAGCAGTTTCTTCACGAGTTTTTCATGCCCAAAACTGTCAGCTTCACCTCTCGCCACGCAATGCGTATAAAGCTCTCAACATTCATTACGTCCTGTCAGTATCTCCTTTGCTATGACGACGATTGCAGCTTCTCTGACCGGTCTTTTACCGGCTTTTCGGCCAAGTCGGAGATACGTTGCGCTGAAAACGACGTCGAGGTTGTCGGAGAACGGATGTTTGAAGATGAAGAATGCAGAATGTAAGAGAAAGAGATTGAAGGATTACTTCGAGGAGTCAAAGGACTTGATCAAGTCAGACGGTGGTCCACCTCGCTGGTTCTCACCATTGGAGTGTGGGTCCCGCTCTCACGGCTCTCCTCTCCTTCTCTTTTTGCCGGGTCAGTCTAATTTGTTTGTTCGTTTCTGTGGCATTATTTGTAGCGGAAGGAGTTTTGAAATTTCAGGCAAAACAAACAGAGCTTTTGGGAATTTAAGTGACCTGGACTTCTTGTTTTGCTTTCTGTTAGCAATTTCATTTTTTTTAAATTTTTATTAATATAATGAAGTGAGGCTTTCGTTTAGTATAGATTTAGAACTGTATATGAAAATAATAGTCATAATTTTGTTTCGTTCTCAATGTTGAAGGAATCGACGGTGTCGGGCTTGGACTAATAAAGCATCATCACGTGCTCGGAAAGTAAGTAATTTCCGAAATTTGATTGATTTACGGTGTGTTTGGGGGCTTTTTTTTTGTTAATTTATTTTGTTGTTATTAAAGCGGCTTCAGTTTCTGTTGTGGTATTTACTTAAGTGCTTTTGGAAATTCAGAAAGAAAAAAACACTTGAAGTGGTTTTTAAAGATGCACTTGATAAGTGCCTTTTTTAAAACACACTTGAGATTACAAAAGTGCTCTAGCTTTTATCTTGGAAATGCTTTTAAGTGCTTTCTTATATAAAATTTTTCTACTGAAAAGCATTCCCAAATTCATCTTTAATGTATTTATCAGAACAGTTGAAACTTCTTAAAATCGTTTCTAGCACCTATAGCTAACTTGCCCTTACTATCTAATCATCCAGCTTTCTTATCATTTCATTAGTTATGCTTCCTGATTTATTATTTCTTAATGAATGAAGGATATTTGACATATGGTGCTTGCATATTCCAGTCAAGGATCGAACATCATTTGCAGGTCTTTTTGTCCTTGTCAATTGCTCTTTTGTTCGTTTTTGTCATATACAATTGGAATGAGAAATTCCAATCTCTATTATCATTATTATTAATTGTTGTGAGCAAAGAAAACCTCAAATTTAGCCCCATTTAATTCTGCATCCCAATTTCATGTTACCAAATGGAGCCGTAACTTAATCCAGTATTCATACGATGCAGGCCTTGTGCAGCTGGTGGAGAAAACAGTAAGGTCAGAAAGTCAACGTTTACCAAGTAGACCTGTTTATCTTGTTGGAGAATCTCTTGGGGCATGCATTGCACTAGCTGTTGCGTCTCGTAACCCTACTGTTGATCTTGTACTAATTGTGGCTAACCCAGGTGAAAAATCCATTTGTCTTGAGTCATTTTGTGGAATGATTTCATATTTTCTTGGGAAAAGAGAATTGTGGTTGAACTGATATATATATCGGAAGGGGGAAAAAAAAAAAAGAAAACTAAACTTTGAGGTTGCAACATGTGGACTATGAAAGTTCGTTAAACCAATCATATCAATATTACAGAATTAGAGCTGTCATTTCTAAGGAAAAATAATCTGTTTCAATACCAATTACCAAGTCTCTTGTTTTATAAACCTTACAAAAGATAATATTTGCTTATAGACCTAATTCGTGATCTTTCTCCAGCCACTTCTTTCAGCAAGTCACAGCTGCAGCCACTACTACCCATATTGGAAGTAATGTCTGACCAACTTCATCTTGCCCTGCCTTTTTTACTGAGCTCAATGATGACAGGTTCATCTTGTTCCACAAAATATTCATTTTCCTATTTGCCAGTTGTTCAAGATACTCATAAGTTCTTAGGTGGGTCCAGAATGCATCTCTTTAACATCATCCTTTTTCCTGATTATGGCATACCATTAACATGCTTGTGAGAAAATTTTAAGACATGTGTCTTATGAGATCCTTCTAAAACTTGTTACATGTGACTCACTATTGTTTGGACCTGGGCAAAACGGGATTCTTTCGCCTTTGGCTTAGAATGTATCTAGAGTAGCTTTTAGAATATGTTATGTTGCAACATCAGATTCTTAATCACTTGTTTCTTTGAAATCCAGCAAATAACAGTTGTGCTTTCAGATAGTCACCAACAATCAACCGATAGAATTTAGCTGTTTAAGCCATTCTGTTTGGTTCTTGCTAGAAAGAAAGTGTACTGGAGTTAACTTTTAGGTCTACGCTATTTATTACTCAAAAGAATGGAGCCAAACATTTGTCTATTGGGACAAATTCCGCCACTATGTGTCCTTTTGGGCTCCCGTTTCTAAGAACTTTCATGATATTTCTATTCTCGTTATCCATTTTAACTGAAAAGAGCAGTGGCTTAATTCCGTAAAGATAATCTTCTTTTTGGTCTAGGAGGGTTGTGTTTTTGTGAATTCTTGATAGATTTTTTTTGAGTTGTCTCTGTATAGAATCAATGTCTCTTCTTATGTATACATATATTTATAGTTTACCTGTCCACATTTATATTTTCTCATTTGGATCATTCCATATAACAAATATGTATCTTATAAAAATATTTTTTGGTCTGTTTGAAATGAATGATGAAAGGGGTTCAGCTTAAGGCCGGGCCAGGATGCACAATATAATTTCGACCAAGTCCCAAGTAACCTTTTTGTTTTGTTTTTGTTTATTAGCTTTTTGCTTTTAAGAAAGAAATATGTGAACAGATATAAAGAAATGCATATTGTATTCTTTTTAATCTATTGAAAAAGAAGCCTTTATCTTTTCTTTTTCTGTCATTTTTTCATTTGTCCTAATAGATTTTTCTTCTAAATATGTAGCTGTTGGTCATCCCTCTACGTTGCTCTTGAATAATGGTAGCACTTGAAAAAGCCGTTTGTCAGATTTATGTTTCCTTATTGTGGCTTTATTAGGTTTGGAGAGGGATTTTTTAGCACTTAGTTGTTTAAACTCTATGATTTTTTTCCTTTTTTTTTTTTTTTTTTGATAACGGATATTGTACATTCAAAACATTCAGGCTGCTTTTATTTTATTTTGCCAAACCAAAGATCTCTTGCACTAGGAGTAAGGGAAACTAAGTCACCACATAAACTTTTTAACAAGTGATCCAGCAATAGTTTTGCATACATCTAGGTGACAAATGGTGTTACGTGTATCAAGGTGATCTTTTGAAAACGGTGTCAAATAGCATGTTGATGTCACTTCCTCTGCAACAAACAGTTGGGTATCTATTTCAAGATTTTGCTGCAATCTCATCTTACCTCTCTGTAAGTTTTAACTTTAAAATGTGACTTCATATGTGCATTTTATGTAACTGCATACTTGTGTTTGAAAAATTATCTATGAGATGATAAGCCTTGCCCCCAAAGGGATGCTAAAGGCATTTCCCTGCATTTGTCAATAAATCTGATGCTGACACCTCCACTGCTTGCTGTGCTTTTCACGAACATGCCAGACATCGCTATCTATTCAAATATGTCAAAATATAATTCGCTTGCATGAGTTTGGAATTATATATCTTTGTATTTAATTGTTAAAGTAATTGCATGTGTTGAAGTTCTGGAAGAATTCATGTAGTGATGACTGTTTTGTGTTAGATCTCTCAAGTTGATGCTCATTCTTTAATTTTTCATTATGTGGGACCAAATTTTTTAGAAAGAAAAAATTATTTAAATCGCAGGTTCTCACTGACATCTTACCGCAAAAAGCACTGATCTGGAAGCTACAGATGCTTAAAACAGCTTCCTCGTTCGTCAATTCACAGCTTCATGATGTAGAAGCTCAAACACTGATACTTTGCAGGTCCTTTCTCTTAAAGCATAAGTGCATTTTGTTTCAGTAATAAAAAGAATATTTTTATGATAATACTTTTTGCGACTGAAATCACACCATTGCATCAGTGCTATGAGAGACATTTAGTCTCCTTGAAAAGTTATTGGTTATTCGGGTAAATGCAATCCAAATCAATCATAATTATGATACCTCTGCTTTCACTTGGACTGGTGGAAGCTAAAATGATAAAGAGAGATGGACCAGTTTAGTAACCTAAACTGCATTATCACAAAATAAAAAGAGCTTATTTTTTATGCTACGAGAGTCATGCATGGAATTCTGCTTCTACCAAAAGGGTGTGTTACTATTCTAGCTGTTAAGAATTGGTGGTAAAGCAATAGTTTGGCCCAGTCAAACATATGATTTATGAGCTATCAGTAGAATGTAAAAATTACAATACACAGCATCCTAATCTTCTTTCTAGGTTAGATATGAAACTTCCAAAGGCATTTTCCTGACGCAGCAAATGCTATTTATTGTTACTGTATGTTTATATATAAGCTTCCATAACCATAAGTACGATGTTGGAGTATATAGTTCAATATTCTTTACAAAAATGATGGTGTTAAATTGACTCATGTCTTTTAGTGGAAGAGATCAATTGCTACCTAGTGAAGAGGAAGGTGAAAGACTTCGTAGTGCAATGCCTAAGTGTGAGATTCGTCATTTTTGGGGCTGTGGCCATTTTCTACTCATGGTAAATGATCTTGGTGTGAGTATTTGTTTATGTGCTAGTGTGAGGTAAATATAATTGTCGTTTTTTTAAAATACATGGACTAACAAAATTCATGTTACAGATTTACTTGAAACAGAGAATTGAAAACATAAAATCAGTGAGACTGCTGCCTAATTTTGTTACTGATGGAAAAAAGTGAATTCAAAGTTGGGGAAAACGAATATGTGAATATGATTGTATTTTTTATATTGCAACCAATTCAATATTTCCTAATGTAGAGCTATAATTTTTTAATGTTTGTTTTTCGTTTTTCTTTTTCCTTATATTTTGACTGAATTTTGTCTTAGCATTCTTAACCCGCCTTTTTGATCGTGTTTTATAATTATTAAAAGATAACAATGGGACTCTTGATAGGTTCAAGGCTAGACCTCCAATTAAGTTCACTTATTCTAGGCGCAAGAAGTGAATTTCGATTAGGCGCTTGCTTTTTTTTTCCTTTTGCTTCTTTTTGTTGTTAAGTTTGCTATGCTGATAATAAGGTTTAGGGACTGGGAGTTAGTTATTTTGTTGCTGAGTTGGAAAGGAGGGGTAGTTAGTTAGAGACTATTAAGGGAAAGAGAGAGAGAGAGAGAGGGAGAGAGAGAGAGAGAGAGAAGGCAGATGGGAATTCTGTTAGAATTGTGTTGTGGGGAGAGCTGGCAGACCTCTCGAAAGTCTGTTGCCTCACTCTACTGTTATCTCTAATTTTCTGAAATATTGAAAGTGGATTCCCAGTACTCTGTCTACTCAAGATGGCACTATTCTAATTTTCTCTTCTACTTTCCTGCTCTGGTTTGCTAATTGTGCTGTGTGTGAACTAGAACCTAACATTTTGGTGTCAGAGCAAACTTACCTGGGTATGGCCGGAAAGAAAGGGGAGGGGAGGGGAAGATGGATACACTTGAGGAGAAGGTTTAGCTGATGCAGAGTGATCTTAGCATTGTCAAGGATGGGTTGGCCAAAGTGCAGTTCCTGGAGCAGGGCATGGCGGCAATCCTGGAAAAGTTGGAGGCCTTGACAGCCGAAGGAAAGGAAAATACATATCGGTCTCCATCAATGTCAAGACAGAAAACCCCAATGGAGGAGGCGGGAGGAGGGACGCTTGCAGTCGTCGCTGGTGGAGGTGGAAACGAGGACTCAGGGAGAGGTGACATCAGGACCCGTCGCATCAAGATGCTGACGTATGACGGTGGAAATCCGGATGAGTGGGTATACCGGGTGGAACACTATTTCTCGTTGAATCGAATGTCAGAAAAGGAGAAGTTGATCGCGGCCGTTGTGTTGATGGAAGGCGAAGCTTTCGCCTGGCACCAGTGGGAAGAGTCGCGATGGGCTTTTCGATCGTAGGAGGAGTTGAAGACCCTGCTGTTGGAACGCTTTCGTGAGAATCAGGAGGGAATTTCGGAACAGTTTTTGGCTCTCCAGCAAGAGGGGACTGTCAGAGAATACCGGCGACAGTTTGAGAAGATAGCGTCGGAGATGGGGGAGGTGCTGGAACATATACCAGAGGGCCAGTTCATCAATGGTTTGAGGCCTGATCTGAGGGCTGAGTTAAGGGCCTTTAGGCCCGTTGGGCTGGATCGGATCATGGGCTTGGCCCAGAAATTGGAAAATAAAAATGCTGTTCTGAAAAGTTGGAAATTCAGCTCTGTTTCAAGTGAAAGGAGGGGCGTCTCCCATTCTGGTTATCCACAGTCGAAGAACACCAACCCCTATGTCGGCAGGACAACAGCAATGCCGGAAAAAGTCACCTGAAAAAGACTAGAGTTCCAATTCCACTGACTAATTGATGCTGAGTTGCAGTCCAAACGGGAGAGAGGCTTATGTTATCGTTGTGACGAAAAATTCCATCCAAGCCATCGTTGTAAATTCAGGGAGTTGCAGGTGATGGTGGTGAAAGGAGAAATTGAGATGGTGCAAAAGGAAGAAAGAACCAACCATGGAGAACATTGAGCAGAATGCAACAAATTTAGGGGTGGTAGAGCTGTCTATGAATTCGGTAGTGGGGCTATCATCTCCTAAAACTATCAAGTTAACAAGGGAATTAGGAAGGGTAGAAGCAATGGTACTTATCGATCCTGGGGAGACCCATAATTTTATTTCCCGTACCTTGGTTAAAAAACTTTCACTGCCCATGGAAAACACTAATGGTTATGGGGTCTTACTTGGCACTGGAACTCCAATTAAGGGAGAAGGGGTCTGCAGGAATGTTAAACTGAGTCTGCAAGGTTTGATTATTGTTGAGGAATTTCTTCCTTTGGATTTGGCTAGTTCAGATATTGTTTTGGGAATGTCATGGTTGGAAAACTTAGGTGTTATTAAGTTTGACTACAAAGCTTTGACAATGGAATTCCAGGTTGATAGGACTAGAGTTAAACTGCAAGGGGACCTAGGCCTGTGCAAAATTCAGGCTTCCTTGAAGAGTTTGATGAAAGCAGTAAAGGGTGGAGGGCAAGGAGTGTTACTGGAGTTAAATTCCCTATCTGTTGAGACTGTATCCGAATATCCAGAATTTCCCCAAGCAGTGAAAGAGTTGCTCCATGATTACCAGTCAGTATTTGAGCTGCCCCAAGGCTTACCCCCTAGTAGAGGACACGAACATGCTATAGTTTTAAAGGAGGGAATGCAACCAGTGAGTGTGAGATCGTACCGTTATCCACAAATTCAAAAGGATGAAATTGAGAAGTTTGTGTAGGAAATGTTGGCTGTTGGTGTGATAAGGGCTAGCAGCAGTCCCTTTTCCAGCCCAGTATTATTGGTTAAGAAGAAGGATGGGAGTTGGCGATTCTGTGTTGACTAGCGCGCCTTAAATCAAGTCACTGTACCCGATAAGTACCCTATTCCCATCATTGATGAACTTTTAGATGAGTTTTATGGAGCTTTTATGTTTTCCAAATTGGACCTTAAGTCTGGATATCACCAAATTCGAGTGCAGGCAGAAGATGTTTTTAAGATAGCATTCCGCACTCATAATGGCCATTATGAATCCTTGGTGATGCCTTTTGGTCTTACTAATGCACCCTCGACGTTTTAAGCTCTAATGAATGATGTTTTTAGAAATTTTCTACGAAAATTTGTGTTGGTCTTTTTGGATGACATTTTAGTTTATAGCAAAAGCATGGGTGAACATGTACATCATTTGAGATTGTGTTGGAGACTCTTAGGCAGCATCAATTGTACGCCAATCGTAAAAAATGCATTTTTGTTCAGGACAGGGTGGAATACCTGGGGCATATAATCTCTGGAGATGGGGTGGCGGTTGACAATTCTAAGGTGGAAGTAATGCAACAATGGCCCACCCCTAGAAATTTGAAGGAGCTGAGGGGGTTCCTTGGATTAACAGGATATTATAGAAAATTTGTGGAAGGATATGGCAATATAGCCTCTCCTTTGACAGAACAACTTAAGAAGGATAATTTTGGATGGAATGAACGAGCCAAGGAAGCTTTCCAAAAGTTAAAAAGAGCTATGACCACAGTCCCAGTTTTGGCTCTTCCCGATTTTAGCCAACCATTTATTATTGAGACGGATGCATCGGGGAGTGGATTGGGTGTTGTTTTGATGCAAGGGCAGCGACCAATTGCTTATTACAGTCATGTACTTCCCCAACGTGCTCATTTGAAGTCGATATACGGGAGGGAATTGATGGCTGTTGCTTTGGCAATACAAAAATGGCGACCTTATTTGTTGGGCAGAAAGTTTGTAGTAAAAACTGATCAGAGGAGTCTTAAGTTCTTGCTGGATCAGAGGTTAGTTGCCGAGGAACATAAAAAATAGTTGTCTAAACTGATGGGATTCGACTTTGAGATACACTACCATCCCGGTCTTGAAAATAAAGCTGTAGATGCTTTATCTCGTCAACCGGAATTGGCTGCTCTTTCTTTATCTCCCACCTTTGATAGTAGCCTGATACGAAAAGAAGTAGAAGCTGATGATGAAATGAGGCAACTCGAGGACTCCATCTTGGCTGGAACAGCAAAATCAGAAGGCTATGCAGTGATTCAGGACCAGCTATTTTATTAGGGCAGATTGGTGCTGGTTAGTGGGTCAGAACTCATTTCGAAATTATTAAAGGAGTTCCATGACAGTCCTTTGGGGTGACATTCAGGTTTGTTAAAGACAATACAACGTATTTCCCATGAATTCTATTGGAAGGGAATGAAAAGAGATATCAAAGCCTATGTGGAGTCTTGTGGGATTTGCCAACAAAATAAATATTTGGCGATGTCTCCGGCTGGTCTCCTCCAGCCTATTTCTATTCCTAGTCAAGTTTGGGAAGACATTACAATGGATTTCGTGGAGGGTTTGCCCAAGTTCGAGGGGTATGACACTATTCTTGTAGTAGTGGATCGTCTAAGCAAATTTGGTCATTTTCTACCTCTTAAACACCCTTTTACTGCCCAGTCAGTTGCTAATTTGTTCATTAGGGAGGTGGTGAGGCTTCATGGTATACTCCGTTCTATAATTATGGATAGGGACCGTATATTCCTTAGTTTGTTTTGGAAGGAGTTGTTCAAAATGCATGGAACAGCACTCAATAGAAGTACTGCTTATCGCCCTCAATCCGATGGACAGTCCGAGGTGGTTAATAGGTGTTTAGAGACATATTTGAGATGCTTTGTGGCAGACAAACCGAAACAGTGGACAAAATGGCTTCCTTGGGCAGAATTTTGGTATAACACAACCTACCATATTTCCGCCAAGTCCACCCCCTTTAAACTGCTGTATGGATGTGATCCACCTCCATTAGTCCGCTTCAATCATGGTTCTACTGCTGTTAATTCTGTAGAACAGCTGCTGGAGGAACGGGATGCCATATTAGATGAACTAAAACATAAACTCCAGGTTGCTCAAGAGAGGATGAAGAAAACAACAAATAGCAAACGCAGGGATGTCCAATTTCAGGTGCGGGATTGGGTTTATTTGAAACTACAGCCCTATAGCCAAAAATCTATGGCTTGACGACGGAATGAAAAGCTTAGCCCTCGTTTCTATGGACCTTTCCTAGTGGAATCTAAGATTGGACAGGTTGCCTATAAACTTAAATTACCCACAAACTCATCCTTACACCCTGTCTTTCATGTTTCTCAATTGAGAAAGGCAGTGGGATCTTTTCCTATGTCTCCCCTTATTCCCCCACAGCTTACTAAGGACATGGAGTTGATGGCAGAACCAGAAACGGTCAAGGGCTTTCGCCAATCTAGAGACAGTCTTGGCACTAATTTTGAAGTACTCATTAAGTGGAAAGGTCTACCCGATTTTGAAGCAACTTGGGAGAACTTTGAACTGTTGAAGAACCAGTTTCCTGACTTCCACTTTGAGGACAAAGTGGATGTTTGGGCGGGGGGTAATGATAGGTTCATGTCTAGACCTCCAATTAAGTTCACTTATTCTAGGCGCAAGTGAATTTCGATTAGGCGCTTGCTTTTTTTTCCTTTTGCTTCTTTTTGTTGTTAAGTTTGCTATGCTGATAATAAGGTTTGGGGACTGGGAGTTAGTTATTTTGTTGCTGAGCTGGAAAGGCTGCTGAGTTGGAAAGGAGGGGTAGTTAGTTAGAGACTATTAAGGGAAAGAGAGAGAGAGAGAGAAGGCAGAGAGGAATTCTGTTAGAATTGTGTTCTGGGGAGAGCTGGCCTCGAAAGTCTGCTGCCTCACTCTACTGTTATCTCTAATTTTCTGAAATATTGAAAGTGGATTTCCAGTACCCTGTCTACTCAAGATGGCACTATTCTAATTTTCTCTTCTACTTTCATGCTCTGGTTTGCTAATTGTGCTGTGTGTGAACTAGAACCTAACAACTCTTCAGGAATATGATGAGAATGTTTTACAATTTTATTAGTAATGCAAATTCCTGAGCTTTTTGCATTTATTTTCATGATTTACAAATCTTAAATTCTTCCAAAGCAATTATGTCTCTACGAAATTTAGAAATGACATGAATGTAACATCTCAATTTCTAGTAAATGCATGTCTTTTTTAAGTTTTCTGGTCTATAATTTTGTTTTATATTTTATTTATGTATTTGTTTTCATAGATTCTCTCATCTTTCATGGGAAAGGTCGAGTGGATATGGTATTGTATTAGAAATTTTGTATTTTTATATTTGTCTTATTGATGCAGGAAGATGGTGTTGACTTGGTAAGCATTATCAAGGGTGCATATTTCTATCGTCGTGGAAAGTACCTCAACTACGTTTCAGATTACGTGCCATTAACCGCTTCTGAATTGAATAGAATACATACAATAGACAGGTAGGTTTTATTCTCCTGGAACATGACAAATGTAGGTAAACTTTTTTAGCAATTACATAGGGTAATGTAATGTTAATTAAGAACGGACTGCAATCCTGTTGTTCACATTATGTAAACAATGCTCTGTGTAGGATTGGAAATTACACTTGCTATTGGACAGCTATCCAATCGGTTCCCATTATGTAAATGATGCTCTGTATAGGCTTGGAAGTTTCACTAGCTATTTTCATTCTAATAGTTTTTCTATTAAATTGCTTTGTAATTGAGTGGAGTTTATTTTGAAAATGATTATTGCAAATTATGATATTTTCAGTTTGATCAAGTATTTTACCTCCCCTGTGATGCTCTCCACTTCTGAGAACGGGAAGATTGTGAGGGGAATGGGGGGCATTCCTTCTGAGGGACCAGTCTTGTTAGTTGGCTATCACATGTTACTGGGAATGGAATTAATTCCTATGATCTATCAATTATTTACTGAAAAAAAAATAAGTTTGCGAGGAATAGCACACCCATTTCTGTTTACAAAGTTGAGAGATGGAAATTTCCATTATATACCACCATTTGATGCAATCACGACAACAGGTGCAGTTCCTGTTTCAGCAAATAACTTTTATGAACTTCTATCATCAAAGTCTTATATGCTATTGTATCCGGGAGGCATCCGTGAGGCTCTTCATCGAAAGGTAAAATTCTTATTGGCTTTATACACTTTGACAAACGCTTAAAAAATTTGAAAGCAAATTCAATATTCACTTTCTTCAGTGTTGAAGTCACAATTTAGATTGAAAGTTTAGACCAGCATCAATTTTATCTTTCTTGTATTCTATTCTCCTGTTAACGTCATTTAAGAAAACTTAATGGTTAAAGGGTAGCCTAATTCCTTCTGCAAATATTATGGTAAAATCTTTGAAAGGAGGTTTTGTTCAATGTTTCCCATTTAAGATGGGCAAAAGGACATTCTAAAATGAATCATTGCTGATGACATTTACCTTTAAAAGCACCACGCTAGTCAATTTGATGATGTGCTTGTTTTCTACTCTTGCCTCAAGTTAGATGTAGACTATAATTCATGTAGAAGCAAGCAAATCCTTTGTTTGAGAATCCTAAATTGATGTTTGAATGTGTGCATATATATAAGATTTATATGGCAACAAAGTGGACTTAAGAGTATAAAACTTTAGAATAGTTAATGTTATTCAAACTCTCCATGCTTTTCAGGGTGAGGAATACAAGTTATTTTGGCCAGACCAAACAGAATTTATCAGAATGGCCGCTAGATTTGGAGCCAAAATTATACCATTTGGTGTTGTTGGAGAAGATGATGTTGCTGAAGTAAGCCCAAAAAGGTTCAGATGTTTTGTTCTTGTTATTGTCAACCTTGAGAATTATTTGTTTCCATCATCAAACTACATTTTATGTCCAAGTAAGAAGCACTAAGAGTTCATTTCATCTTTTGTGGGATAAATGTATCCTGATTTAACCTACACACTCTTTTGAATGGTACTTTTGAGACTACTGATTCTTAAGCAATTTAAAGAAGAGCTTCCAGATAGGGCTTTCTATTACTTAAAAAATGTCATATATGGGAGTTCTTCTCCCCACTGTTAAATGATTAGAGGTATATCCTTTTGTAAGAATCGTACTCGTGTCAGAAAAAGGTAGACATTGAGATAGGTTTGCAAGTTATTCTGGGAAATGCTTCCGCTGGGCTGAGTTCACATTCAGGTGTGAATATATGTTCGGGAAGTGTATTATGTATGGCTGCGTTTGAATAGCGAGTGGATGTGATTGTGTATTGGTCATCCTGTCTAGAATCCATATTTTAGGTTTCAACTTTCTCAAATGAAAAACTGATAACTGATCACATGTTTATTGTGGTTCAGTTACTTCTGGACTATGATGATCAAATGAAGATTCCTTTTCTGAAGTCTGGAATAAAAGAACTGACAAACGCAGTTGAGAATATAAGGTACTCTAGTTATCCTTTTCTTCAATCATCTTTACCTCCATAATTAGGTTCATGTCAATCATGAGTTCTCTAATTGATTTTGTCTTAAACTTTTGATAATAGGGTTGATGGAAAGGGAGAGGTTGCCAACCAAGATATACACTTTCCCATATTTCTGCCAAAATTTCCTGGTCGGTTTTATTACTATTTCGGAAAACCAATTAAAACAGAAGGTATGCCATTGGATGCAAAGAATCTCCTTTAAGTAATAACCTATTTTATGTAATCTGGTTTGGCTAAACCAATGAAAGTTATTTCTATCATTAAACTTACTAATTTCTTTCACTGCCGAACAAAAGGTTAGACTTGCCACTCCAAATTTGTCATTTTAATTCCAAATTCGTCCTTTCAACAATTTGAAATGGACCCTTCCTCCACCGATCTTAGTAATAGCTTGGACTAGATATGAGACTCTTGTACAACAGGAGACTTTCAGTTCTCTTGGTATTCATCATCTTTTATGCCACGTCATGACCATGTCATTCATTAATTTTTGTAATTTTATTATGATTTATAGGGAGATATCAGGAATTAAGAGACAAAGAGAAGTGTCGTGAATTTTACTTGCAAGTTCAGTCGGAAGTTGAGAAATGCATTGCTTATTTGAAGGAGAAAAGGGAAACTGATCCGTATAGGAATATATTGCACCGGCTTGTGTACCGTGCCACTTATGGCTTTTCATCAGAAGTTCCCACGTTTGATTTTTAATTGTCCTCTCCATTGAGAACTTCCCTTGAGAGAAGCCGAACACATTAGTTATCATGTGTGCTCAGCCTCATTATTAGTAGGATTTTCATTGACCGGCAAAGGAAAAGTTCCGAAATTCTAACTATATGTAGGTCATCAACCTGTGGTCAAAGGGGATTATTTTTCCAGTCATTTGTACATGACTTGTTCTATAATGTCTTGGATTGTCGACAATCGTGCCAGTATCATATTGGAAATGTTGTTTTTCTGTTTGTTTGTTCTTTTTTTTTTTAATCGATTCTTTAATTTGTTGTCTGCAAGGGCTTCTTGTTCCTTAATTATGATATAGGGATTTCTCTAATAATCTAACAATCTAACTGAATCCTTTCCACAGGACAATTTGAATAGAAATACGACCTAGTAATAGTTTGAATGTAATCAGGTGAAAGCTCCAATCTTTTTGCTTCTTCCACCGAAAGTTCACCGACTTGTCACAAAAGGTATCAATAGCTTTTAGGCTTTAAGCAAATAGAAACTTAGGTGGTGTTTGTTTCAATCATTTAACATTTTTTAGATTTAAACACTTTTTAAATCTTAATTTACACTACTTAATAGGATACTTATTTGTTTTGTTAGATACCATTTAAAAAAAGTAGTAAGAGAATATTTTACTTTTAATGTAATTTTTTTTATCCTTATTAAAATATAAAAATATTTCTATTTTTATTTATACAATCCTTTAAACATTAAATAGTTAATAAAATTAAATCAAAATTTTTTTCATTTAAATAAAATTCTATCAAATATAGTGTCCATTTTAAAACTCGCTATTTATAATGATATTAAATTTTTCAATAGTTATTATTCAATATATTATTGGCTAATTAATTTGAAATATTAATAGAAATAAATGACAGTTTATTAATTATAAAAAATATTTATCATATTTTTAATATGGTAATTATAAATATAGTAATAAATAATATGACAATTTAATAATAAATACTAAAACAATAACAAATATACTGAAAATTGTACTTTTAATAAATTAAAATAACATTCATAAATAAAAATTTGATAAAATTTATATTATTTTAATATATAGAAATATTTGTGGAATAAAATTTTTAACACCTCATTTAAACAATATAGATTAAAAAATTTGATAAAATTTATATTATTTTAATATGTAGGGATATTTATAGAATAAAAGTTTTAAAACCTCATTTAGACAATAGTAATTAGAAAAAATGATAAATTTTCATTTTTTTAATTAAGTGATTTATCACTTAAAATAAGTGCTAAATAGCAAAAAAAGAACAAAAATTTTAAGATTGAAATCTAAACACTTGAAGTGTTAAGTGATAAGTGAAATAAAATAAACTGCTCCTTATTCTATTCTAATATTATTGTCTAGAAGAAATTACTATTACAAACCTTTCTGATTTTTTTTTGTAAGTAAATTCTTCATGTTCTGTTGAGTTATATCAGAAGAAAATTAAAAAAGAAAAATCAAGAGATTTATTTTAATATATTAAGGTTTAGCAAGGTTCATAAATGATTTAAAGCAGTTGCTTGAATTCTGACATTTTAACATTAATTATAATATTCCAAAGACTTTATAAGGAGATTGCTATTTTTTTTTATAATAATTTCTTTATTTAAATCTTCACGTTTGAATGTGATGGATGATAACATTTTGATCGGTACAGAGATCCATATTTTATGATGTATAATTCAAAACTTCTCTTTTGGTACTTAACATGTGTTGCGCCCTAACGTGTTCCTGTAAATAATTACGTTTTACACGTTTTTTTTTATTTCACGCAATCAAGAAAAGTCCAAACAGATGGAAGGACTCAAGCCTCGAAGGGGGGGAATCACCAAACGCAAAATCGTCGTGAACTTAAAATATTTACACCTACATAGTCCGACCACGCCACACTTCACTTTCTGCCCATGTTGCTGAATCACTACATAATGCCTCCACTCACCAATCTTCACTCCTTCGATATATTAATTTTATTTTATTTTCATTTGAATATAATATCTCCATATAAATGCCATATTATTTTATTATTACTTCTGTATCAAAATCTGCGTATTAATATAATTGTATAAATCTCTTTCAAGACCGCCAAAGCACAACAGCAAATAATAATAGAAGAGAGAGCGTGTATATTCTCCTCGTTCCCCATGGCGGTGGCGATGGCGATGGCCGGCACTTGTCTTTTCGCAGCCGATTTATCGTCGACATTTCGTCGGGACATGACGCCAGCGTCAAGGAAGCGGAACCGGAGTCCGATTATGAAGAAGCGTCTAGCCGCGTCCACAGAGCAGACTTCAGGTGCGAGCGAGACATTGGAAACCAAAACGACGTCGACGAGGCGGAGGAGGAGTTTTGCGGAGATGAAGAGCGGCGCCGGCGAAGAAGCTGAGAGAATACGGAGATCAGTTAACGTGAAAGAATCGGAGGAGCTGGAAGACCGTAACGGTAACAGAAAGAGCTTGAAAGATTACTTTGACGAGGCAAAAGATATGATCCGCCCGGACGGTGGTCCGCCCCGCTGGTTCTCGCCACTCGAGTGCGGGTCCCGTGCTCCTGGTTCGCCCCTCCTCCTCTTTTTGCCAGGTTTGTCTTTTGTGTTCTTTGACTTTTCAGCGGTAGCGTCATTTCTGGACCTTAGACTTTCCTCTTTTGAATTATCACTGTGCAAATGATTGCCTCTTTGATGATTGATCAATCACAGTGAAAAAAGTATCATCTTTACTGACGCTGTTACTGATAATAATCGTGTGGCACTTCGTACTCCTACCCCACGTGATTTTGGTAATAAAATCACTGGTCTATCCGTCGTACGTACAATTAGTTATATGGATAGCGTTTATCTATATATTATTTATATAAATTTATCGATTTAATTTAATATTATTTATTTATATAATTTTTTTTAAATTAATAAAATATATTCTTAATTATTTATTTATAAAATTTAATGATTAAAATATTAATAAATTATAATATTAAAAATATATATTTTTTTAATTTTAATTATTAAATTTTATAAGATCAATAGTGATAATTGTTTAAAAAATCTTTTTCTATTACATAATTATTTTATCATTCATCTTAATTAGTATCGTAGATTTATTTATTCAATTATATTATATTATTTCTAATAAATTTATAAAATAAAATAAAATAATATTATTTTGACCTTTTTATATTTTTATTTTTACATTGTATTGAATTTTTTTAAATATTAAAGTTTCACTAAAAGTACATCTCACGACTCAAATTTTGGATTGTATCTTAATATTTTAAAATTATTATTTAAATTTTGGAAACAGTTCTTTTAAAATGATGTGTACTCAAGATGTATTGAATATATAATGGGTTAATCACACAGACGCCCTTTTGATTTTGACTTAATTTCATCCATATTCACTGTTTGTCATTTTTCATCATCGGATACTCCAGAAATTTTTAAAATTCATCATGGAGACCCTTTCCGTCAGATTTTCCATTAAGTACTTGTAATTATGTTGAATATTGAGGGGTATAATAGTCATTTAATAATGTACAGTAATTTTGAAATTTAAGAACGCCAAATCTACTTCTCCTTCGATCGTTCAAGGAACCCCAGCCGCCCCCGGCTCCACCTCCAGGGCAGTCTCTCTTCCATGGTTCCACCCACCGTCGCGGCGTCGCATGCTTCACTTCTAGCCACCTCCGGCTTCACTTCAGCACTTTCTGGCAGTCCTTCACGCATCCAACGTCTCTCGTGCTTAGTCGCTCACGATGGTCTGCACTCGTCAAGGTCCCCTCTACTCTTCATCCGCTTGCAGAAATTGATTGGAGCCCTCACCCTCACCTTGCCTCTCAATTTCTCTCCTCTCATCTCGCTCTTCTCTTCAATTTGTACCATCACAAATGAGCCCAGATTGGTAGTGGCATCGATTTGTTGTGTTAATGGTAGAGGTGACTGGTAGAAACTCATGGTGGGTATGGGTGTTATGGCGGCTTTGGCTTGAAGGGGTTCTCGATGGTGGTGGTGCATTGGATTCTCTCTCTATTTTTTTTTTTTGGTTGGGTTAAGTGACTTATTATTTGATGGTTGAATGGTTTATTTCTCTGGTGGCGGATATGACTTGAATGGGTTTCTTTGTTTACTTTAAATTTTTTCTAGTTTATGCTTGTCTGCTAAGGAATGGTTGGTGACAATGTATTTCTGGATTTTTGGTATGGATGATGGAGAAGACGAAGAAAAGAGAAAGCTAGATGGGGAGAAATTTTCTCAAAGGGCAATTTAGTAATTGTAATGGTTTTGAATAGAAAAGTGACATCATTTAATAGAAAATCTGACGAAAGGGATCTTCATGATGAATTTTAAAAATGTTCGGGGTATCTGATGATGAAAAATGACAAACAGTGAATATGAATTAAATTAAGCCAAAACCAAGGGAGGTCTGTGTGATTAGCCCATGATAAACCTCCAATCAAGTTCACCTGGGCATGGCAAAGAAGGGAGACGGAAGGATGGATACGATAGAAGAAAAAGTTCAGGTGATGCAGAACGATATCGCCTCTATCAAGGAAGGGATGGCGAAGGTACAGTTCCTAGAACAGGGCATGGCAGCAATCCTGGAAAAGCTGGAGGCCATAACAGCGAAGGGCAAGGAGAACACTCACTACTCTGCATCGTCGACCAAACAGAAGTCGCCAATGGGAGGATCTGGAGGAGGATTACCTCCATACATTGCCGGAGCTGGTGGCAGCGACGAACCAGGGAGAGGAGAGATCCGAACCCGACGAGTCAAGATGCCGGCGTTTCAGGGAGGAGATCCCGATGAGTGGGTCTATCAGGCTGAGCATTTCTTCGCACTAAATCGAATGAGTGCAGCGGAGAAGTTGATGGCAGTCGCTGTTTCCATGGAGGGAGAGGCTTTTGCATGGCACCAATGGGAGGACTCGCGACGAGCCTTCCGATCGTGGGCGGAGCTGAAGGCTTTGCTACTCGAGCGATTCCGAGAAAGCCAAGAAGGGATCTTCGAGCGGTTTTTGGCTCTCCGGCAGGAAGCTACAGTCAGGGAGTACTACCGGCAGTTTGATTTGGTGTCGTTGATGGGGGAGTACAGTTGTACTAGTTTGTTTGGGTTGAGGCTCGCAGCCGGGGGAGGGGCCTGAACAGGCCCAGGGGTTGGACAGAAGAGGCCACAGGCCGAGCACAAAAACAATGCCCATGGGAGGACTTATAGAGGAGTTTCCAGTGACAGCGCAGAACACTTGAGAGCACAAAATTCAAACTGAAGAACCTGGGTTTCCAGTGACAGACGCAGAACACTTGATTCTGCATATTCAAACGAGAAGAACCTGGGCTTCCATGGTGGCAGAACTACAAGGTTGACAGAAAACATTGGGGGAAATCCATCAGGCTTCAAATTCCGGCAGTTGTCTGATGCAGAATTGCAGGCCAAGCGGGAAAAAAGACTGTGTTATCGCTGTAATGAAAAGTTCTCCCCTGGACATAGGTGTCGGCTCAAAAGAATTTCATGTCATGGTGGTCCAAGAGGAGGATGAATGTCAGCTGGTGGAGCAAGATGAGTTACTGGAGGAGAATGGAGGTAATAAGTCTAATCCTGAGATGGTTGAACTATCCATGAATTCTGTAGTTGGTCTAATCTCTCTTAAAACAATGAAGCTGATGGGCAGGATCAGAGAAGAGGAAGTTGTTGTTTTAATCGACCTTGGAGCCACCCATAATTTTATTTTCAGGGACCTGGTTAAGAAATTAGGATTGACAGTGGACAATACTGATAGTTATGGAGTACTGCTAGGTACCGGGAATCCAGTTAAGGGAGAAGGCATTTGTAAAGGGGTTGTTCTATCATTACAGGGAATACAAATCATGGAGGAATTTCTTCCTTTGGATCTTGGGGGTTCTGATGTTGTGTTAGGAATGTTATGGCTAGAAACTTTGGGTGTAATTAAATTTGATTGCAAGGCTTTAAAATTGCAATTCAAGGTGGGGGGTGATAAGGTTCTGCTGCAAGGGGACCCTGGATTATGCAGATACTAGGTCAGGTTTAAAAGCTTTCTCAAGGCAGTGAGGGCAGGGGGTCAAGGAATGATGTTGGAACTGAGTGCCATCTCAGTATCCCCTAGTTGCCACAACCAGGACATTCCTAAGGAAGTGGAAGACCTGTTGGGCAGATTTCAATCTGTTTTTGAACTACCTACAGGGTTACCATCTAGCAAGGGGAAGGAAAATGCGATTATACTCAAACAAGGAAGTCAGCCCGTTAGTGTCCGGCCCTACCGTTACCCTCAGATACAAAAGGATGAGATTGAGAGATTGGTCCAGGAAATGCTGACTGCTGGTGTAATCCGAGCAATTAGCAGTCCATGCTCTAGCCCGGTTTTGTTGGTGAAGAAAAAAGATGGGAGTTGGAGATTTTGTGTTGACTACAGGGCATTGAATCAGGCAACAATACCAGATAAGTATCCTATGCCGATAATAGATGAGCTTCTATATGAATTGCATGGAGCTTGTGTTTTTTCTAAGTTAGATCTTAAGTCTGGTTACCACCAAATAAGGATTCGACCTGAGGATATTCTCAAAACAGCATTTCGGACACATAATGACCATTACGAGTTCATAGTAATGCCTTTCGGACTAACCAACGCCCCTCAACTTTCCAAGCTCTAATGAATGATATCTTTAGGGAATAATTAAGGAAATTTGTGTTGGTTTTTTTTGATGATATATTGGTGTATAGCAGAAGCTTGGAAGACCATATACAGCATTTGACTATGGTGCTGCACACCCTTCAAGAACAGCAATTATTTGCTAACTTTAAAAAGTGTCTATTTGCTCAAAGAGAATTAGAGTATCTTGGCCATATAATCTCAGCAGATGGGATAGCAGTGGATGATTCAAAAATTGCAGTGATACTACAGTGGCCCACACCCAAAAACTTGAAGGAATTAAGAGGTTTCCTTGGGCTGACAGGATACTACAGAAAGTTTGTGGCAGGATATGGCAGTATAGCTTATCCTCTGACACAGTAACTTAAGAAGGACAACTTTGGTTGGAAGGAGGAAGAGGAAGGGGCTTTTAATAGACTAAAAAGGGCCATGACTGCAGTAACTGTACTGGCCATTCCGGATTTTAGCCAACCTTTCATCATTGACACTAATGCATCAGGTGTAGGTGTTGGGGTTGTATTGATGCAAGGGAAGCGGCCTATAGCTTTCTATAGCCATATGCTTCCTCCAAGCAAGCGTTTAAAGTCAGTTTATGAAAGGGAATTAATGGCAATTGTGTTAGCAATTCAAAAATGGAGGCCTTACCTTCTAGGAAGGAAAGTCGTGGTTAGGACCGATCAATGCAGCCTGAAATACCTGCTGGAATAGAGACTGATCAGTGCTGATCACCAGAAATGGTTGTCTAAACTATTAGGATATGACTTTGAAATCCGCTACAATCTGGGATTAGAAAATAAAGTTGCGGATGCTCTATCTAGACACCCTGAATTTTCGGCCATTTCACTCTCTCCCACTTTGAATTTTGAAGATATACAACAGCAAGTTAATGAGGATGACCAGTTGAGAAGCATTAAAGAGTCAATATTGGCTGGGGATTCCAATCAGGAAGGATACACAATCATTCAAGGGCAGTTATTCTATAAAGGGCAGTTATTCCCAAGCTACTCAAGGAGTTTCATAACAGCCCCTTAGGAGGGCATTCGGGACTGCTTAAAACAACTCAGAGGCTGCGGAATGAATTTTACTAGACTGGCATGAAGACAGATATTAAAAAGTACGTGGAATCTTGCGAAATTTGCCAACAAAACAAATACTTGGCCTTATCTCCAGCGGGTCTGCTACAACCCATTCAAATTCCCAGTCAAGTGTGGGAAGATTTAACCATGGATTTCATTGAGAGGTTACCTAAATCTGAGGGACATGACACTATCTTGGTAGTAGTGGATCGATTGAGTAAATATGGGCATTTTATAGCCCTTAAGCACCCTTTTAACGCAAAATCAGTGGCTGATCTTTTTATTAAGGAAGTGGTCAGGCTACATGGATTTCCTAGGTCCATAATTACTGATCGAGATCGAGTTTTTCTCAGCCTATGCTGGTCAGAACTCTTTAAATTACAAGGGACCACCCTCAAACGTAGCACAGCCTATCATCCTCAAACCGATGGCCAATCAGAGGTAGTCAATCGTTGTTTAGAGACTTACTTAAGGTGTTTTATTGCTGGTAAGCCAAAACAGTGGATGAAATGGTTACCATGGGCAGAATTCTGGTATAATACTTCTTTCCACACCTCCACTAAATCTACTCCATTCAAGATACTCTATGGTCGTAATCCTCCTCCCTTGATCCGCTATGGTCATAACCCCACAGCTGTATCTACAGTTGAGCAACTACTAGAGGAGAGGGATGCTATATTAGATGAGTTAAAACAAAATTTGTAGGCAGCTCAAGAAAGAATGAAGACTGTTGCAGATGGCAAACGCAGAGAAGTTCATTTCTAGGTGGGAGATTTGGTATTCTTGAAATTGCAGCCTTACAAATAGCAATCTTTAGCTAAACACAGGAATGAGAAGCTCAGCCCAAGGTATTTTGGACCCTATGTAGTGGAAGCAAAAGTGGGACAAGTTGCTTACAAACTG
Source organism: Boswellia sacra (assembly GCA_013180625.2). NCBI lineage: Eukaryota > Viridiplantae > Streptophyta > Magnoliopsida > Sapindales > Burseraceae > Boswellia > Boswellia sacra. Next base: position 49,627 of record SNVD02013892.1, read on the forward strand.
ACACTGCCAAAAGGATCTTTAATCCACCCAGTTTTCCATGTCTCTCAACTCAAACATGCAGTGGGTGCTGCCCCTGTTTCACCTACTATTCCTTCTCAACTTAAACCTACAATGGAGCTTGTATTGGAACCTGAAAGTGTTTTACATGTGCGCAATAATTAGGGAGGAGATGGGGGCTGTATAGAGGTACTGATTAAATGGAAAGGGTTACCGGATTTTGAAGCAACTTGGGAAAAAGTGGAGCTGATTAAAGAAAAGTTTCCTGAATTCCACCTTGAGAACAAGGTGTCTTCTTGGGCAGGGGGTAATGATAAACCTCCAATCAAGTTCACCTATACTAGACGCCACCAAAATAAGGAGTGAGGGGCAGAGATGTAAATTCAACAGATTTGAGGGAGATTCTTTTTTTATATTTCTTTTATTTTCTTCTGTTATTGCTATGCTGTTTTTGGGTGCTGTGAGAGTTAGTTATTTTGTTGCCTAGGGAAATGTGAAGTTGGTTACAGAATATAAGAAGTAGGGAGGGGAGAGAGGGGACTGACTAGTGAGTAATTTGTTGATAACTGTTTCTTTTGGGAGAGCTGGCAGGACTCTCGAATCTCCTGCCAAACACTCCGTTATACTCCAATTTCATCTTTCATTTGCTTGTCTATTGTCTCTAATCCAATTCAGTTCTTAAAAAACTTGGCTAAATCTACTGTGAAATGTGTGTGAGAGAAGCCAGAACTTATCAGCCCAATATATAATTATTGTTTTTTTTTTTTTTTTGTAGCCTTCTCTTTTTTGAAAAACTCATAATTTCTAATTTAGAAATTTTCAAGATGAAATTTGTAGGGATTGATGGGGTTGGACTTGGACTTATAACGCAACATCAAGGACTTGGACGGTAAGTATACATCACTATCACGAATGTAGTACTTGTGAATTTAGAGTGAAGGTGTGATTCGGATATAATTATTATATCTTTAAAAAATTAACATAAACAGTCGTCAAAATAGTTATTCAGCTAGGACATTTTGGAAATACATTTTCAAATTAGTCTTGAAAATAATCCAAAATTGAAACTATAAAACTTGATCATTATTAGTGGTATTATAGTTTCTGAGAATTGGTTTCCATATTGTGAACCAACTAAACATCTTTTAATCTGAAGAACTAGTAAGAAACATTTTCATTAAATAATGTCATTTCTACTCTACCATGACTAATTATAAATTTTTATTCCCTCCTTTTTGGATTTTCCACCGATGAAGGATTTTTGACATATGGTGCTTGCATATTCCAGTTAAGGATCGAACATCATTTACGGGTATTTTTTTTTCTCAGTTGTGCTTTTTTTATTTTATTTTAATAACTGACAAAAATCTTGTGTAATGGGCATGCTATTGCTACATGATAGGATTTCAGTTTACTCTTTTCTTGTCTGATCTTTTTCTCACCTCAATTTGTCACTATACAGGTCTAGTGAAGCTAGTTGAATCAACTGTTAGGTCACAGAATTATCGTTTGCCAAATAGACCAATATATCTCGTTGGAGAGTCGCTTGGAGCGTGTATTGCACTAGCTGTTGCAGCCAATAATCCTGATATCGACCTTGTACTAATTCTGGCTAACCCAGGTGAGAAGTAGCTTGTACGTTAATGGGCGTTTTGATATTGTTAGTCTCATTAATCAGTCGATGTCATAAGAAGCCTAATAAATGGATGATAGTAAAACTCAAGGTGGTAAAGGTTGTTTTGTTGTGACCTTAGTTGATGAATGTCAAGTATCTATTTTCTGTAGTCAAGCTTTGATCACCTATTATTTGGTGTTTCAGTTGATGAGGTCAGGATTCAGATATTTGTGTTTTGTCTCAAATGGAATATTGATTACTAGTTCTGGATTATAGGATTCGTTTAAGATTTGTTCTAGTTATTTGAGTTCTGCAGGTATTACAGATCTTTCAGTTTACTGGGGCAAGGTTTGAAAGCTCACGGTCATCTTGCTTTCTCCTTTAATTGTAGTGAAATCTTTTGCCATTTTAGATGTAGGGTTTCAGCCTGATCATGTACATAAGTTGTGTATTTTTATGGTTGTTACTATTATATTGTTCATCCAACATGAATTTGAATCATGAATAATCATGAAATTACTAATTGGTCGTTTATTTTATTTTTGGCGGTTAGATCTAATTGTCTCTAGTTTATCAAGTGATTACATACTTTCAGAAAGAAAATTTATACAAGGGCCTGTCACACATGAGCAGTGACCTTTTGGAGAACTGAATTGAGCTCTAAATAGAGCTCTCCTTTGATAATGTTAAAAAAAAAAAAATAGTAAAGTTTCAAACCTCTAACCCACATAATCTAGTTTTTTTGGTAGATGAAAATTACAATTGCTGAATCCCTTTTCTTAATTGCATAGTATCTAATTGATTTTCATTTTTCAGCTACATCTCTTAGCAAGTCACAGTTGCAACCTCTAAAATCCCTTTTGGAGCTCATACCAGATCAAGTTGCTCTTAGCCTTCCAGACATGCTGAGGTTAATACGAGGTTTGCTTGTCTGTTCAAGTGTCTGTTTATGGCTTTGGTGTAATTTTAGCTTTATACCGTTTTCTCTTATGAGGTAAATTGGTAACTACTGTTTAAAGGGAAATATTACGTCCTGAAAATATAGAAGTGGGTCAGGTTAAGGCAAGCTGCGAATGTGATGGGCGCCTGAAACAGTTCTCATTTTTGTACTAAGAATGCTATAGTGAGCAATAATGTCAAAATCACATAAATTTATTTCATATTTTGTACTCTTGTAATTTAATGTATGAATTGATACCAGTGATTACATTATTTGCATTTAGGTGAGCCTTTGAGGATGGCTATGGATAATCTGGTGAAGGGACTTCCTTTGCAGCCAACAGTTGGACAGCTGCCACAAAATCTTGTGACAGTGTCATCTTACCTCTCTGTGAGACCTTAACCCAGAAAGAGATAAAACATGTTACCATAGGCATTAAAAAGTTAGTAACATATTATCTATAAGACTTTGGGAAACAAACTTTTGCTTATATGTTGAGGACTTCTTTAAGCATTTTTTATGTGCCTAGAGTCTATATGCCACACTGCAGTTTATAGTTCCATGATTCAATGTTTAGTGAAAATGATTATATTATATTTTATTGAATAGAGAAGAAAGTTAAAGAGCATGTTGGAAATCTGTTGGAATTCTTGGATAGATGATTTTCTTCTGTTGACTGTTTACGGTTTCATGTAAACATTATCATATTTTCTCATCTTATGCCGTCAGTTTCATGGAAAAAAAAAAATTGATGACTTAAGTTGCAGGTGATTGCTGATATCTTACCTAAAGAAACGCTTCTGTGGAAGATAGAAATGCTTAAATCAGCTTCTGCATATGCTAATTCACGCCTGCATGCCATAAAAGCTCAAACGCTGATACTTTCCGGGTACATAATCTTTTTGCATGGTCTTTTCAGTTTCAGTAGATAACAGATCCTATCTTAGGTAACATAATTGGCCCACAGTGAAATTAACATTTTCTAAAAAGTTGGTGAATCAACTTCCTAGCATACACACCCCTGAAAGAGGAAAGTAATAGTAGAGTCCAATGCTAATTTTAGAACTATACCCCTTCAAGCTGTTATATTCGTCATAATTGGTGTTCTTGAGTCTTTTTGATAACATGGTGTTTCTTTTCTTATTGGAGTTACTGGCATGTTTGATTTAGTAGACGTGACACAGAATTTCAATGCACAAGCAATAAGAAACAAATAATTAAGCCTGGAAACACTTAACTTAGCAAATATTAAAATGAGAGAAACATACAAGGTTCTAGCAAAATGGCATCTCCTGATTGCCTAGAGAAAATACTTCTCTCCTTGAATAGTTTGTTGATGGTAATCTATCTTTATGCCGTTACAACTTTCTTGAGAGCTTCTTCCTGAAATTCATATTGTACTAAAAACTCCTTCATTTTCACTTGGACAAGAGGAGGATGAAATGAGGAAAAGCAATTTGTTATTTGAGTATTCTGAATTGCATGAGTAAAATAACAGGATGCAGAAGTGATGCAAATATAAGAGGTCTATATCTATTTTATAGAATAATTGCTCTGGAAATGAAAAGATTATATTTGAAATTGCTTCAGCCTTCCTAACTATTACATGGTATACCGTATGTTGAACGCAGTTTCTGATGATTGAGTTAGTGGAGGAAATTAATTTGTACAGAGGACTACCGCATAAAACCTTAGAGTCTTAAGGCCTTCTACAGAACATTATTTCATGCGGTAGACAAAATTCAATTGGTCAACTTGTTACATTGAACCTCTTGAAGAAGTTCAATGGATTTCACATTTCTAGTATTATCATCGAATCAATTTTTTTTTTGCATAATTTCTGATTCTTGCGTGTGTTGAAATCAAGAAGTTCAATGGATTTCACATTTCTAGTATTATCATTGAATCAATTTTTTCTGCATAATTTGTGATTCTTCAGTGTGTTGAAATCACTGCTTGTCTTCTTGGCAGTGGAAGGGATCAGTTTTTACCTTGTCAGGAGGAAGGTGAGAGACTTCGTCATGCACTATCACAATGTCAGAGTCGTAGATTCAACAACAGTGGTCATTTTCTCTTCTTGGTAGAATTCCATCTCTCTCTCTCTCTCGCTCTCTCTTTCTCAGCCTGTGGGTATGCCCATGCATGTCTTCCCATGAGAGTGTTCAGAGAAGCTATAATCTGATATTATAAAATTATTTCCCTGTTCTCTCATCACTCATCTCAAGTTTGATGACCTAGCATGTCTGCGTGAAGAGCTCAAGGGATATAATAAAAAATGTAGATCAACTACCTTGCCTTGTTAAATAGTTATGTTGGATCAGCTTGAAGAAGAAAGAAAAATACTGGCAGTTATTGATAGTTTATGATGCTATCCCTGTAATATGAAACATATAGGGTTCATGCCCTTGCTCAAAGGGGAAAAATCTCAATTCTTATCTTAGGAGAATGCGAATTTTCAACATGGTAAATTTGTAACTTCTTGTTAGGGGAGGGGTTACATGTTTATTATATCAATTTCCCTCAGAAAAGCTGCATTTCACATTTTTTTTAATGCATATAGTAGCTTTTCAACGTGTCAATGTGTGGCAGGAAGATGGTGTTAGTTTGGTAACTATCATTAAAGGTGCTAGTTTCTATCGCCGTGGAAAGTATGTTGATTTCATTTCAGATTTCATTCCACCAAGCCCTTCTGAATTCAAAAAGATATATGAAGCAAACAGGTAATTATCAGTTTGCTAGAAAGCTTGCACTGGCCAACTTTATTCTGCCATAACAACATAAAAGAATTCTAGATACTTTACCAGTCTACAATTATACATCATCATAAATTTCAATAGAATTAAAAATAATACTCTTTCATTTAAATTGGTTTTAATTTGCTTTTTGGTGAAATTAAATTTGTTTGCTAAATGTAGTTAGCTTTCATTGTATTGGAATCTGGAAAATATGTTCTGTATCCTGTTATTTGCTGTGTTAATTACATATTTTCAGGGCAAAAATGCTTCAACTAAAGCTTGATAGTTTTCTTAGCCATCTCATTAACTTGTAATTAATTTTTGAATTTTATCATCTAACAACCATGAAATTTTAGATGGCTATATGTTGCTACTGCACCTGTAACACTTTCAACCTTAGAGAACGGGTCGGTTGTGAGAGGCCTTGCAGGAATTCCTTCTGAGGGGCCAGTCTTACTCGTTGGCTATCACATGTTGCTAGGCCTTGAATTAGCTCCCCTTATCTCCCAATTTATGATTGAAAGAAATATTCTTCTGCGAGGAATAGCACATCCCTTAATGTTCAAGAAATTGAAAGATGGAAAGTTACCTGAGTTGTCAGCATTCGACTCAGTTAGAATAATGGGTGCTGTTCCTGTCTCAGCAACCAATTTTTACAAACTTTTGTCTTCAAAATCTCATGTCCTACTCTATCCTGGTGGCATGCGCGAGGCTCTTCATAGGAAGGTAGCTTCTCTTCATTGTTAAATTGTTGCCTTGATCTGCACATTTGACTCGATATTTCATTATGTTCAAGATTGTGCAAGTTTGCTTTAGTATCAAACTTGCACTTTCCAGTTTCCTGCTTGCATTGCTAAATCTGAAAATTCTGAAAGATGAGGAGAGATTCAATTGGTGGTTAAGCCTGTTATCTTTTTCAAATAATGGAAAATCTTCTAAAAAAGATAACTTTTGTTATATGATTCGTCCTGACCCCTCCAATAATTTGACTTTTCTTTCATTTGTCAAATTTGATATTGTGAGGGAAATTTTTTATATCTATGATGGCTAACTAACTCTATGTGCTTGTCTTACACTTCCTTATGTGTGATATTTGTAAAAGCATATGAACATTTTGTTTAACAAATTTTGGGTGTTTCTACTGACGCAACAAATGCTAGTTATTGATTTTTCCTGTTTAATGCTTTGTATACTTCTTTTCCTCAAATGAAAACACTTGATTTCTTCTTAAATTTCAAGTTGTTACTACATTTTTCGTGTACTTAACTCCTCATACTTTCCAGGGAGAAGAATACAAGTTGTTCTGGCCAAAACAGTCAGAATTTGTCAGGATGGCTGCTAGATTTGGGGCCACTATCATACCTTTTGGTGTTGTTGGTGAAGATGATATTGGTCAAGTAAGCCTGGGAACCAAGTTTCTTTCTCTGATTGTGTAACAATTCTTTATTTCTATCAGATATATAATAAACCTGTCTTCATGGAAGTTTATTGCATGATTTTATTTGATTGATATATATTGAAATAGCACTAACTAAACTTATCATGCTTTGGTCCTTCCTGCTTAGCTTATTGTTATCTGTTTACATTTGAATTTTGAGTTTGTCTTATGTGGAGGGACCATGGGCAAAATTAAAACGGAAGGAAGAAAATTTGGGATAAAGTCTTATGTGACTGAGAATTATATATTTCAGTGTCTATCACATACAGACATATATTTCTTTCTTCTTGTAAATGGAGGGCAATACTATCAGAAGTGTCCTAACTGGTACCAGCAAAAGTGGGACTTGGATACTGTCTTAAAAATTTGATGTCTGTTATTTCAGGGTATTACGACATATATTCTGGATAAATTTGAAGTTTTATTGACTTCAAGCATGTTGCATGTATTTAATCTTGAAGAATTTTGTATGCCCACTTACCTTCATCTTGTTTCTCTGACACTAGTTTTGAGTAGATCTCATTATCTAATGAATAATTAATTTCCTATTCATTGTTGTCAGGTAGTTTTTGATTATGATGACCTGATGAAGATCCCTTATTTTAGGACTGAAATAAATGAACTAACAAGTGAGGTTGTACAATTGAGGTAATCTGACTTTTTTCTTACTCTGATTATGTTTTTCCTTGTCTTTGCTTGTTTTCTCAATATCTATGCTTTTTCTGCATGCCTCTTTTTGAACTACTTGTGATAACAGGATTGATGCGAGTGGTGAGGTAGCGAACCAAGATATTCATCTTCCAATAATTCTACCTAAAGTTCCAGGCCGATTTTATTATTACTTTGGAAAACCAATTGAAACAGAAGGTATGGTCATTGGGTGGCTCTTATTTGCTAATCTCTCAGGTTACTTATTTGACAACTACCTAGTTATGCTAAGCCAACATCTATTAATTTAATTATGTCACATATTATTCTTTTAAGATGAAAGAGTAATTCAGTATAGAAGATGACGCATCTGACAGGAATACAATTTTGAACAATTATGAGCTATTCAATTCACTTCTGGTGGCTAAAGCACAACCAGGGTTCAAAATGAATTATGACAATAGTCTTTTGCTTGGCAAGTTGATTGACTTAAATTATTATTGTTGTTCTGAAGGAAGAAAACACGAATTAAGGGACAGGGAGAAATGTCATGACTTGTATTTAGAAGTGCAGTCTGAGGTTGAGAAATGCATAAATTATTTGAAGGAGAAGAGAGAAAATGATCCTTATAGGAATTTATTGCCTCGACTTATTTACCAGGCCACACATGGTTTTACATCAGAAGTTCCAACCTTTGAGCCTTGAATTTTCTCTGCTGTTCAAAAGTCAACTTCCATCTGCATTCTCAGAGTTCTCGGGAACATTCTCTGTGATGCGGGTGGCATCATTTCATGGTGGAAAATTCCAGAGTAATGTCCCAATGTTTCTCTCTCTGAAATAGTGAAAAGTTCAGGAATTCTGATTCTTGCTTCGTAGATTTTGTTCTAAGAAAACAAAAAGGCATTTGAGTATAGATTTGATAATATTTGATAGATTATGTCGTAGTCAATCAAGCTCTCTGTCGGAGAAGTTGAGATTATAGAAGTTCTCTTCAGATACTCTGAGATCTCTGTAGATTTGTATAAGACTACTATTTGGTTATATGTGTCATTTGAAATAAACTATAACGTGCTGGCATATTAGCAGCAAGCAACAAAATGGGTTGAAATTTGAGGGAAGTTGTACTCTTACACAGCTTCTCAAATATGCCTGTAAAAACTCATTTGGGGATTATGAAATGCTGACCCATCTCATAATAAAGCTCTTTGAGTGGACAAGATTTGTAATGGTTTTTTATACTTGAAGATTATCAAAATCTACACAGAGCAATGCTGGCATCTTGTTGATGAGATCTTTAGGGCGTTCCCTCTATCTCAGAGTAAAATTTTCCTGCATTTTTGGTGAGTGAAAATCTAAAGGTGTATTTATAAATTTTGTGTTTTTGATTCGTAAACGTTTTGATATTTAGATAAGGATACGTGGTTGGTATTAAATTTTGAAAATAATATCTAAATGTATTTAAAATACTATGTGATTGGTATTGAATTTTAAGTTTGACATCTGAATTTGAAATACATTAAAAAAAAAATTGTATAAAACAGAACAACGGTTAACTTATTACTGCTGAAGAGATTGAAGAGATTTGGAGAACTCCAAGGATTTTAATGCACATCTTTTAAAGGATGACAAACCAAACAACGTCGACGAGTTTTCGGGAGAAGAAGCTGAGACTAAAGCCAAACTTACCGCCGAAAAACTGGAAGAGATACGATGAGAGCAGGCTGCAGGCGGTGGTCCGCCTTGATGATTCCTTCCTTCACAATGCGGGTCACAGACTCTTGATTCTACGCTCCCCTATTTATTTATTATCGCCCTTCAATTTCTGCTATAATATAATACAAGAACTACAGCGATATATTAAGGTATTTGACATAGATATAGACGATGGCTTGATAGGCAAAAGGCCATACAGGAAGAATATATTATAACAAAGAGTTAAACTAAAACGAGGTCATTACACTATTTAATGCAACGTTTATATATAATAATTTCAAATATAATGTTGCTGCAAGCCTAATTTTATTTATGTTGCTGATATATATCCCGTTACTACTAATCCGAGTATAAATCAGATTTACTAATTTAATTTGAATTTGGAAATATAACTACAATTAAATTGCGAGTTCAAATATATTTTGTTTTGGTAAACTTTTATATATATATGAGCACAGATGAGGAACATGTTAAAATACACCCAACAGGTACACAAAGCATTTGGGGAAAATTAAACTTTCAATTAACATGATCTGATACATCAAATATATATTGCATTAATTAATTCCATATTTAACCTGGATTACGAGCTCCTCCATTTTTCATGCAATTTCGAAGGGGTTGGTGAAGGGTGAAACCAGACTTCCCACATAACCAATCGTAGAAAACCATCTTGGAGCACCAGGGATACTGATCTCACAACCAAATTCATTTTCAGGATCATACAAAACCAACTCTCCCTGGCCCTTCTCCATCAGAAATTCGCCTCTCTTCACGACAGACACGGGCTTCAAGAACACGTAGCCCCTGAACTCCATCTCTATCACATCCGGTACGATCACAAACAGCTTCGCCCACGACTCCTTCACCCCGAACTCCTTCATTGCCCAGATCTCCACCCGTGCAGCTCTCCACATATGATACAACGCAAAGCACCCATTTGTGACGCCCACCTCAATCTGACACTGAGCCCCATCAGGATCTATAACCTCAGGACGTGGAATCTCCTTGAACTCTTCGTTGTTCATGTCAAAATATATCACCAGCACACTCATCCCTCGTCCAAGCCCTCGAGATGCTTTCCATATGAAGAATTCATTATTGAACACTATAGCAGCTCGAGAGCTGATATGGAATGGGATTGCTCCAATTTTCTTCCACTTTTCTGTGCTAAAAGAGTAAACCCTAGCTTCACTTTCATAAGAGTCAATGTTCTGGAAAGGTTTATCATAAAGGTAAACGCACCTTATCACCTTGTAATCCTTCTCTGCATCATGATAACCGAACCCGATTGCGGTGAAACATGTACTTTCAATGGCGGGAACGTCAGACTCTGGGGTTGGAAGCTTCTTGTACACTGCAGTAGACGGATTGTAAAGATATATATCTTCATTGCATCGTTGATCGGATATGCAAAGAAGGCCATGGCAGGAGCCTGATACTTCGACTTTATCGAGAGAAAAGGCAAAAGGCACTTTTAGTTTGCGAGCATTGCTCCATGCTTCATCGTCCACTGCGTAAAGCCTGAAATCTAGCTTCAGGACAAGGTTTGGATCGTTTTTCATTGCCCTCTGAAGCTGCTTCTTGACGAAGTTTGGAGTATGAAGCAATGTATACATAGTTTTGGACACACACTTGAATCGACAAAGGGACTTGACAGGAAGTCTAGCAAAGATGTCAGTGACAACATCGCTCGGTAAGTTTGCTGGGACACCTTGGAAACTCGAAATATCGATAATTATAGGATCAGGGCGGCTCTCCATGTCGGCTACTTGAGTATTGCTTCTGATTTGCTGGCTATGGCTTGTGATAATTGAGAAGATGAACAAGGTATATATAGGCAAGAAGCGAGAGAGCTGTTGGTTGTGCATTTGTGAGTAATTAAGCTTATATTACAGGTGGACTTAATTGGTGACTTAAATGTCTGGCCTGTCTTGTATTGAAAATTGAATGGAGGAAATCTAGGTAGATTTGATTATGGTGAATCCATTATTTATTGTCATCAATAAAAGTTTAGATATTCATATGAGCACTCCCATTGGTCTGCCAATGTGAAAAACCACTTTGATGCATATAAGTTAAAGTGGGCACTCTCTCTCTCTCTCTCTCTCTCTCTCTCTCTCTCTCTCTCTCTCTCTCTCTCTCTCTCTCTATATATATATATATATGTATATATATATATATATATATATATATACTTACATAATCTGTCTTTTTCTTAATATTTTCTTAACTTAAGAGTTCTAGCTTGAGTTTGGAATTAGTTTTTTTATTATACATTATTAATGAGATTGTTTAGAAATTTTTTTAATTATTCAATTAAAATAAAATTTGAAATAAAATCATAGTTCTTAAATCTTTTATACTTTTTTTGTCATTTTTTATTTTAATTCATATTTTTCGTATCTGAATCTCAATTATTCTTGATTTTCTAAAGTTATATCAATGTATATATGTTCACACGTCATAGTTTCAAATCTTTTGTCAACTTTTTTTTTTCTTGTCACTTTCTCTTTAATTCATATTTCTCATATCGGATTCTGAATAATTCTTAATTGTCTATATTTATCAATATATGCTCTTCATAGTTATTAAATTTTTGTAAACTCTTTTTATTATCATTTTCCCTTTAATTCATAATTTCCATATCAGATTCTCAATAATTTTTGGTATTGTATATTTATCAATTTATGTTCTTCACGGTTTTTAAATCTTTTATGAACTATTTTTCTTCTTGTTTTTCTCTTCAATTCATATTTTTCATATCAAGTTCGCACTAATTCTTTGTTTTCTATATTTATCAGAGATATTATGAATTCTTGGTTTTCTATGTTTTTCAGTCAACTTTCTTCATAGTTTTTAAATCTTTTATCCACTCTTTTTCTCTTCATTTTTTTCTTTAATTCATATTCTTCATATCAGATTCTCAACAATTTTTGGTATTCTATATTTATCAAAACATGTTCGTCATTGTTTTTAAATCTTTTATGAACTATTTTTCTTGTTATTTTTCGCTTTAATTCAATTTTTCATATCAGGTTTCTCACTAATTCTTTGTTTTATATCTTTATCAAAGATATGATTAGTTGTCCTATGATATTTTTTTAATTTTTTTCATAACTTAAGAATCCAACTACTGTACCTCAAAAATTGGTTTTCCTTTTTAACTTTTTATCTTGTCTCTTAATGCACACTAATTATTGAAAATTTGTGCTTCATATACTCTAAAAATAACTTATGTCATTGTGTGGCTAATAAAATTAACATTTACATTTAATTACATGAAAATATAATTGAAACACAAATTTTTATTTGAAATTGGTGAAAAAAAATAATTTGCAATATAGATATTTTTATTAATAAATCGTACAGGCCTTTAACTTTTTTTTTTTAAATACATTTTCATCTAACATCAGTCTGCTTAATTAATTATCACCATAAGAAAAATGCTTATACTTGGCGGTTTTTGACCACCACCTAAGTATATATTTGACGGTTTCGAAAGCGCCACCAATGGCACCGCCAAATATAGTATATTTGGCGGTCGATCAAACTGTCAAATATGTACCTACTATACTTGATGGTTTTTAGCCACCAAGTATGATTACTTTAGAAAATTTTAAAAAAACATACTTGACAGTTTTTAGTCGCCAAGTATGATTTTCAAGAAATTAAAAAAAATATAAAATACCGAAAAATTAACTATTTATAAATGCCAAAATAAATCATAATTTAAGTATGAAATAACAATATGATTACTACTATTATCAAAACAACAAAATTCAACTTTAAACATCTCACGTTAGCCAATTAAGAGTACTATATACAATTCCAACTTTATTATACTCAACAAAATATGCTACAATTATATCTCAACTCCAGAAAGAAGGTAATTTGGGGCCTATTGATGTATATTCATAATAATGTCTAGGTACAAGTTAATATGCAACACAAAACTAAACTTATTTGTCAACTTGATTTAAGAAAATTCCAAAAACCTTTTGATCTTCTATAGTGATGAAAATTGTGTGAGCACTACAAAAAAAAAGACAATTATACTCAAAATTAATTTCCAAAAGCATCTAAATATTAAATTATCTAATTGAAAATGCATATAAAATCCATATATAAGTTTCACTATAACATAACAAATATATTAACGAAACAAATTGCATATGGAAGTTACATGCAACATTGCATCCATATTAAAGATAATATCACAACCAACTACCATATGTCTTCACAAATCTATATAAATATCACAACTAACTCATGGACATAATTTTACATAGCATAATTCAGATAAATCTCACAACTAATAAAAGTTCTATTATCACCAAAGAAAAGTTACATAAGTACTTATATAACTCAAAACATATATTTTCGGAATCTTTTCTATAATTGTTTTCCTATAGATATTCTGATACAAAAATTTTGATATAATTCAAAACATAAATTTGTAATCTTTGATCTCATGAAATCTAATGACTGAAATTTAAGGTAAAAGATTATAGTTAATAATGCTAACCCTTGCCATATGAAATAGAAAATTATAAATTTACTTTAAGATTTTATACTTAAAATAAGAGTTAAAAAGATCTCACCCTATTGTTTTAAGTAATTTCTCTTAAGGTAATATTTTATTTCTATTTTTATTTCTTTATTTTTAAATAATAAATTAATTTTTTTAGTTTGTCTTTATTATATAAATATAATGAGCACAGTAAGAGAATAAAGGGAGACAGAAAAGAGAAAATGAAGAAGAATAAGAAAAAGTAAAGCTTGGTTAAAAGCTTAAACTAAGGAATGAATATGAGTTTTTATAGTCAAAGGTTTGAGCCAATTAAAAACTGTAAAATAATTTACTTGCTATGTATATATTATAAACAATAGAGTTAATAAGTATTTTTTGATATGTTGAATTATTACGATTCTAGGAGATAAGAATCTTGAAATCAACATGATATTTGGTAGAATTAAGTTAAAATAATTTTATTTTAATTATAATTATTCAAGTGGCAACAATCTATGAACACTATATTTAGACTAAAAAAAAGTCTAATGGCGAGCTTGATATTATATCCCTACAAAAAGGAAAAAATAAAATATTAATATTAAACAGAACATAATAAGTAAATATTAATACATGTAGTCGCTTTTATTTTGTAAAAAGACTCACTACAAGAAAAAATGCCATATTTGACGGTCTTTGTATATATTTGGCGGTCTTAAAAACGCCACCAATGGCACCGTCAAATATGATCAATTTAACATATTTGGCGGTCTTATGACCGCCAAGTATGCACATGACTATACTTGGCGGTTTTTGGCCGTCAAGTATAAATATTTTTAAAAAATTAAAAAAATATATACTTGATAGTTTTTAGCGCCAAATATGCACCTAACTATACTTGGCGGTTTTTGGCCGCCAAGTATAAATATTTTTAAAAAATTAAAAAATATATACTTGACAGTTTTTAGCGCCAAATATTCACCTAACTATACTTGGCGGTTTTTGACCGCCAAGTATAATAGGTTTAAAAATTAAAAAAAATATATACTTGACGGTTTTTGACCGCCAAGTATAATATTTCAAAAATTAAAAAAAATATAATATTTCAGTAATCTACCACCAGAATCCCAGATTACTATTGCCGTTATAAAACAGAATTTTGAATTCATAAGCAATAAATGCAATAACAAAGTAGAAAACCAATAGTTATGTCAAACAAAACTTTGCTTGGTCAGTGCAAAGAAATTTACTAGTTATACACTATTCTCTGTAAATGATAGAGGTTTAAGAGAAAAAATTAACATCAAAACATCTTAAAAGAAATTTTATTGGGGAATGAATTTAATGATTGGACCAATTACTTGATGCATTCATGTAAATTAGTGCAACTATTAAAGAAACAGTCTAGACAAACCAAGAAGTATGTCCCTGCTCTCTGGCCAATTAAAAGTAGTGGCAGAAAAGCACTGAGGTCCACATATTACCAAGATATATGATAAATTCCCTGCCTTACTACTATTTCAATGTTAACTAAGCTCAAATGATGAAACTGAAAGTTCATTGCACACCATGAAGCAGCCACACTTGAAATGTTAGACAAAAAGCATGCAGCCACAGATCAATACTAAAAAAGTTAAATATGTACTTATTAAGCTTCCTAGTCTGGTTATTTGATGCGATTCCCCCAATTGCCTTTGGACTGCAGAAGGCAAATATTTTCAAATTTACATCATGCAGACCCATTGAAGTTGACAGAAGACTTATGTTAGTTAAGGCAAATTTGATCTTAGGTAGTCCATCACGCAGTATCCATCACATTCTGTCAATAATGCTAGTTTCATGAGCAAATATCAAGCAACATCCAGCCCAGAAAACTGATTGGAATCTGCAGCAATTAGAGCTCACTTTTCTGGGCAAAATTCTGCCTAATTCTTGAACATAAAGAGATAATTGACAGCATCAAATTTGCTTACATCTCATTTATGATACACCAATACTATAGAAACAAAGAACAGGTAGAACAAAATAACATCTCACATATGATACAACACTACTTGAGAACAAAAAGAAGCCCTTAGCAGTTAGTGGCCCAGGATTTCTCAAACTCAGAGAGAGACAAGTGACAACAATTGTATAATAATTATTAGCATGAATTAGCTAGTGTAACAATATCATCACTACAATAAGCTTATCAATTTGTTTCCACTTCAAATAAAATTATGCAACAAAACACAACCTCAAAATGCAAGATCATTATTGCAACAAAAAAAAATCAATTTCTTGATTCAAAACACCTTAAAGCGGAATCATAGTAGTAAAAGTCATTTAGAACATAAAAAAAAGTCATCTTTTGGAGTCAAAATGGCATTTCGTCTAAACAATTTAAAGTGATATAATGAAAAATGTAACAATAAATAAATAAATAAAGCAAACTAGAAAAAATTGCGAACAGAGTGCTGATAATAATCATACCAGATTGGCAAGTTCGAAGGCTGGAATTGTGGCCAGAGATAAGTGAGGTCAATTTGTTATTTCCAAACCTCCAAAATTTGCTTGCCATGTACCATCCAGGAGATGACCAATTTGTTGATTAGTAGCACTCTTAAAATGTAGATATACAAAAAATTAAAATATATTAAAAGTAACAAAAAACTCTAAAGGAGTAATAGATCACCTTCTTCTTTCAAAGCAATCTTGAAACTAACAACAAATTCTGGGTTAATATGGGTATTAACATTCATATTCCAAACTATATAATGTCTTGGATTTTGTGGATCATCAACTCCACTATCAAAATCCTCTTTGCTGGGATGAAATCCTCTACCTAGCAAGCCTGGATTGGCATCAGTTCCAATTATTAGGCCCAAAATGATATTTAAAAATTAAAAAATAAATAACAGAAATAAGCTCAACACATTGGAGGCTGAAAACTAAGTGCGTGCGTGTGTGTGTGTGTACATTGAAGGCTGAAAACTGTGCCCAAAATGATATTTAAAAATTAAAAAATAAATAACAGAAATAAGCTCAACACATTGGAGGCTGAAAACTAAGTGTGTGTGTGTGTGTGTGTGTGTGTACATTGGAGGCTGAAAACTGTGCCCAAAATGATATTTAAAAATTAAAAAATAAATAACAGAAATAAGCTCAACACATTGGAGGCTGAAAACTAAGTGTGTGTGTGTGTGTGTAAATAACAGAAATAAGCTCAACACATTGGAGGCTGAAAACTAAGTGTGTGTGTGTGTGTGTGTGTGCGCGCGCGCATTGGAGGCTGAAAACTGTCTCTGTGTGTGTGTGTGTAAATAACAGAAATAAGCTCAACACATTGGAGGCTGAAAACTAAGTGTGTGTGTGTGTGTGTGCGCGCGCGCGCGCATTGGAGGCTGAAAACTCTGTGTGTGTGTGGTGTGTGTGTGTGTGTGTGTGTGTGTGTGTGTGTGTGTGTGTGTGTGTGTGTGTGTGTGTTTGTGTGTGTGTAAATAACAGAAATAAGCTCAACACATTGAAGGCTGAAAACTAAGTGTGTGTGTGTGTGTGTGTGTGTGTGTACGCGCGCGCGCGCACATTGGAGGCTGAAAACTCTGTGTGTGTGTGTGTGTGTGTGTAAATAACAGAAATAAGCTCAACACATTGGAGGCTGAAAACTAAGTGTGTGTGTGTGTGTGTGTGCGCGCGCGCGCGCGCATTGGAGGCTGAAAACTCTGTGTGTGTGTGTGTGTCTCTGTGTGTGTGTGTGTGTGTGTGTGTGTATGTGTGTGTGCCGCTCAGCTCTCTTCCTCTTTCTCTCTTATTAAGTAAACAAATATTGGAAATTATCACAGACTCTGAACATTTCATGGCAGAAATCAGCTTTAACTCTTTTCAGCCCATTCAAACGTGTTGGTTACTTGCAAACTCTCTCATCATTTCTTGACATAAATGAAGCTTTAACCCTTCTTTTTGGTGCTATAACCCAATTTTTTTACCGTGATAGACAAGCAATGCAAATAATTTCTAAAATGGATCCACTAGAACATACCTGAAGACATCATGGTGATAAATACTCTTCTTAATTGCCTATTGGGAAACACATGAAGCATTTATTCAATTCTAAATTGTCGTAATTTTCATCTCAAATGGCCAAAACACAGGTCCACCAATGCAATGACAAAGTCTAACACTGCATTTTCTTACACAGCTGGCCTGGTAAATACATCTTAGTCAAAGATGAAAGAAACAGCTACATGCATACTCATTACAGTTTATAATTTATTTCAATTTTCTATTCATCTGTTGGAGTACTTGGTTCTAAATTTGATGATTTTATTATAAAAACTTACCTCAATATGTGATCTTGTTTCAAGTAGAGCAATTTCCCTTACAAAATCATGAGGTTTGACTTGAATGGCGGGATTCCTCTGTATCAGTGAATTGTCAAGGGGGAATTTCTGCTAATTTTGCTGCAAACAAGTGATCAGGAAGCTCAAAACCTCAACAAATTTCAGCATTCTTTGAGCTCAACAATGAATTGATTTAGTGGAATTTACAGATATTTGACTTGTCAGCCTAAAAGTTAATCTTCAGCCGGAAAAAACCAATGTTTATTCTGAAGATAAGGCTTTGATTCTCTCTACTAACCAGCTTCCAATCAATAAGCTTAATATTGCCCTACATTTGCCACAACATAAATATCAGAGAGAACATTACATAAATAATTATAATTTCTGGAAACTTATTAGGCTTGACAAAACACAAGAGAGTATACAAGTGAACATTATAAATAAATAAATAAATAAACCAAAACCTCAGGTTTTGAGACAGCTTAATCATTCAACATGACCATTGTTTTTTAATGCCACGTCAATCTTCTCATCTGCAAGCATGCATTAACAAATTTTTTCTTGTCAATAAATATGAAAGAGAATGATAACAACTCAACAAAGCATCCATCGAAATTTTGAATTATATACATGATTTTGATTCTTAAAAAATACTAACACTATCATATGTAATAAATTTACCTATCAATATTTAATAAGTCTCAGATGCAGTAATTTGATCTTATAATTATTCTTCTATTTGCTTAGCTTTCTGCCTTCTTAATCATTTCTATTACTTGTCAACAAGTACAATTACTTCTAAAAATTTAATCATAATATTTAAAATTTCAATAAATTCTAGTAACTTAATTTCTTTTCATAACTTTCCTATAGATAGAACAACAACACTGAATTCAATAAGAAGATTAATTTAATTAATTATACTATATAGTTTATTATAAAGGAGATAAATATAAGCCAGATTCATAATTTAAAAATTGGTTTATATAAATACATATACTAGATATAAATAACATAACATGAAGTTTTGGATGAAAATTGATAAATTTAAATCTATATAAAATAAGTACATAAAAAAATTATTATGCTTAGATTTAAATTAATTAGCATCTACTTTATAACTAATTATAGATGAATCAAATAGAATGTTTTTTTATTGTATTTTTTCAAAGTATATATGATATGAATACCGAACAAGAATTGTATACATTCAAAACTTAATATATTGTACTTAATAATTGGCCTACTTTTAGTATTGCTATAATTTCTTTTATGATCTATACATACATAATAAATGTGTGAAAAGAAAAATAATTGAGAAGTTTTACGTAATAAATTATACATAATCAACAATCTTGTTCATGGGAGATCTATTCCACTACCCTTAAAAGTTACCATTCCAATATTCTTCCTTTTTGTTACCATAACTCCAATACAACCAATAATGGTTTATACTCAAATCTACAGGAGCATCTACATTCACTTTGTTAAGTTCTCTTAACAGCATAGGTTTTCATTTTTGAGCAATTAAATATCAGTAGAATCATAGAGCAAATTTTATTCAAATTTGAATTTTTGACCATATTAAGAGAACTTGCCTGCATATGGTCAAGCCATAAAGCAAGACCAACAAGAGATGAACCAGCTGAAAACATTCTAAAATCAGGCCCCCCAATCCTTGACATCTGCCCTGCATGCAACACAAAGAATTCAAGGTGTAAGCAAACTAATTAACGGAGCCTGAAAGCAAAATGAAAGAAATATCATAATCAGACCTTCCGCAGAATTCAGCGCCAGCACAGGTCAAAAAGTTTTAAAATGAGTCTTGAATCTCAGTTTTACAAATTAATGTCAAAAATAAATAACAAATAAGACATTAAACTCTCCTTCTTGTTCAAATTTCAAAGCTCTACTTTAAGCAGAGGGTATGAAAGCCTTTGAAGCTAATGATCAACACGCACCATTAGCATAACAGTTTAAGTTTTTCTACAGCACTTTTCAGATATCAAAAGATTTATGAGTTCGTATATCAAACTATGCAGGTTACTCACAAGCTACTCTTAACACTTCTTGGCACAACTCAACTTTATCTCTTTTCCGCCCCTTAAAGTCTGTTGGTTACTCAAAAACTACACTTTATCGTTTCTTGGCACAAACCAAGCTTTAACCCATTTTTGGTGCTATAACCCAATTTTGGGCATAGACAAACAATACATACACAATTTCAAAATTGGGCTCATTGGACATACCTTAAGACATCACGGTGATAAATGCTCTTCTTGATTGCATTTGAAAACCCATGAAGCAGTGGCTCGAAGCTCAAATGCCCACAACAGGTCCACCAATGCATTGACAAAGTTAAACACTGCATTGTCACTTCACAGGGTTTAGTTCTCTAGCCAATGGTCTGCCTAATAGCATCCAGTGGCATAGCTTATTTCATCAGAAGCCTAAAAACCAAAATCACTAAAGATAAATCCATGGACAGGAAATAATGAGAAGAAAAAGAAAAGCAAAACCAAAACAATCTATCTTGGAGAGCATTGCCTCTTTCTGAAAGTAACCGTGAAGAACCTGATTATAAGATCAAACCCAGCATTTTGGAAAGCATTTACGAGGATAATCACTTCTCACATGAGAGCAGACAAACTTGTCGTTTTGATAATTAAAGCGTGTCCTTATTCTTTAGTCCGATAAATATATGAAAAAGAATCCAATGTTATTTCTTTACAGAAGAAATTGTAACTATACTCCTGTAGAAAGACACTCAAGTAGATATATATAATTATTGTCACTATAAATTTCTTAAAGCTTTTATACCCTTTGCTAGTGCAGATCAGTTATCGGTGGCAGTATCTTAAGGTACCTTCCTTCTCTTGTGTTGTTGCATCACTTTCATTTCCTGCAAAACCAATAAAGAACTTTTGAAGGGTATTTAATGAAACATAAATATTTCGAAATTATTAGATAATACTAAACAAGAGCTGTAATACATTCAGAAATTGATGTAACTTTACTCTCTTTCACCAAAATTCACTCCAAACGACTACCCCTTTTAGCAATCAGAGATATATACAACAATTCAAGCCTATGATTTGGAGGATTCTTGTACCCTGTCCTTCAAAATATGTTGAATTTAAATCTACAGAAGGTTCTATAGAGAGTATTTCACAATTCCATCTAGACTGAATTTCAAGGTTGGATGCATTCAGATCAGTTTTGCACACAGTCAGTTTACTGAATTTGTTCAACCTCTAAGACTACGCTTGGTCATGTGATCTCGTGTCAAACAGATTATGAAGTCTGGCAAACTCTTGGAAAGTTTTTTAAGATTCAGTGCAAAGAACAAATTACGCAACTTTGTCATATCTTGAAACTACACAAAAAGACTCATTAACAGTTGGTAATTGCATCTTACTTAATCATGAAAGAGATAATTAGAAGTAAACCGATTACAGATGAATATTTATTTCCTTGGAGTACTTGATTCCCAATTTGATGTATTTATTATAGGACTTACCTCAATGTGTGATGTTATATCATTTCAAGAAGAACAATTTATGATATCTCACGAAATAATGAGATATGACTTTATCAATATGGTTCCTCTGCATCAGTGGATTTGCAAAGGGGGTTTCCTCTAATATTGCTGCCAAGAAGTGATCAGCAAGCTCAAAACCTCAACAATTTCAGCATTATTTGAGCACAAAATTGAGTTAGTTTAGTGGAATTTACAGATATTCCAATTGGCTGCCCAAAGTAATTTTAAAATTACCAATGTCTATTCTGCAGATATGGCTTTGATTCTTTGGACGGATCAGTTTCCTAATCGATAAGCTTGATAATGCCCTATCATTTGTGACAACGATCAATGAGAACAATCAATTTGTACCTGAACAAACATAATAGAATTCTATCAATGAGAACAACCAATTTGTATCTGTAAAAACATAATAGAATTCTTAGTAAAAAGTAGAATAAACTGATTCATACACCTTTCTCTTGTACTATCAAGTCTGACTGGCCGTCTGAAGCAGAGGAGAGCGGAGTACAAGTTTGCAATCTGAATATAGTATATACTTATATTAGTTAAACATAATCACTCAGATACCAATTACACAATCAACATTGATAAGGAATGAATGAATTTGTTATATTGTATATCAATAGAGAAAGAATTTCATAGGGAAAACAAGAGACAAAAGTTTCAGTATAAAGTAAAGAAAACACAGAAGAGAAGTAAATGATATGAGGAAGTAAATGACATATTCAGTAAACTTGTGGAAAATTTAACCCTGCCAACATAGTTATTGTCATGAAATAGATCTGAACTTAAATACAAAAAAATGAAAACGTTCATGAAAGAATACATGTTAACAAAAAGCATATAGATTATAGTGATAATAAGAGTTATTAGACCTAGAATGTGGCTAATAATATATTTGAGACCAAAATCTTTCAGAAATGATAGAGAAGACTAATCTTCAGATCCTGTGCGTATTTGTACACTCATCTTTCTGATGGCTATGAAACCAGATTCTGTCCTAAATATGTTGAATTTAAATCTACAAATGATTGTAAAGAGATTGTTAGACAATACCATCTCGGGCTTCAAGCTTGACTGCATTCATATTCTGTCATGTGAACAGGTGTCAAAGACCAAACTCTTTAAATAATTTCTACCATTGCGTCTAAAGCACAAAAAATGCAGCTTCTTCATCTCCTTCAATCTCCAAAGAAAGACTCACTAGCAGTTGGTAAAAACAAATTAATTATAGATTAAAGAACTAGCTGATACAACTGTCAGCTACATGTAAATGTATAACAGATAAGGAACTATTTCTTTGCACCTTTTGAAGGACTTGTTTCTGAATTTGATGCTTTTTGTTGTATAGCTTACTTAAAAATGTGATGTTTTTTTCTCCCAAGAAGTAATCAAGAAGCTCAAACCTCACCATTTTCTGCATTCTTTGAGCTCAATGTCGGATTACTTGACAAATATTTTAATTTCTTCCCAAAAAGTAATTTTAAATTGAAAAATTACCAATGTTTATACCGAAGACATGGCTTTGGTTCTCTCTACTAAGCAGCTTCTAATCAATAAGTTGATATTGCTCTATCATTTGCCACAACATAAATAACATTAGGGAGAAGCGACTATCAAATACACCATAGCTTCAGTTGCATATTAAGGAACCAAATTTTAAGAAGATTTTAGATTGATGATCTGAAAATAGTTTATATGTACAGAAATTCAGTCTAAACAAGCGTTCACCAAATTTTTAAGAAATTGAGGAAAATGTTGAGAATATTGCTAACTTCACATACCTGGTCATTGAAGAAGTGTTTCACTTCATTTTTGTCTGGGTGTCACTTGCTCTCCAAAGTCAAGGGTCTAGATTTCTGGACATCCATATATCCTAAATGTCAACAAAATGGGAATCCAATAGCATATGGGAATCCAATAGCATACAACGTCTGAGATAAAATTGAGTGAAGTTGTCTAGTTATCAAAAAGGGAATGCTAAGTCACCCAAAATTCACTGCAAACAAGAAGCATTGAATTTAAAAGATTAAATCACTTGGAATATAGGAATTCCTTGTTATTAGGATTTAGTTAAGGCTTAAATCACCTTTTTTGCATATGTGCACAGTGCACGTGTGGGTGTCCACTGCATCGGCATTTTGGCTGGGCCTGTAGAATTGTCCATGTTGTTTCTCCTGTACTATATGCACTTCAAGCAATAGCAAGTTTCCTTGTCTTTATACTATCTTTACATCTTGGCTTCAACCTTAACTTCAAGCAAGTTTAAAGCAACAAATGGAAAAGCATGATGACACATACAGATTTATATATATAGAATTCAAATAAACTATTAAAATTATAGGATGATTAAAAAGAAAAAGAAAAAGAAAAGAAAAGACAAGAAAATAAAAGAGCAACTTCCAGGATGTACCTTATAGTTTCATATGAACGAAAAATTCTTATGCATCAGAATTCTATTGACAGACCGCTAAGTATTACCACAGTAATCTAGGCATGATCAATTAACCTTGGCACAATGAACTAAACAACTCTCAATAAAAAAGGGTAATTGTGATATTACTGGGACAAAAACCATGTCACATTTATTTTTTGGTTTGCCCACATGAATCTCTTTTGCCATTTACCCAAAAAGAAAATGCTTGAAAAGCAACTAAATTTAGCATTTCATTCTTCAAATCTATCATCATATTGTTCGATCTTCTACTTGAACCACCTAGTTGTGCAGTATATCAGTGTAAAGTGGCACACACAGCAACCAATATACAGAAGAAACTGGAACACATCTGAAAAACCTTGGACCAAAAAAATGTTAAGAGTCAGATGAACATATTTCATTGCATTAAGTAATTCGATCTGCTGAATGACTCAAGATTAATGTACCAATTAACATGCTTATCATGAATCATAGCTTTTACTATATATTTTGGGTAAACATGCTGAACATGAATCATAGTTTTACATTGACAACAGTTATAAGCTGTTAAGTCTAACAACTTAAAATTTTTAACCTACTGGTAACTTCAATTCTCCATCACATAAAATGCAGCTCCCAAGGAAAAGTTTAAATCATTACCACTTTCTTTCAGTCAGTAATAAGAGTTCAAGCATACTACATTGACTAGTCCTAATGATCCCAATTCACTAAACTCCTCATCAAATAGACTTATCTAACCGATGTATATACATTTGGTGAGAGTCACCAGTATAGCGGCAAAAACAAGCTAAAGCTTATTGAGCTTTATTTGCGACTCATCTTCTCGTTAAACTCAACCCAACAAAGCCTCAGACTTAAATACTTGGATTTCACTATGTGGAAGATTTTTACATGGCAGAAAACCAAGCTCAGTGGTCCCAGTAACCTAGTCATTATGATACACCCACATCAAAAAAGAAAACAAAATAAGAGTTGTTTCAATCATTCTTACTTCTTATTAATCTTATCAAACTCGGCCATAAGAAGAGCCATTCCTTTCTTATCATTCCTCATAAGAGGCTTTTTAATTTCATTTTCATCTTTCTGCAAGGCATCCATCATCATAGCCTCTGCACCAAGCTCATCAGTGAGGCCTCTCCTGAACCAAAGAAAGAAAAACACAAAATATATTTATACATGAATGGCTTAAAATTTCAATTAAGAACTACTCAGAATTGACAATAAATGCATAAGTAATCAGCTCATTGATGATTCATCTAAAGCAGAACCCATGTAATTAAACCTAATATTGCTTCAAGAAGAATAATCGAAAAATAACTGACAAAAAAGGAATCTTTGCAGGCAAGCATGCAAAGGAATTAAATGATCATTGTCAACATTGTACAAGTAATAACGGATGGTAACAATAAAGACACATATGAGCAGAAAGCTTCAATTTCAACACTAGGCACAGCTGAAACAGGGAAGCCAACCAGCCAGAAGAAGAAAAAGAAGAAACTATACCTGATCCTTATTTCCTTTAATGTCAACAGATATGTTCGAGCATCTGGAATTCCTTCTGTTCGGGTTTGAATGGTATGTCAACAGAAACTTGCTATTGCTATTGCTATTGCCTGTACTGTTGCTTGAAGTTGCGTATCTTTGCTATTCCTGCAATAGCAAAGGTAGTATAAAGACAGGGAAATATTAGCCGTAATCCATTTAAAACAATCACATGAAAAACTATATTCATTCAATCGTACCACTATATTCATTCAATTAACATGTAATCAAATCTCGATCAATCGTAACACTCAATTTTTATTTTTTTTCTCTTTTAACGGATAGACAATGCTAATAAAAATACATAAAATTGATATAATCATGCCTTTTTGTACATGACAAAAATTTTATCAAAACAAGAAAACAAATTAATTTGATTCTCCTGACAATTTTCTTACAGAACAAGCCACCACCTACACCCATTGCTTTAATCTAGTCTTCACCGTCTCCGGATCGTCACCAGGATCTTCACCGTCTCCCGTCATTGTCTCGGGAGAGTCGGGTTCGAACCCGAAACCCAAATCAATCGACCCTCTCAGCTCCTCCAAGTCGTCATTTGTTCCGCTCATGCTCTTGCTGCGCTAGTGGCGGGGGCGGGCCGTTTGGTAATTTCCCTTCCGCTGCTGCCATGCCTCATCCCGGTACTCGTCGAGGGTAGAGGACCTCTGCCCGTAAAGCAACAGCGGCGGGGGCGGCAGAGATAGGATCTTAGATTTCGTCATTTGCCCTGCACTGCCGCCGTGCGCCGTGGCCGTCGTCTTGGGGGTGGCGATGGAAGGGAGCTTTGAGGGGTTGGTCATCTGAAAAGCAAAATCACTGCAAAGGATTTCTACAGAGGGTAAGTAGAGTAAAGGAAGGTTTGTATGAGAGACGGCTAGGGTTATTCATTTTCATTATATAGTTTATTAAATTTCCAGAAAATCCCCATCTATTAAGACTTATCAATATTATCCCTATAAATTTCATAAGAATCCATACATTCTATAAATTTTCAAATATATGATATACTGTATATTATATACTGTATATACTTGTCTACATATTTGGCACTACCTAAAAATGTGAGAAATATATAATATAGTCAAAACAATGAGTGACAAATATGAACAAAATGTAGGTTTGACTTTTATATTAATGTTATATTTATCACTTTTCAAAAAAATGCCAAATAAAAAAAATACAATGTGACAAATATATGAAAAATTCTTGTAGTGACTGAAAAGCATCTAATACCATATTGTCTTTTGATTTGGGTTTCCTCAGTTATAAAGAGGCCCAAAAATCTACCACTTGAATCTCCTCCCTTGTTCCACCATTTGCTTACATTTGTATAAGCCAGAATTACAAAATACAATATTTAACAAGTGACGTTTAAGCTAAGTTTGAAAATACACAAGTTAAACTCATATATAATGTTTTAATTAATATAGAAATCTTCTTATTCTAATTTTTCATCATCAAGTGCTGGCATACTTTATCTGATGACATAATTGTATTTATATGTATATAAATACAGTTGGGAGTAGGATAAAGCTATTAGAGAATTATTCCAAGTTTTCATCATTAAGTACAAGCACACTTTATCTAATGACATAATTGTATTTATATGTCTATAAATACAGTTGGCAATAGGATAAAGCTATTAGAGAATAATCCTTACGAATGCTACAAAAACATCAATAAAATATACAAAAAGATAAAAATGAAAAATCAAATTCCATCATAAAGAAACTTTTAATATCTATGAGAGACACCATTCAACTTTAAACTAAGTAATTCAAAAAGCAATGCTGCTTATGAAGCTAGCTAAGCCTTTCTTAATTAATGGAGCTAGAAAGAACAAAGTAATCCAACTCAACTACACTAGAACTGGGCAAAGAAAGATTAAAAATTTGTTGATTCTTAATCTTAAGAAATAGACCAGGTCACCAATTCAATACACGACAAAAGAATCCAGCTTCTATCATTTTTTTTTTCTAATAACTCAAAAATGCACCAAATTAAAATAACCTTTTACTCTTTCAAACCAGATATATAATTGCCATTAAAATTAAAAAAAAAAGAAAGAAAAGTACCTTCTGATAGACAATCCCAATTTTGATTGCTCAAAGATAGCAATGAAGTAAACAAGGCAGAAGCAGTAACACTATGCAACGGCATCAAAGACAGGGCCCCAAAAAGCTCCTGAGAAAGCCTAAAGAAAAACCCACATAACAAATCCTAATCAAAGCTTCTAGGATACTTTCAATGCTTATCACAACTAAACAATAACATTAAACAAAACAGTATTAAAAAATAAATTGAGTAATTAGTAAAGGAACCTGGAGAGGCTGAGTTTGTGAAGAAATGGAAAGTGAGAAAAAGAGGTAGGCTTGGCGAGGGAAGCGAGTCCAGTGGAAGCTGATCCTAAGCATGCATGTGTTAATTCATAAGGTGACAAAACAAAGTAAAAGAAAGAAAAATAGCTTAATAAACATGAGCATGTGTTGAATCAGGTTGAAGAATATTAAAAATATATTTTGGATTTCAACTCTTGTAGTACTACTCTAGTGTCTTATAAGATACATATCTCTAACTTTCTTTAAACAAGAAAACTTAAAGAGGTCTGGGTTTCATTAGCTTGCATTTTATTGAACACCAAGTACCTACAAATGCTCACAGTCTCTAACTAAACATCATCTAGTAACATTCCGTATTCATCACTAGAGTACAATTTATAATTTCACAATTTTCTCCAACAGATTGAGTTAAGCTAAGTAGCAAAATTCAAACAAGAGATAAATTAAAGATAAAATTTAAGGGGCTAACCGGGCATAATTTAGAGGCGATAAAGGCATTGGCATTCAAAATCGACGATGGTTTGAAAGGCTAGGTGTTGCTTATGACAGATCTAGTTCTCGATATGGAAAAAAATAATCTAAATTAAAAATAATTAGGAGACTAAAATTAAACAATCAAAAACAAATATATAATTAATAATTACTTCTTCAAACCAAGACTTGATAAAATCTCCCATGGTCAACTCTCGCAAAGAACAGAACAAAACTTACTAAAAGAAATCCAATATTGCAAAACCTTGACAAAGTTAAAAGCAAGGATGATATAGTAACAAATTCAATCCTAGTTCCATGGAGATCAATTCAATAAAAAAAAACTATCCACATAAATCTTCATTTCAATAATGAAGAGACTTCATATATTCAACAAATTCACACTATAAAATCATCACATATACCCTCTTAGCATCTCAATAATACTCTAAAGGCCTTATATATATATATATATATATATAACAGAAACCCATCAATTATTATGAACTAAACTATCAAATACATAAATTAAAAATAAAAAAGGGCCAAATACCCACCAAAGTTGTTCAAAAAATAAATAAATAAAGAGACTTTTAGGATCTGAAACATACAAGCAACATACTATATATATCAATAAACCAACATCACATAACAACAAGAAGATGAACTCCGGCAAAGACCATTTAATTTCAAGAAATTTCATCGGAAATTATTAGAGTTTTTTATGCTATTACGGCTTCCAACTTCCAAATAACCAAATTAGTAAAGCTTAAAGTTAAATTTTGTTTTGCAATGCTTAAAGGTTTCTACTTCAAACTGGGAAGTGAGGAAGGCTCAAATCACATTCAAAGCAAAATTGAAGCCTTAACTTGGGAAAGATTAACCATACGAGCCAAAATAAAAATAGATTTAAAGCTTACCCACGATGCAAAAAAGCAATCAAGGGCTAATGTAATTAAACTTAAGCTCCTTCGTAAGATCGATTTTACTGAACATATATAAAGCAAATATTAATTAATTGCGTGTTTTCTTTGTAACACCATTTCAAAACCAATGACCCACAGACAAGAAAAATACTATTCAAGTTTAGTGATGATGGCTCCAAAATGAAGCACACATACCATAAATTGAAAGCCCTAGTCATTGGACCGCTTGAGAAGAAAGTGAACCATACCTTATATCAAAAACCCAGGTAACCGATTTCACATTGATTTGAGAAGAAAGTGAAATTGATTTCAATGACCGATTTGAGACAAAAACGACTGATTTTAGTACATGAAACTGATTTGAGAAGAAACGTTAAAAAATATGAGGGATTTGAGAAGAAATCAATGTGAGTAAAGGATGAGTCCGTGAGGGAGGGGAGTAAGAAAGCTTTGGCGGCTAGTGTAAAAGATGAAGCAGTAAAACGTGAAAAGATACAAGGGAAATAAAAAAGTGAACGAGGAAAAATAGAATAGGTTTTTTTTCCCCTAATGTACATACATGTCATTTATTTTAAAAATGATAAATGAAGTTACTGAAAGTGAGCAATAATATCAAAATGGGTGGTTAACTTTCTGAGACAAATTATATTTCTCACTTATTTAAAAAATCGTCAAATAAAAAAATTGTAAAGTGATAAATATTTAAAAAATTTTTGTAGTATATATTGGTTATATGCATCTTTCATAACAAGAACTCTGACTAATTGTATACTTTTTTAAATCTTAAATAATAGGTGGATTTAAAAAAATGAGTGTTATAAAGGTTTTTTTTTTTTTTTTTGCTTCACGTAGTCCACCCATTTTATTTTTTATATATAATTTTTTTTTAAAAAAATTATACCATAAACAAGAGTAACCAGTATTTCCATGTGAGGGTTATGACATGTTTAATATAATCAAGAAAAATCTCTAAAATTGCTCACTGCCACGAAAGAGACTTATGTAAGAAATGCATACTATCTCAATATAGTAATTTGGTGAGTTTATCCAATGAGATAACGACACACGATTATAAGTGGGTTGAAAAAATAAAATAAAAAAAAGATAACTCAACAACACACGATTATGAGTGGGTCGAAAAAATAAAATAAAAAAAGATAACTCAACATTTTTATCCAATAAAATGATGACAAATGATTGTAGATGACTAAAAAAATTGATTAAAAAATTAAAAATTAACTATCTTCAATACATAGCTAAATATTAGTTATTAAACATACCACTTCAGCGAGCAATATGTCTGCCTATACAAGTATTTTCCCAAGTGTCTTGTCCACATCCAGGAAAAGGAAAACTAAAGTTGGCATCACCCACTCTACCATTACATTATTTATTATTCCAATTCCATCCTCTTCCTCTTCCTCTTCTTCACTTTTTTAGTATATAATATAGTTTACTTCTTCATTTCGTTACATTACGATTTATACATTATTATATTTCTCCTCTCACGATCCATTCTCACTTTTTGATCTCCTTCATGGCGACTGCCGCCGCTCCTTCTTGTCTGTCGACTCTCGCCGTTATTAAGTCAAAACGAAACCGACACAGAAAGCGATTCTAAATAGACTATTAGTAGTGTCCTCCGAGCAGGCAATTTCAACGGTAACAAGTATAGCCAAAACGACGTCGGGTACCAAGAGAGTTGTGGAGAAGAAGAGGAAGAGCGGTGAAGAAGCCGAGACAAGATGGAGGGTGAACATACTGGAAGAGTCATTGGAAGAGGAGGAAGAGGAGGAACGCGAAGGTGAAGGGAAGAGTTTGAAGATTACTTTGATGAAGCAAGAGATCATGTGATGATGAGATCAGAGGTGGTCCGCCTCGTTGGTTCTCGCCCTTGTCCCATTCTCCTGATTCTCTGCTCCTACGCTATCTACCTGGTATGGTAGTTTCTTTGTAATGCCCATTGGGCTTAAGTGGCCCAACCTAGCCCAATAAAAAAATAAAAATAAATTACAAAACAAGAGAAGTGGGAGACAAAATCGAGGGGAGGGAAAAAGAGAGAGAGGGAGATGGCTTACACTGTTCACTGCCGCCTTTGACCAGCGATTCTGGCCGATTTTTGGCGAGTCTTTGGCCCCATGATATGTCATTTTGAAGCTTGTAACGTCCTCTTTCCAACCATATATGTCTTGTCCTTGGGTTTTCCATCGTTTTTGTGGATCGAAGCGTGGAAGCCAACAGCTTCCTATGCGTTTTTCGGCCAAAATCCGGTGAGTTACCGATAAATCTATACATTAGATTAAAGCTTGTTTCATGCTCTTTCTAACCATACCATTTTTGTTACATGTTGATATACAAATTTTACAAATCGGAGAGAAATGAAATTCAGTCACTATTTATTCGTCAGCGACGACTTGCGGCGACACTTCCGGTGATGTTTTCCGGTTATTCAACAATTCCTAGAATGTTACTCACTCAAAAATGAGCTTAAATACAATGAGTGGATTATGTTTTGAGCATTTTATATTATATTAAAGTGTACTAAATTTATGGTTTTTCATACGATTTAAGTTATTAGTTTAATTAATTTAGTTATATTAAATGTTTTTAGAACAGATAATGATGATTTGTGTATTTTGGAAATAAGTGTGTGTAAAGTATTAAGTTTTGGATAAAAGAGATGGTTATGGGTGGTGTTAGTAGATTAGTTTTTGAATATATAGTAAGTGTTGTTTTGATAAGTTTGAGTACAAGAGGAAAATGAATTTAAAGTGAAAGTTGTAGAATGAATGTATGTTATACGTAGTTGGAAAGTAGAAAGTTTTTTTCTATGATTGGAAAAGAGACATTTATAATTATATGAAATTGTATAGTAAATTGAGGTATTTAGTTATTTTCTTTAAATAAATACACGTTGAAGAAATGGTGTTTTTATTTACAAAATGATGGGTGATTTTATAATCAAAATAATGGCAAATTAAAAAGAAAAGATTTGGAAATTAGAATTTAATTCTGCAGGGGTGACAATGCCAAATTCTAAAACTGCCCAGCAGCAGGGGCTGAATTACAAATTTAAAAAATTGTTCTAGAATTTGCAGGAACTTGAATGTAGAATTATGAAAATTTTAGGATAGTAAAAAAGATTTCAGTTAGAGCATGAGATTTAAGATTTTGGAAGTCTTTGAAATTCTGAATTTAAATTTTTTGGGATTTAGTTAAATTTTGAAGTATAACTATCTGAAAGGTTGTTATATAGAGTGTTATATAGAATGTATGGGATTTTGAGACAGTTTATAGTGAGTGGAAAAGTATTTTATTTTATGGGTTATAATGATTTCTCTAAATGTTATTTTATAGATATTTTAGAAAGTTTTAGAGAGAGTAGAAGATTTATTTTTCTGGATAATTAAGAAATATGTTTTAGTATTTACTTAGTTATGTTTATTTAGTATTTTATAGCATTTTCGAGAATTTTAGCGAATTTAGAAGAATTCAAGTTAGTTTCTTTAGTATTTCTTGAGGGTAAATAGACCCATTTGTTATATTTGCTTTTAATTATTATGATGTTCAAAGCTAGTTTTCAAAATGGCTGTAGACATGAAATTTAGTTTCAAAATTAGTTTTGAACAAAGATATAACATTTAGAAAGGAAAAATCAGATTTTTCATTTAAAGGGCATTTTAGTTTTTTAGAAAGTTATATTTTGTAAATTTAGAGAAAGTGTGAAAGTATTGATATTTAAAGTTTTCATAGCCATTTAACTCAAGGATTTCTTAAAGTATTTAGAAATGTCTTTTTAAATGTTTGTCATGGATTAATTTAAATAATACTAATATTTCCAGTTTTAGCTTGCATAAAATTTCCAGATTTTGATAAGTTTGCTTGAAAAGAGAAAGTTTAGTATATGAAAAGTTTTTAAATGAAATCAGTTTTTAATAAAAGTAATAAAGTATAGTTATGTTATACTAAGCTAGTACCTGATACCCAGATAGTTATTCAGATCACTTAGACAGTGATACACATAGAGGCCTTTGGGGCCCGTTCAGACACACATAGAGGCTTTGGGCCATGTGATCTGGGCGCTTTAGCCCTTTGGGGGCAGCTCTACGCATGTGTATGACCAGATAGCAGGCCTGTGCGATGTCAGATCTCGCCAGGTACAAATAGCTCTGCCTGCGTGATGTAGATCTCACCAGGTATGAGAAAAATTTAGATAGCTCCGCCTATGCAATGTTAGATCTCGTCAGGCAGGATCAGACAGCTTCAGGGGTACTTGTTTAGTATAATGAAAAGAGTTTTAAATATGTTTATATGAGTTAATTTGAGAAAGAAGCATTATTCACAAAAGTTTTTTTTGGAAGAAGATTTTTAAGAAAATTATGTTTTGTATATTAAATACTGAAGCTATGATTTTAGCATATCATCACGAGTTTTATTTTATAAGATTGAGAAAATATGCATTCTTTTCACTGTTTTTAAAGAGTATAGAATCAAGCAATTTTATTAAAGATTTTTAATCAAAAGTTATTTGTTTTGAAAATTCTATGAGAGATTTGATGATATTTTAATAAATATGATGGATTTTTCTTAAGTATAAATATGAGATGATATTTTCTAGTGAGAAGCGTATTATATGATTTTATTATGAGATAGTCATAGTCATACAATTTATGATTTGTTCAGAAAATAAAGTCAATAAGTGACTGAGT
The DNA here is from genome assembly GCA_013180625.2 of Boswellia sacra. Classification (NCBI taxonomy): domain Eukaryota; kingdom Viridiplantae; phylum Streptophyta; class Magnoliopsida; order Sapindales; family Burseraceae; genus Boswellia; species Boswellia sacra. The sequence goes on from SNVD02013892.1 coordinate 83,513, forward strand.
ATATGATGAGAGGAATGTTATTTAACAGTTCTATATTATTTGAATTCTTTTGGCGTCTGCTTATAAATTTCTTTTATATATAGAAAAGAAAGAGATATAGTGATACGTTTTGCAGTTTTTACGAGATTCAATAAGGGTTCAAAGTAAAGGTACGTAAGCGATTTGCTTATATAATTTAAGAATATTAAGTTATTTTGGTAAGTAAGTTAAAGAATTATACAAAGTATTTTCTTTACAAAGGATTAATAAATTTTTACAGTTGTTTTATCATAATGAAGTTTACAAAGAAAGTTAAGAAGAAGTAGTCGTTTATATGTTATTTTGGAAAGAAAAGTTTACCGTTTCCTTCTGAAAGTGATTAAATGTTGTATTTTGTTTTAAGAAAATGAGATTTTAGAACATAAAGCTTTATTCAAGAAATGAGTTGTATGAAGGAAAGAAAGTAATATTTTATGTAATAAAATTTGTCCACTCACTGAGCCTTTAGCTCACTTTTTTCCTATTCTTTTTCCCAACCAAGTGCTATAGGTTTGATGCTAAGCTGTCTCTGATGCAAAAGAAGGCCACACGATGTATAATAATTTTTCATGCATTAAAAGTATTTCATTTTTTATGTATTTGTATAAATTTGTAAATATTAAGTATGTTGCGTATGATCTATTTATCTTTCAGTATATTGTGGTTGATGATGACGAAAGTCCCAAAAGAAGTTGGGTTGAGAAATATTTTAGAAGTGTAAAAATGTGTGTTTTTGCAGGGGTTTTCTACGAATTATAGGGGAAACTCTGCCGGTTTTTCATTAAAAATTTTTCTGAGTAATTTTTTAGTATTTTACATAAAAGACCTGAACTAGAAATAATTTTTTTATGAATAGTTTTATCAAAATAGTAGAGCAGAAAGTGTAGGAAGATAGTTAATTAAAGATCGTTCTCTTAGTGAACAGTTTTAGACACGATTTATCCGTATAGACAGGTGCTACAGGTTTGGTGCTAAGCTGTCTCTGATGCAAAGGAAGGCCACACGATGTATAATAATTTTTCATGCATTAAAAGTATTTCATTTTTTATGTATTTGTATAAATTTGTAAATATTAAGCATGTTGAGTATGATCTATTTATCTTTCAGTATGTTGTGGTTGATGAGGACGAAAGTCCCAAAAGAAGCTGGGTTGAGAAATATTTTAGAAGTGTAAAAATGTGTGTTTTTGCAGGGGTTTTCTACGAATTATAGGGGAAACTCTGCCGGTTTTTCATTAAAAATTTTTCTGAGTATTTTTTTTAGTATTTTACATAAAAGACCTGAACTAGAAATAATTTTTTTATGAATAGTTTTATCAGAATGGCAGAGCAAAAAGTATAGAAAGATAGTTAATTAAAGATCGTTCTCTTAGTGAACAGTTTTAGACACGATTTATCCGTGTAGCTAGGGGTGGGTCGTGTCATTCTTCTTCTTTATTGTCTCTCTCATTATTATTTTACCACTTACTTCATAGAGCTGCGTAGTGCTTGCGCGTGCATTCTATTGACATTGACGGCTTTAATTTCTTTTTGTCATTTGTTTTTTTCTCCTGAAACTTGCTTTTAGTTTTGTTTCATTTCATCCAAGATAAATAATAATCTAGAAATATCTAGATAGATACACTTACTTTAACAGCCTTTTCAGGGTATAGTGAAATATTGTTTAATTTCATTCTCTTGAATATATATATATATATTTTTTTTTTATTTGTACTTTTTTCCCTCCAAGGTGCATAATATTGTTGTTACTGTGCATGCACCGAATTTAAAACTGAAAAATGGTGTAAGAGTGAATTTATAAGGCAGGCCTACAAAATAATAACATTAATTATCAACTTTACAGGTAGCAATGGCATTGGACTTGGACTTATAAGCCAGCATCAAACACTTGGAAAAGTGAGTTCCTATTTATCAAGAATTTATAGCTACAGTTCAATTAGCAATAATTTGTAAATCATTTCTTCATTTCTGACTGAAGATCTTCAACAAGTTAACTTTGATATTATTACAACTTTATCCAAGTTCTGATAACCTCAATATCATTACTCATTTGGTTATATATATTTATTTGCTGACATGGCAATATTCGATATTCTCGATCGATATATGAAGGATTTTTTATATATGTTGCCTGCATATTCCAGTCAAGGATCGGACATCATTTGCAGGTTCATTACATTATTTGCATGCGTTAATCTAGCTACAAATGTTGCCTGCCACTACAAGAAAATGGGCTTTTTACCGCGGGCCGAAACCGCGGTAAAAAGCCTTCTATGATGGGCCTACGGCGGTTTAAGCCCGCCGTATAAAATGGCGCAGTGAAAAATCATTTTACTTTTTACCGCGGTTTTGGCCCGCGGTAAAAATTTATTGTGGTGAAAATTTTTTTACCGCAGGCAAGTGGCCCGCCGTTAAATTTATTTACCGCAAGCTGCATGCCCGCGGTAAAAAGTTCTAATTCATTTGTTTAGTATATATATTCTTCAATTTGAAATCGCTTTCATTAAATGATGTTGTTGGAGAAATAGATGGTTCAAAGCTTGACACATAGCTAACTCTCCATCACGAATTAAATCTCTCTAAGAAAATATTAATATGGAATTAGAAACTTTTTATTCATTCAAATATTATGATATCCCAAGTACCAAATGAAATACTCTTTACAAAATGACTGAGAAATACACATGGGAGGCAGAGAGGTTTGAACCCCAGTCCATTTTCTTGTTACACTTCAATGACTTTGATTGACTCATATATGATGGATTCTCATTCACCCTTGATATTACTCCATCTTGAACTTCTCTAGCTCACAAAAAGCATCATCGAATAGCTGTAAAAGAGCACAAGTTCATGTCATTATTTTCGAAAGCACAGCAGGTACCTATTTATTATTTCGTGCTAGAGACTCATTCTAGGATCGATCAAAATACAAATTGCACGTAGCATATAATATTCAAAATCAAATTTACAAATTAAAGTATAGACAAACTATGTGCTTACTCAAATAAAGCAATGTGGAGGGAAGTTGTGGAGCAGTCACTAACCTGACTTTAATACTTTGTAATAATCTTGAATCCTAGCAAAGAAAATTCAAGAGAAAAGGAGTAATTGGCCCTGATACTTTCGTATTTAATACTAAAAGAGAGCAGAAATAAATGATAAATTGCAAAATAGCATAATAAGATAAGACTAGAGATTGAATTTAGAGAAACGAGTGTTTTAACTTTATGAGTAGTCAATTTACAAATGGATATATTCCAGGATTGTACATATCCAGTATATAAACTCGCCCTGTTAGGACAAAAGCTATTTTTGAGATTTACACCCAAAAAAAAATGTTAATCAAAGCACCATCCGGAAATATAAGTAGCCTACCATCATTGGAAAAATCTTTCTCATGACCATTTCCTTGATGGGCATCTAGATCAATTATCATGACCCTACATTTGCAGATGACAAGGAAAAAAGCTCACTCAACAAAACTGTAAGAGATTTAAGCTCCAATTTAGAACTGCAAGAGCTGTATTTTTTTATCTGAGCTGAAGCTATTAATACCTTGATATATTTAATCGAACAAAGGCATAGTGAATGCAAAGAGAAATATCTGCATAAGCACAAAATCCACCTCCTTTATTAGCAGAATAGTGATGGAACCCTCCGCCAACATTGATAGCCCATCCTCGCTCTTTTGCAAGCTTAGCTGCTAATATGGTTCCGCCCACCTGCAGTCAAATATAATTACCATAATCCTATTTCAAAGAAGAAAAATAAAGATGGCAAATTTTGAAACAGATGATGTCGCACTTGCTTACGGAATGGATAAAGGACGTACTACTGCACAAGACAATTGGGAAACAGAGCAACAGGTGGGACCTATAGATAGAACCATATTGAATCAGCAAAATTTCTTTGACAGAGCATGAAACAGCTTATCCTAGGCTGAAAATATAAAACTACATCAGAAGTACCCTGTATATTTAATCATAAGCAAGTGTGCTCCATAATACTGAACACAATTAAACTCATTCTGTTGTCCTCCACAATAGCACCGGCTCACCCCTTTGTTATAGCATTTTACAAAACAAAAAATATAATATAATATAATATCATCATTTAAATTACACACCCCCAATACACACTTGTATAATGAGATTAAACAACAATCCAGCACATGAAACCGTACATTAGCCTCAGACTCAAGCTCTGTTAATTACCTCAATTATCATGGCAACATTTGCACTGCTCTTTAGACTATTCAAATATGATTCTGAGTGTACCTGATGGAAAATTAATAATAAGTTTAGCATGCAGAACAGCATTTTCATTAAGTAAACACATAAATACTCCACAACCATTTGCTTATCTCATGCAATACCATCACTTTGACTGTGAGTACTAGACTGTTGGTGCAAAATAGAAGACATGCACGGCATGTCTAAAGTATTTTAGTAGTTTCCAATGCAAAATAGATTATCTCTTTTCTATTAATTTTTCACACACAAGTATCATGCTTCGACAGAGCACCAAGAGTTTTTCTTCCTCTAAGCAATGATTACTAGCTCTGACACCATATAATATATATGTTAGTTGGCACTGTAGAAACTCAAAAAGTCAGCAGAGGCAGTTCATTCACAATGAATCCATCATACAAAAAACACATAGGAACTAATAAAGCAAATTATGACAGAAGATCATTTGCTAAGCTGAAATAATCTCTGGAAAGACTACCTTTTTCACAGGAGCTTTTATTCCAAATGCCTCACCCATAGCAAGTTGCTCACTAGATTCACTTGGAGAATTTTTGACTTCACCCACTCCCGCAGAGAGAGAGAGAGAGAGAAATGCAAAGACAAAGAAGTCCCAAACTCTAAAAATTATCAGAAACAACCACCAAACCTTTTTGGCTCGTTCTTGCCCGATCACAAACTCGTCAAGGCTTTTACAAATCTCCTTGGGCGTTGGCAAATCAAAACGGCCGGAAATAGAACGCCGTCTTTCCCCCCGATTTCAACCACGTCCTCCTTCTTCTTCTCCTTCTCCTTCTCCTTCTCCTTCTCGTCACCCTTGATCTTTCCTAGCTCAATAAAGCTCCCTTCCAGCGGCTCCAGCTTAAACGGCCTAAAATAGAACGTCGTCTTACACCTCGTACAGAAGATAATGTCCTGATAAACGCCCATCTCGCGGTTCATTAACAATAACGGACGGTCAGAGAAGAGGACGGCAAACTCAGAGTTGCAACGGGGACAGTTGACGTCGGCTTTGATGTAGTCATAGTCGGAGCCGGAGCTAGAGCCGGAGTCAGAACCCTCATGGTTGTGGCGACAGGGAGGGCAAAGGGGTTTAGAGGGGAGTATTGAAGGTGTGGTTGTGGTGGTGGTTGCTTGGTTTGGTGGGATTAGGAGGCTTTCGGTGGTAAGGTATTTTAGGGTTTGGTTGGTGCGTTTTATAACAAAATAAAAAAATTAGATTATATTACAGTTTGTTTTTTACTGCGGGCCTCCAAAAACGCAGTAGAATCCATAATTTCTACTGCAGGCTTCATGGCCCACCGTAAAATTTTAATTTTTACCGCATTTTTGAAGGCCCGCGGTAAATAGACCCAGTAAAAGCCTTATTTTATTGTAGTGTGCATATTCTAGTCAAGGATCGAACATCATTTACAGGTTCATTACATTATTTACATGCATTAATCTAGCTACAAAGGAAAATTTTCCTTTTTTCTCTAAATAATATTTCCTTGTTTATCTATCATCAGGTCTAGTGAAGCTGATTGAAAGATGTGTAAAGACAGAGAATTATCGATTACCAAACAGACCCATATATCTTGTTGGAAGAAAATCTTGGCGCCTGCCTTGGACTTGCTGTTGCAGCCCGAAATCCTGATGTCGGCGATCTTGTTTTAATTTTGGCTAACCCAGGTGAGCTGTTACCTTCTATGTTCATAACGTACCATGTACAGCTGCTTAATATTATTCGAATAATAATACATTTATAACCAAATCTTACAACTAACTGCTTACAATCTGAGTTGTCAAAATTCTACTAGGCATGTAACTTCTCATTTTTTTTCTCTTCTAGTAAATTTTTATCAACTCAGATTGTAAGTAGTTAGTTATAGGATTTGATTGCGGATATAATATTGTCCTTTTATCAATAATTTTGATATAGTAGGAAATTATCCATTTATATACGGGGAAATAAATGGGTGAAACTTCACCTGTTGGCAGTAAATGTTTGTTTCGTATACTAATAGAGTGTTGACCAATGTGCCAATAATTTAGAATAATTTAGATTGGTAGCTGTGAGGCTATATATGGTTTATTATTAGTACAATCAGATACACAAGTATCATAAGAATCAAATATTCCTTACTGTGTATGATTTGATAATATTAATATCAAATATTAAATTATTATTATTAAAGGATCGTTACACATTATCATTCGTTCCAATCTCATGTTAATGATATTACCATTTTTAATATTGTATACAAGCCTCTCTATCAATGTATAAAATATTAAAAAAAAGTATGTTACTATATCGACAATAATCTTTATTAATAAAAATTCACATACCCATTCATTAAAATTGATTGTTTTCATTTGTGAACTCCACAGTAGAAAGCCTAGCAAAAGAATTTTTAAATGATTTAGAATTAATCATTTTATATTCTTAATTAGTTGCAATAATTATTTTTCAAATTTTTATGCATATTTTTTCGCCATCTAATATTACCATGATTAATTATTTTTAAATGCATACATATTACAAAGTTGAGTTAAAACAAACTCATTTTATAATGTATTATAGCGGTGGTATCCTAAAGATTTGCACCTCTACATATGTTCAACCTGTTTGAATGATGAGTTGTTCTAGGTATATAAACAACCCAAACAACCAAAATCATACAACATGATGTGGCAAAAATTCATTTAGTGAGTAAAAATGAAAAAAAAATTAAAGAATTTTCAATAAATAAAGTAGGATACGCCTACCCAATGGCTTTTTGTCAAGTTAGGTTGTGTGAGTTTGATTACTTAAGTTGGTTGTACACCTAGAATTATTATTGAACGATTATTTGAAGGAAAGAGACTAGTGGAGAGGCTATTGTGGAGAATGCGTGGAGATATATATGCTGAAACACTGAATTGAAACTAGTATTTGCATTAGATAGCAAATTGCATTAACAAGCACTCATATTAATAGACATTCTTTGATGTAGCTACTTCTTTTAGCAACTCAGTGCTGCAATCCACAATAACTTTATTGGAACTCATGCCCGGCGAAGTAACTCTTAGCCTTTCTTTTATGTTGGGCTTCATGACAGGTTTGTTTTCCTGTTCCTCACAAGGCCGCTAATTAATCGTCATAGATACTTGTTTTTACTGGTTATTATAATACTATTTTCATTTTGTTCGGATTGAAATTTCTACTGGAAACGGTGTAAAAGATCGGTTTATGTTACTCGTAAATACCGCAAAAATTTGCTTCAAATTAAGTATATAGCAAGCTGTTTAATTTATTGGCGCCCATTTAATGTTGTCTAAGCTGTTCTATTAATCACACTTACATTTAGGCGATCCTTTAAAGAGGGCAATAAATAATGTAGTGAAAGGACTTTCTTTACAACCAACAGTTGAAAAGCTATCACAAGATCTTGTTGAGAATATTTATAATAAATTTAAATAATATAATCAAACAATAACATATTGAAGAAATAATAAAATATAAATTAGATTAACATAACAATACATTAAATAAATAGAGCAAGTAAAGAGATAGAATAAGAAATATGTGGTTTGAGCACTTATGAGACATATCAAAAGCATTGTCTTAAAGCAAAAGAGTCCTCTCGTGTGAGTCATATCGATACTCAATGGCTCCAAGATACAACCTAGTGCTCACAACCTATCTTCTCAATGAGCACGACACCAGAAAAAAATAACTTGTCTTCACGTGTTACGGTTACCCAAAATCATAAAAAATAGTTAAAGTATATTCACGCTCCAATGTTAGAACCATCAGACTTCTTTATAAAATAATCTCATAGCTTAGGTAACTTATAAATTAATTCTTGTAACTCTCAAGCCATAAGTTCTTAATAAAAACATGAAAGTTACAAATAATAAGTGTTGTAACTCATGTTTTTATTATATTTGTAACCTATGAAATTAATCTCAAAATAAATTTTGTAACTCGTGATGTAAATGTTTGTTTTAAACCTTTTATCTCCAACAGTCCTTCACAAAAGGTTTAAAACTTTAAAGCTTTATAAAATAAAATATTTAGATAACAATACTCATAAAATAAAAACTATATATAAAGAGCCACCTTCTATTATGCAATGGGTATAGGTACCTTTCAGTTTTAAACCTACACGTAGTGTTGATAGTATCCATTTGAGAAACCTAAGTGATCAAAGTCTTGAACTCGATTTCTTGACCAGACTTTAAACTATCACACACATAATATCGATGAAAACATGTTTTTGGCGGGTTAGCATTGTTAATGGCCATGCGCTTAATCTTGATTCTCATGAGAGTTTTAAAGAATAGCCCAATTCTCATGGTCGCGACCCTCACGACGCTCTCACTTGGGTGAGTCCTCAAATGGTATATGTGACTTATACCTTGCAAGAGTATCTAGCCTTTAGACTCATTCAGGATAAATATCCTTCCTAATATCACATATAACAAGCATTTTGCCATAGGGATGAGCAGGATCATATCTCCTCTAAGATATGTCATTATAGTTGTGCTTAACAAGTCACACAGTACATATTGCTCCTACCCATTGAACCTCCTTTCAAGCTTAAGCACATCCCCCTCGATAATTTAATTAATTAATTAATTAATTAATATAGCATGTTGAAAATTTTGATAAATTTTCATACACATTCACTCTCTACTTTGTCTCATAAATTCTTCCATCTTTGATAATTGCTTCCACTAGCTCTCTTAATTCAAACAATATTAACTCTTGCAAAATAATGTTAGAGTGCATAAAAATAAAATAAGTGAAGCTTAGAATGTGACATATCCAATCACCAAAAACTTAAAAATCCTAAGTAATAATATTTTTAAACTCATACACAACAATTAATAATCGTCTAATAACTTATAATAGCACCCTATGTTTTTCCCTAAAAATATCATAAAATATTAACAACAATAATGTAAGAAAATCCCCATATTAAGAAACATTTTAAATGCACTAATAATAAATACCCAAAATATTAATGCTCTAATTTGTTGAGTTTTTTTAAAAACTCATGGAAATAACAACTAAACTCATATCATTATTCTCCAAAGTTTAATAACTAAAAATTTGAAACATCTTTAAACCTGAAACCCCCACATTAGCAAAATATTTATTGCTACTTTAGTAAACATAATATATAACTCATATACGATTAAATAATAATTATTAGCATTTATATCATAGTTTTATTCAACGTAACCACATAAGTTATCAAAATAAACAATTAATCTTCTTAACATACTCTAATAATCAATTATTAGATAGTATTATCTAATATGAATGATAACCACAAGAAACTATGAATTAATATCTCACCACCTAGCATATAAGTTTCTAATAAACACATGGAAATGCATAATAAAAATTTAATGCATGCAAGTAACATACAAATTGAATTCTTAATCGATTTATAATAATATGCAATAAAAATCAATAATTATCTAGCTCCAAAATAATGATACTCTTAATTAGTAACATATAAAATTACTTAAATCATAAATAATTTGTAATAAATTTCAGTAGTAAGAATTTTCTTAACTAAAATATTTATTAGACTATAATAAAAACTCATAAAAGGTTTTGATAATAAAACTATTACATGTAACTCATCTATATTCTTTGATTCAGCCCAAACTGTTTCAACTGCAATTTTTGTGTTTAACAATTTCACAACATCAAAATTCTGTTAATAAATACACTAGAAAATATATAAAATAGGCACTTACTTGAGAGACTCTAAAAATATGAACATTTTTTTAGCTACTTGCAGCATATATTAAAACACCATAAAAGATGCATTTCAATTTTTTTTTTTCTACATGTTAAGCATAGATGATAAAATCATACTCATAATCATATGTCAATAATAATTCAACACATATAATATATAATATGTATTCACACCATACAAATAACTAATCATCATGCCTTTGCATTTCATCAAAATAGATTTGATAAGAAGTATTACACATCTACATTTTAAGTAAAACTTAAGCATTAAAAGGAAAATATTACACTATACATTATCTTCTCACTCAAGCTTATAACTTATGTCATCTCTACAATTTATATCAATAAATTAATTAATATTAAGCTCTTAGATCATGTATGTGTAGCACTTGATGCATTTTTGCAAAAACTAAAAGAAGTCTATACATGCAAGTATATTCACAATATAAACTAGAATAATTCACTAATCATATATAGCATAGTAAGGCTAGCTATATTAAAATTATAAACAAAAATATAAATCATGATAGATTTCGCAAACATCTATGACATACATTATATGATAAACAATCAAATAAAATAATTACCAAAATCCATCACACTTATGAACCTCTCTCATATTCAACAATCTATAAATAACTTATAGATATAGCTAGCTAACAGCTATATAGATGCTTATACACATCGATCTAACAAGAAGTACAATGTACAAACTATTTTTAAATAGTTCAAATAATAAAAGCGTAAATTTATGCAATCAATTAATATTAAACAAATAATTAACCAATCAAATGAGATACTCTTTGGCTTTAGAATTGTTGGGAATATTTATAATAAATTTAAATAATATATATAATCAAAGAGGTAGAGTAAGAAATATGAGGCCTGAGCACTTGGGAGACATGTCAAAGGCATTGTCCTAAAGCCAAAGAGTTCTTCCCTCGTGCGGGTCATATCGGTACTCAATAGCTCCAAGATATAACCCAATGCTCACAGTCTATCTTCTCGATGAGCACGATGACCGGAAGAAAATAACCTGTCTTCACGTGTCATAGTTGTCAAAATCATATAAAATAGTCAAAGTATATTCACACTCCAATGTTAGAACCATGAGACTTCTTTATATAATAATCTCATAGCTTAGGTAACTAACAAATTAATTCTTGTAACTCCCAAACCATAAGTTCTTAATAAAAACATAAACGTTACAAATAATAAGTGTTGTAACTCATGTTTTTATTATATTTGTAACTTATGAAATTAATCTCAAAATAAATTTTGTAACTTATGATGTAAATGCTTGTTTTAAACCTTTTATCTCCAACAGATCTTGCCACAATTGCTTCTTACCTCCCTGTAAGTTTCAACTCTATGACATGGACACATAAGAAAACCTGGATAATCAACCATTTGACCAATAAATAAGATTCTAACCGACAATTGTCAGTCAATAGATTAAGGATTCTTTATTCAACAATCCTTGAAGTATTTTTTTACCTACGTGCCTTGTTACAATCTAGAGTACCCATAATGTTTTTGATGTTATCATTATGTCTTATTTTTTAAAGAGCAACGTGGCACAGGCTTGGAGGCGTATATACATTATTGCCTTGTGTCGGTGGTTTATATTTCAAATTTTAGCTCCCATTATAAATCCTTGTTAGACGATGTATATTTTTTGAAAAATAAATTGATAATGATTTAATTTAGGTTCTAGCCGATATTTTACCCAAGGAAACACTCATATGGAAGCTAGAATTGGAGAAAGCAGCTTCTGCATATGCCAATGCACATCTTCATGCTATACAAGCTCCAACTCTGATACTTTGCAAGTCCTAACTCCTTCGCTTCATCTATTAGCTTTCATTGGAAATATGCGTCTTGTTTTATATATTTGGGTGTCTCTGAACTTGTCAAGTTTTCATGCTAGAACAACAAACATTTGATCAATGTATGCAGGGACGGAGCCAGCTTTTTACTTGAGTGGGGGCAAATTGAGGCATTAAAAAAAACTGTTCACAAAAAATAAAAATAAAAGAATCATATTTATTATTAGATTTATATATTTTCTTATATTAAAAAGAATGTATAATTAAGAGCCTAAAAGAAAAATATTTATAAACTATAAAAAGTACTTGTTCAAAAGCTATTTTATATTTATTTGTAGAGTTAAATTAATATCAATAAAAATACTTAAAAAGAATTTTTTATATATAGGTTCTTTGTGTAGAAAAAAAGAATATTTGATATATAAGTTCTTTGTGTAGAAAAGATTTTTTACTTATAAGTACTTTTGTGAAACATATTATACAAAAAAACTTGATAGAAGGTTAGTTTATTGTAATTTAATTCTTAACTTGAATGTTTCATAAATTGATCAAATTAATATGGGATCTTGTAAATTAAAAATATATTATGATATTAATTAACCATATATTAAAGTTTAATAGCTAATATAGATAACTATTATTGAAGCTGTTAAGAGTGAAAGTGATTATAAGATAGATTAGAAATTTAAATTACTTAAACTAGAAAAAAAAAATTAATTTTATTAAAATATAAACTGTAAGGGGAATATATTAATTTTGCAAATTCAGTGGGGGCAATTGCCCCCACTTGTCACTATGTGGCTCCGTTCCTGAATGTATGGCCATACATCTCAGACGTCATAGCAGTGCCAGAATTGATGAATTTAAGTTGGATTAGATGTTGTCTCTGTTGGAAATAAGCTTTATTTGTTTTAGGATTTAAGTTTTGTTTAGGAATTAAAATTGAGCTCAAGTAGAATTAGGATTTATATTCATAGAAGAATTAGAATTATCATAAGTACTATATAAGTAGAGTGTTTTTTCTTATTTGTTTAAGTGTGTGTGGAATTTAAAATTCAAGAAATAAGAAATAAAAGGTAAGTTTCAAAATTCTTGTGTATTGATATCCAACAAAGTGGTATCAGAGCCACAAGAAGGTGGAGAAAAAAGGAAGCCTACACCATCAACAGCCGAGGTTCGCTGTCAGTATTGTCGAAAAGCTGTTGAAAAGTTATCAGAAAACTGTCAACCAATAAGTGAGATCTCACCTCCACCGTCGTCAGATAGATCGGACAGCGATCTACAAGTTTTCCTTCTTGGCCGACGTCAAATTCCGACTAGAACACATCAGAAGCATAAAAACAAGTTGTGAAAAACGTTTTCATCATAAAAGTCGTCGGAAACCGTCAAGTGAATGACACCACCCATCTAGTTCAACTCAGAATTAGCTGGTCTACAAACCCCAAGAAGAGTCATTGTAATATCCTAAATTTTGTAGTGTACATTATATCATGTGTTATGGTTACATATGTATTAATGTATATGCAATGTATTTGAATTGTAATGTAATAAATGAAAGAATGAGGGGCTTAATGAAAGGAGTATTGGGTTTAATGGTTATAAGGGAGGAGAGAAGGACTAAATCAAAATTTGGCCTAATATTTGTCTATAAATGGGAAGAGTTCTAGAATTCTTTCATTTCTCTCCTTGCTTACACGTTCCCAGCCCTCTACACTCTCAAAAAAATTTTCACACAACTCATCAAGGAATCAAGGGAGAAAAAGGAGGGAGAAAGAAGAAAGAAGTGGTAAGAACTCACCCTTTTTCCTTAAAATTCTTGTCCTAGTGTGCGTGTTTGCAAGACTTTTTTTTGGGTTGTGATGTGAGTATGTGAATTGTTGTTTGTGCTGCTGGAAATTTGTGTGGAAACATGAATTTGAATGAGTTTTGAATGCATCTAAGTAAGGAGATGAAGATATAAGCTAGAAATTAGAGTTTAGTTCAATCCTGGAAATTTTTGTTACACTGAGCAGTGCATGTTCCGAAAATTACCAAAAATCAGGGGAACGTTTTCTTGTTCTGAAATTTTCATGAATAAAAATAGACATGTTCAGGAATGTATAGCAATTAGATTCACTCAAAAATTCGAAGTAGGTGAATTGTAGTGAATTTTTGAATTTCTGGTATGGTATTGCACATTTCCCCTGTCTTAGAACAGAGTAGGGGAAGATGATTTTAGTTGAAGGTCCAAATCTTCATAGAATTACCTGATTTTTGGTATGAAAGTCCCTTTATGTGTCATATATGAGACTGTAAATTTCCACTAAGATGGAAGCTTTGTGTGAATTGTTATAGATTTTTAAATTTGGCTTGATAAAACTGGAATTTTTAGTTTCCAAAACAGGGCAGTTAGAAATAATTGGATTTGAATGGGTTAAACAACTTGAAAAACCATGATTTTTGATATGGAGATATATATATATGTGTTATATACCAGCCTGTAAATTTTATAACCAATTGAGTAGGATTGAAATTCCTACAAATTTTTAAGTCGATACTGCTCAGTGACGTGAATGCAATGGCAGAATTGTTAAGGTCATGAATTTGATTATTTTGAGTGGCCAAATGACCCCAATTGGCTCTAAAAATTTTGAGGAGACATGATATATGAGTGTAAAAGATGTCTACCCAATTGTGTGAATTTTTGGAAATAGACAATTGTTGTTATAAATTGTTTGTCAAAGTAAGTATAGAAATAGAGCCAAAAATGGGAAATGTTTTACAAGTGTATGGTGACCTAAAAAGAGATTTTTGTTTTATTTTTAGGTCAATCATAAGCATCGAAAAGCAGTTGTACAAGGTAAGTAAGCTAACTATTCTGAGGCCACAATAAATTGTGTACTGTAGGTATGTAATTTTGTGGATTGTAACACTGTTAATTGCTAGCACCTTGATGCTTGAATGTGAGATATTGTGACTGTTCTAGAAGGTTGATATCGAACTTCTTTTATGTGTGACTGATTGTGAATGGTGAAACATGATTGGCATGCCAAGACCTAGGAAGTTTAGCTCTCATAGCTTGAGGGGAGGTCTGGACCATGTGTTTCTCTATACGAGATTCGATAACATGGGCCTGGTATCAACCAGATTGTCAGACTAGCCTCGAGCTATTTCAAGTGTAGGCATCTAAATGTATTCGTACTGTTCTGTACTGTTCCATGGCTTGAGGGGAGGTCTGGACCATGTGTTTCTCTAGATGAGATTCGGTAGCATGGGCCCGGTATCACCCGGATTGTCAGACTAGCCTTGAGCATTCTGTGCTCCCATGGCTTGAGGGGAGGTCTGGACCATGTGTTTCTCTAGATGAGATTTGATAGCATGGGCCTGGTATCACCCGGATTGTCAGACTAGCCTTGAGTTATTATATGAGAACTGACTGTGAAATGAAAAGTCCTACCTTGATTAGAGAGTCTTTTCCCCTAGGTGACTGTAACTGATACTGTGGAAGCTTCCTCATTATGTGATTGTGATTGTACATGAAAAGGCGATGAGTAGAGAAATGGGAACTTACTTATGTGAGATTGAATCGACCTACAAAGGTCTAGACAGAAAATTGGCGTGGCAGCGCAAATGTAACCGAAGTGAACTCGAAGCATTTCTTCTTTAACAAGTTAGCTAATGCTTGTGTAGTTAGAAATGGATAGTTTCATACTGTGGACTGAATTCCATTGATATTGTTTATTGCTGTATATTCACTTAGCTTACTTACTGAGTTTTACTCACTGAAGTTGTTGTGTGCCTCAGGTGAGTAGTAGATTGAGTTTTTGGATGGAGGACTTTTGGCATTATCGACAGAGTTTCCTTGGCAATCACAGACCGCTGCCTAGATTATCATAGCCATATTATAGGAATTGTTTTTATTTTTGAATGTATCTATATACAGTGAAATGGTGTGGTTGTGATTAGGAACTCCGCTTTGTGTGATACTCATATTAAATTTTGAAAGAAATATTAGAGTTCACATTTAAATGACTGTATGAATGCTATATTTTGTATATCCAGTATGGATTGTGACAGTAGTGGTATCAGAGCATAGGTTTAAGATTTTGTAGACACTTTTGTTACAAGCGGTCAAGGGAATCAAGTCTATGCCAAATCTTCCATAGTAAGTAAGATTGATATTTGTTTGATTTCCATATTAAAATCTCTGAAATAGTTGTATATGATAAGGAGTGCTAATTATTATTATTAGTAGTATTATTGTTATTTACATGGTGCCTCATTCTGTTCTGATGATCAGAATTGATAGCCATGTCTCAACCGGGACAACCCAGAAGAGCCGATAACCCCACCATGGAGGAATTGATGAGGGTTAGCTCCACATCCAGAAGACCGAAGAGGCATGCTGGGACTAGTAGTAGCTCACGGGCTCAGGACACTACAGTCCAAGAGCTGGTGCAGATTCTGACAGATGTGAGACGAGAGGCTGCACAACCTAGTTCCACCACCGCTTCTGAAAATATACAAGTTGTGGAATAGTTTAGAAGACTCAACCCTCCATCCTTTACAGGCTCAACAGACCCATTGGCTGTAGGAAATGGAGAAGATATTCGAGACGCAAAACGGCTCACATGCACTACTTTTATGCTAAAGGGTAGTGCAAGTTACTGGTGGGAAATGACCAAGAGAGCTCACACTGGGGAAGATGGAGTGCTTACTTGGGCTCAGTTTAAAGAGTTGTTTTACGACAAGTACTTCCCTCAATCATTGAAGAATGAGAAGATTGCTGAATTTGTACAGTTAACTCAGGGGTCCATGTCCCTCACAGAATATGAAAGGAAGTTCGAGGCTCTCTCCAGATTTGCTCCACACCTCATCAGTACAAAAGAAGAGAAAGCCAAGTTCTTTGAGAGAGGCCTAAAACCCGAAATCCAAAGGCACGTGGCAGTTCTAGAATTGAAAAGCTATAGTGTAGTGCTGAGGAAGGCTCAGATATTGGCCAGAGATGAAGAAATGACTGAAGCTGGCAAGTCTAAAGAAGAGGGTTCTGGTTCTCAACCAAGGAAGCCATGGAGGAACAATAGCAAACGGTTCGAGAAAGGCAAGGGAAGGAAGAAGCAGAGTACGGGTAGGAAAGATTTTCCTATATGTGACACATGCCACAAACCACATAAAGGAATGTGTCATTTCAAGATTGGAGCGTGCTTCCGATGTAAAAATCAGACACTTTGTTGCATCATGTCCTGAAGCCAGTCAAGCTCCAATTACTCCTGGTAGAGTTCAGAATGCACCGGGTAGAGAACCACGAGCACAAGGAAGAGTCTATGCCCTCACCACCGCTGAAGCACGAGAGGCTCCATCTGTTGTTTCTGGTATTATCTCTGTTCTTGGTCATAATGCTCATGTATTGTTTGATTCGGGTGTCACTCATTCCTTTATGTCTCGTACTTTTGCTCATAAAGTGGAGGTAAAGCCTTCAATTATGGAGGTTGAGATGTGTGTCTCTACTCCTTCGGGGACGGCATTGTGTGCTAGAGAAGAGTTTAAATCCTGCCCGATCAAAATAGACAGTCAAGAGTTAGAGGCCAATCTAATCATCCTAGAGATCCGTGATTTTGATGTGATTCTGGGTATGGATTGGCTATCTAAATATCATGCAGATGTCAAGTGTTTTGAGAAGAAAGTGGTATTCCATACTCCACTCGGATTCGAGTGCAGCTTTGTCGGGGCGGATGTAGTCTCATTGCCACGGATTGTTTCAGCTTTGAAAGCCCAAAAGTTCCTTCGGAAGGGATATATGGGTTTCTTAGCTTGTGTTATGGAAACACCGGAGGAAGGAAAGAGTATTCATAACATTCCAGTGGTAAATGAATTTACAAATGTATTTCCAGAAGACTTACCCGGACTCCTTCCCGATCGAGAAATTGAGTTCACTATCGATCTTTTACTGGGAACCACTCCTATATCCAAAGTTCCATATCGGATGTCACCAACGGAACTTAAAGAACCGAAGGAGCAGTTACAGGAGTTACTAGATAAGGGTTTCATCCGTCCTAGTGTCTCTCCTTGGGGAGCACTAGTTCTGTTTGTGAAGAAAAAGGATGGAACGATGAGATTATGCATTGATTATCGTGAGTTGAATCGGGTGACTATAAAGAACAAGTATCCACTTCCAAGGATTGATGATCTACTTGATCAGTTACATAGGGCAAGTGTGTTTTCCAAGATTGATCTTCGATCCGGATACTATCAGTTAAAGATTAGAAAGGAAGACATTTCCAAGACTGCCTTTCGGACTCACGAATGCTCCAGCCGCCTTTATGGATCTTATGAACCGTGTTTTCAAGGAATTCTTGGATAAATTCGTCATTGTGTTTATTGATGATATTTTGGTGTATTCTAAGAATTCTGAAGAACACGAAGAGCAGTTGAGAAGGTTGCTACAGCTATTAAGAGAGAAGAAACTGTATGCCAAATTCAAGAAATGCGAGTTTTGGCTCAATCAGATTTCCTTCTTAGGTCACATTGTTTCAGGTGATGGGATCTTAGTAGACCCAAACAAAGTGGAAGCTATTGTGAAATGGTCGAGGCCAACTAATGTAATTGAAGTGCGTAGCTTTCTGGGATTGGCTGGATACTATAGGAGATTTGTTGAAGGCTTTTCTAAGATAGCCTCCCCCTTAACACAATTGACCAGGAAGAATATAGCTTTTGTATGGTCAAAAGACTGTGAGAAGAGTTTCCAGGAACTCAAGAATCGATTGGTGATAGCTCCAGTACTAACTATCTCTTCTGGTTCAGAAGGATTTGTGATATACAGTGATGCTTCTAAGAACGGGTTGGGTTGTGTTTTGATGCAAAATGGCAAGGTTATAGCCTATGCATCTCGACAATTGAAGGACTATGAGAAGAATTACCCTACCCATGATCTAGAACTGGCAGCAGTGATGTTTGCATTGAAGATTTGGAGGCATTACTTATACGGAGCAAGATGTGAGATCTATACCGACCATAAGAGCCTTAAATATTTCTTCACTCAGAAGGAATTAAATATGAGGCAAAGGCGATGGCTTGAATTGGTCAAAGATTATGATTGTGTCATTAATTATCATCCTGGAAAAGCGAATGTGGTGGCGGATGCCCTGAGTAGAAAGTCTTCTGGACATATGGCTGCTTCAATTACCACACAATGGTCAATAATGCAAGATCTGGAGAAACTTGCTATTGAGATTGTTCAGCCGAATGAATGCTTATACTTGGCTTCATTGGTCGTGCAACCTACCATTATTGAGAAGATCAAGAAGAGTCAATATGAAGATGTCTTTTTTAAGAAGGTGATGGAAGAAGTTCCATTGGGAAAGAGGTCAGGTTTTATTATCTCCTTCGACAGAGTCTTATACTTCGAAGAAAGACTGTGTGTGCCTAATGTGATAGAGTTGAAACAAGAAATATTGAATAAAGCACATAATTCTCCTTATTCGGTGCATCCTGACTGTACAAAAATGTATAGGGATCTTCGGAATAACTACTGGTGGGTTGGTATGAAGAAGGAAATAACTCAATTCATTGAACAATGCTTAGTTTGCCAACAAGTTAAAGCTGAACATCAAAGGCCATCGGGATTACTTAATCCACTATCAATACCGGAATAGAAATGGGAACACATCACTATGGATTTTGTTGTGGGTCTACCGAGGACTAGGAATGGATGCGATGCAATTTGGGTGATTATGGACCGGTTGACGAAATCAGCGCATTTTCTTCTTGTGCGCACTACCTTCACTATGGACAGATATGCCCAGCTCTATGTAAATGAGATTGTTAGACTACATGGAGTACCAGTATCTATTGTTTCGGATCGGGACCCAAGATTCACCTCCCAATTCTGGAAAAGTTTACATAAGGCTTTGGGCACTAAACTAAAGTTCAGCACGGCTTTTCATCCTCAAACAGATGGTCAGTCGGAAAGAACCATCTAGATTCTGGAAGATATGCTTAGAGCTTGTGTGTTGGACTTCAAGGATAGCTGGGACAAGCACTTGACTTTGGTTGAATTTGCATACAACAACAGCTATCAATCCACAATAGGGATGGCCCCTTATGAAGCCTTGTATGGGAGGAAGTGTAGATCACCCATCCATTGGGATGAGGTTGGTGAAAGAAAGATACTTGGGCCCGAAATTGTACAACAAACATGTGATATCATCCGAAAAGTGAAGGACAAAATGAATGCAGCACAGAGCAGATAGAAGAGTTATGCTGATCAGCGAAGGAAGAAGTTAGAATTTACAGCAGGAGATAAAGTGTTCCTTAAAGTTGCCCCTATGAAGGGAGTGATGCGATTTGGAAGGAAAGGGAAATTAAGTCCAAGGTATATTGGCCCTTATGAGATTCTGGAAAGGATTGGAGAGGTAGCATATAAACTTGCCTTGCCACCTTCATTGTCTGGAGTGTATGATGTTTTTCATGTCTCCATGTTAAGGAAGTATGTTTCCGATCCATCCCATGTGCTGAGTTCCGAACTTCCGGAGTTGAAAGCCGATCTTACATATGAGGAGAGACCGGTTCGAATCATAGATCGCAAAGAACATGGACTTCGAAAGAGGAACATACCATTGGTGAAAGTTCTTTGGGAAAATCACTCCATAGGAGAAGCAACTTGGGAATTAGAGGAAAAAATGCATACCGAATACCTCTCTATACTCGAATGATTGTACTGAATTTCGGGGACGAAATTCTTTTAAAGGGGGGGAGAGTTGTAATATCCTAAATTTTGTAGTGTACATTATATCATGTGTTATGGTTACATATGTATTAATGTATATGTAATGTATTTGAATTGTAATGTAATAAATGAAAGAATGAAGGGCTTAATGAAAAGAGTATTGGGTTTAATGGTTATAAGGGAGGAGAGAAGGACTAAATGAAAATTTGGCCTAATATATGTCTATAAATGGGAAGAGTTCTAGAATTCCTTCATTTCTCTCCTTGCTTACACGTTCCCAGCCCTTTACACTCTCAAAAAAATTTTCACATAACTCATCAAGGAATCAAGGGAGAAAAAGGAGGGAGAAGGAAGAAAGAAGTGGTAAGAACTCACCATTTTTCCTTAAAATTCTTGTCTTAGTGTGTGTGTTTGCAAGACTTTTTTTTGGGTTGTGATGTGAGTATGTGTATTGTTGTTTGTGCTGCTGGAAATTTGTGTGGAAACATGAATTTGAATGAGTTTTGAATGCATCTAAGTAAGGAGATGAAGATATAAGCTAGAAATTAGAGTTTAGTTCAATCCTGGAAATTTTTGTTACACTGAGCAGTGCATGTTCCGAAAATTACCAAAAATCAGGGGAACGTTTTCTTGTTCTGAAATTTCTATGAATAAAAATAGACATGTTTAGGAATGTATAGCAATTGGATTCACTCAAAAATTCGAAGTAGGTGAATTGTAGTGAATTTTTGAATTTCTGGTATGGTATTGCACATTTCCCCTGTCTTAGAACAGAGTAGGGGAAGATGATTTTAGTTGAAGGTACAAATCTTCATAGAATTACCTGATTTTTGGTATGAAAGTCCCTTTATGTGTCATATATGAGACTGTAAATTTCCACTGAGATTGAAGCTTTGTGTGAATTGTTATAGATTTTTAAATTTGGCTTGATAAAACTGGAATTTTTAGTTTCCAAAATAGGGCAGTTGGAAATAATTGGATTTGAATGGGTTAAACACCTTGAAAAGCCATGATTTTTGATATGGAGGTATATATATGTGTTATATACTATTCTGTAAATTTTTATAGCCAATTGAGTAGGATTGAAATTCCTACAAATTTTTAAGTCGATACTGCTCAGTGAAGTGAATGCAATGGCAGAATTGTTAAGGTAATGAATTTGATTATTTTGAGTGGCCAAATGACCCCAATTGGCTCTAAAAATTTTAAGGAGACATGATATATGAGTGTAAAAGATGTCTACCTAGTTGTGTGAATTTTTGGAAATAGACAATTGTTGTTATAAATTGTTTGTCAAAGTAAGTATAGAAATAGAGCCAAAAATAGGAAATGTTTTACAAGTGTATGGTGACCTAAAAAGAGATTTTTGTTTTATTTTTAGGTCAATCACAAGCATCGAAAAGCAGCCGTACAAGGTAAGTAAGCTAACTATTCTGAGGCCACAATAAATTGTGTACTGTAGGTATGTAATTTTGTGGATTGTAACACTGTTAATTGCTAGCACCTTGATGCTTGAATGTGAGATATTGTGACTGTTCTAGAAGGTTGATATCGAACTTCTTTTATGTGTGACTGATTGTGAATGGTGAAACATGATTGGCATGCCAAGACCTAGGAAGTTTAGCTCTCATAGCTTGAGGGGAGGTCTGGACCATGTGTTTCTCTAGACGAGATTCAGTAACATGGGCCCGGTATCATCCGAATTGTCAGACTAGCCTCGAGCTATTTCAAGTGTAGGCATCTAAATGTATTCGTACTGTTCTGTACTATTCCATGGCTTGAGGGGAGGTCTGAACCATGTGTTTCTCTAGATGAGATTCGGTAGCATGGGCCTGGTATCACCCGGATTGTCAGACTAGCCTTGAGCTATTATATGAGAACTGACTGTGAAATGAAAAGTCCTACCTTGATTAGAGAGTCTTTTCCCCTAGGTGACTGTAACTGATACTGTGGAAGCTTCCTCATTATGTGATTGTGATTGTACATGAAAAGGCGATGAGTAGAGAAATGGGAACTCACTTATGTGAGATTGAATCGACCTACAAAGGTCTAGACAGAAAATTGGCGCGGCAACGCAAATGTAACCGAAGTGAACTCGGAGCATTTCTTCTTTAACAAGTTAGCTAATACTTGTGTAGTTAGAAATGGATAGTTTCATACTGTAGACTGAATTCTATTGATATTGTTTATTGTTATATATTCACTTAGCTTACTTACTGAGTTTTCCTCACTAAAGTTGTTGTGTGCCTCAGGTGAGCAGTAGATTGAGTTTTTGGATGGAGGACTTTTGGCATTATCGACAAAGTTCTCTTGGCAACCACAGACCGCTGCCTAGATTATCATAGCCATATTGTAGGAATTTTTTTGATTTTTGAATGTATCTATATATAGTGAAATAGTGTGGTTGTGATTAGGAACTCCGCTTTGTGTGATACTCATATTAAATTTTGAAAGAAATATTATAGTTCACATTTAAATAACTGTATAATGCTATATTTTGTATATCCAGTATGGATTGTGACAGTCATTGTGCTTGGACGCCGGAAAACAAACCGTTCGTGATTTAGGTGGAAAATATCAATCGACCCCCTTTTTCAAAATATATCCCTTGGCCCCCTGAAACAGAAAATCTTAGTCTGCCCCCTGGACATTGATAAATATTGGTAAGCCCCCAAAGTTGAAAAAAGCTTAATTTTAATCCTTTAAGTGCAGAATTTCGGTTTAGTCCAAATAGATTTTGTTTGTGATGGATTGACTCCTATAGTAGCATTAGCAATATAACTTCAATTACAGTTCCAAAATTGAAAGAAAATAGATATAAAATATGACGTATAAGGATGAAATCAATCCTTGGAGCCAATGGTGTTTGGGAAATTATTGAAAAAGGCTTTGGTAAGCCACAAAATATTGAAGCATTATCTCAACAACAAAAAAGTGATTTTGAAAAAACATATCAACAAAATAAAAAAGCTCGCCACTTCATTCAAGCAGCATTAGATAATGTTGAAATTGAAAAATATAGTGATATAGAATCTGATAAAGAATTATGGGAAAAACTTGAAAAATCGCATGGAGGACAAGAAAAAATAAAAAAAGCTATGTCTACAAACTTTAAGAGGTGAGTTCGAATTGTTACATATGAAGGAAAGTGAGTCTATCTCTGATTACTTTTCAAGAGTTTTGACAGTTTCAAATCAGTTGAGAAGAAATGGTGAGAAATTAGAAGATACAAGAATTATAGAAAAGATACTTGACTCTTTGGATTCATCATTTAATATCATAGTTCAAATTCTTGAACAAGGTGACAAATTGGAAGGAACGAGAATTGACGAATTTGAAGGTGCATTATAAGCACACGAAGAGAAATACAAAAAACAAAGTGTTTCAGAACAACTCCTTAAAACACAAATTAAGGAGAAGGAAGGAAGTCATGAAAGAAGTCAACGTGGTCGAGGTCGAGGCCGAGGACGAGGTATGAATCAAGGTCGTGGACAAGGTGGGAATAACAATTCCACTACCAACAACAATAATGATCGAGGAGAAAATTGTAAAAGAGGTCGTGGAAGGGAGAACTCAAATTCAAGACATGGGAGGTCACAAATCCAATGCTACACTTGTCAGAAGTATGGACATTATGCGGGTGAGTGTAAGGCTCACATTCAATGCTTTAATTACCAAAAACATAGGCATTATGCATCTGAATGTAGAGCACCTCAAAAAGTTGAAGAAAAAACAAATTATGTGGAAAAAGAAATCGAAGAAAGTGGTACCTTACTACTGGTTCGTAAAGAGAAAAATGAAAGTCAAGAAAATACATGGTATCTTAACACTGGAGCCAGAAACTACATGTGTGAAAAAAGAAATTTGTTTGCAGATTTGGATGAATATGTTAGTGGGAATGTCTCATTTGTGATGATTCGAAATTTCCAATAGAGGGTAAAGTTAACATTCTTATCCGCATGAAGAATGGAAAACATCAATTTATATCCAATATTTATTATGTGCCAAACATGAAGAATAATATCTTAAGTTTGGCGCAACTTTTGGAAAAGGGATATGACATCCACATGAAAGATAATAGTATCTCCATAAGAGACAACAAAAGGAATTTTATAGCTAAAGTTTCTATGTCTGAAAATAGGATGCTCTTGCTTAATATCCAAAATGATGTTGCAAAATGTCTCAACACATGCTATAAGGATAAGTCAGGGCTTTGACATCTTCGATTTGGGCATCTTAATTTTGAAGGATTGAAATTATTATCAAAGAAGCACATGGTGAGAGGATTACCTTACATCAATCATCCAAATCAACTAAGTGAATGTTGCTTACTTGGAAAACAATTTAGAAAAGCTTTTCCAAAATAATCATGCTCAAGAGCTCAAAAGCCACTTGAGCTTATACATGTAGATGTATGAGATCCAATCAAGCCAAGCTCTCTTGGTAATAGCAACTATTTCCTCCTTTTCGTAGATGACTTTTCAAGGAAGACATGGGTGTACTTTCTAAAGCAAAAGTTAGAAGTTTTTAAGGTTTTCAAGAAATTCAAAGCAGTAGTTGAAAAAGAAAGTGGTCATCAAATTAAGGCCATGAGAACTGATCGAGGAGGAGAATTTATATCTAAAGAATTCCATGAATATTGTGAGACGAATGGAATTCGACGATTCCTAACTATTCCTAGATCACCCCAACAAAATGGAGTTGTAGAGAGAAAGAATAGAACAATTCTTGACATGGCACAAAGCATGCTTAAGAGTAAAAGAATGCCAAAAGAGTTGTGGGCAGAAGCTGTAGCATGTGTGGTGTATATCTAATAGATCACCAATAAAAAGTGCGCAAGAAAAATACCTCAAGAAGCTTGGGGTAAGAGAAAGCCTAGAATTGCTTATTTACGAGTATTTGGAAGGGTGGCATATGTGCATGTGCCAGATGAGAGGAAAATTAAGCTAGATGACAAGAGTGAGAAATTGATTTTTATCGGATATGAATCCAGTTCTAAAGGTTACAAGTTATACAATCCAAAGATAAAAAAGATCATGATTAGTCGAGATGTGCAGTTTCATGAAGAAATCACTTGGGATTGGAATATACCTAATGAAGATTATAGTTTTCTTCCTTATATTGATGAGGAAGATGAAGAACGAGTCATGGAGATAGAACAAGAGAGTGACACACTTCCCACTTCACCAAATTCGCATGGAGAACCTATATCATCTTTATCTAGTGGAAGCTCAAGTGATGGAAGTCCACATATAAGAAGTCTACAAGAAATCTATGAGAAAACCAAGATAATTGATAATCTAACTCTCTTTTGTCTTTTTGTTGATTGTGAGCCAGTGAACTTTGAAGAAACAAAACAAGATAAGACGTGGAGAAAGGTAATGGATGAAGAAATAAAATCCATTGAAAAGAATAACATGTGGGAACTTGCTTCACTACCACAAGAGCACAAAGCAATTGGCGTCAAATTGGTGTACAAGACAAAGAAGAATGTTGGTAGAGAGATTAAATGCTACAAAACAAAATTAGTTGCAAAGGGCTATAGTCAAAAGGAAGGCATTGACTAGGATGAAGTGTTTGCTCCCGTTGCTCATTTGGAAACAATAAGGTTGATTATCTCAATGGCAGCTCAAAATAAATGGCAGATTTTTCAAATGGATGTGAAATCTGTCTTTCTAAATGGAATTCTTAAAGAGAAAGTTTATATTCAACAACCATTGGGTTATGAAGTTAAAGGTCAAGAAGACAAAGCTTTGAAATTGGAGAAAGCTCTTTATGGGTTAAAGCAAGCGCCAAGAGTATAGAATAGCCGAATTGACAAATACTTTCAAGAAACGGATTTTCACTAAATGTCCCTATGAACACGCTCTCTATAACAAGATCAAAGATGGAGATATCTTGATTGTGTGTTTATACGTGGATGAATTGATTTTTACTGGGAATAATGTCAATATGTTCCAAGAATTCAAAAAGGCAATGGCAAAAGAGTTTGAGATGACTCATATTGAGCTTATGGCATACTATCTCGGGATGAAAGTTAAACAATAGCAAGATGATATTTTTATTTCTCAAGAAGGGTATACAAGAAAGATCTTGAAGATTTTCAAGATGGATGATAGCAATCCCGTGAGTACACCAGTAGAATGCGAAATTAAACTATCCAGGAATGGAGAAAGAAAAAGCATTGATCCAACACTATTCAAGAGCTTAGTTCGAAGCTTGTGGTATTTGACTTGTATGAGACTTGATATTCTCTATGCAGTTGGTCTAGTAAGTCATTTCATGGAGAATCCAACTACTACACATTTCAAAATCGCCAAAAGGATCCTTCACTATCTTCAAGGTACTATTGATTTTGGTTTGTATTATTCAGTTTTTGATAATTACAAACTTATTGGATATTGTGATAGTGATTGGGCTGGAGATACTGATGATAGAAAGAGTACTACTGGTTGTTTGTTCTTTATGGGAGATATTTCATTTACTTGGGTGTCAAAAAAATGACCGATAGTTACATTGTTAACTTGTGAAGTAGAGTATATTGCTGCTACTAGATGCGTTTGTCACATAATTTGGTTGAGAAGATTGCTGAAGGAGTTGAATACTTCACAAGAAGAGCCAACGAAGATTTATGTTGATAACAAGTCAGCAATAGCATTAGCAAAGAATCTATTGTTCCATAATCGAAGCAAGCACATTGATACCCGTTACCATTATATACAAGATTGCATCACAAAAGGAGAAGTGAAAGTGGACTACGTAAAGTCACAAGATCAAGTTGTAGACATATTTCCCAAGCCACTCAAGCATGAAAACTTTATTAGAATTGGAGATTTACTTGGTGTAACAAATCAAGTTTAAGGGAGGGTGTTGGAAATAAACTTTATTTGTTTTAGGATTTAAGTTTTGTTTAGGAATTAAAATTGAGTTCAAGTAGAATTAGGATTTATATTCATAGAAAAATTAGAATTATCATGAGTATTATATAGAGTTTCTTATTTGTTTAAGCGTGTGTGGAATTTAAAATTCAAGAAATAATAAATAAATGGTAAGTTTCAAAATTTTTGTGTATTGATATCCAATAGTCTCCACTGGTGTCTCTACTATAAAAACTGGGTGACTTTTGTCATGTTCTTGTTGTGAGAAGAATTTAAGCTTTATATAAAATGCATATGAACTTTATTCAAACTAAAGTTTGTCCATTTTGTAATTCAACTTCTATAATCAACAACATTAATGCTTTTTTTTTCCCATACAAAAGGTAACAGCATTTTACAGCATTTTTCGAGTCAATATTTTTTCTTTCCTGATACATTTATGTGTGTCTGTGTGTGTTTTAAGCTTCCTGTTAATGTTTATAGTGGAAAGGATCAGTTCCTGTCGAGTAAAGTCGAAGGTCAAAGACTTCGCCGTGCATCGCCAAAATGTGAGACCCGAAGGTTAGAAGACAAAGGCCATTTTCTCTTCTCAGTAGGATCTCCCACACACTTCCCTCCTTATTACAAAAAACACAAAAGTTAAATGCCATGGCTTGTTGTACTATATTTTTGTTTTTTGTACTACAATTGTGGCATATGAGCTCTGGGTATTTACTACATTAGAAATAATTTCAGCCTTTGTATTGGTTCTCATTTCTTGCTCGCAAAATGTTAGATTTAATGTGTAGTTCTGCCACTGCCTAGCAAGAAGATGGAGTTAATTTGGTAACCATCATCAAGGGTTCTAGTTTTATCACCGCGGAAAAAGTCTAGACTATGTTTCAGACTACATCCTACCAACCACTGCTGAGTTCCGCAAAATATATGACAAAAACAGGTAAAGGTAATTTACAGATATAATGTGATTTTTAACGAATTCATAAATTACAGATATAAATATATATTAATGTCAGATTTAGTAATTGAATAGAAGTTTAATCATATTTTCAAGTATCTCACAAGTATATTGATTCTAGATGGCTGAGTATTCTTACTAGCCCGGTGATGCTCTTAACTCCAGAGGATGGGAAAATTGTGAGGGGACTTTCTAGAATTCCTTCCCAAGGACCGGTTTTGTTCGTTGGATATCACATGTTATTAGGACTTGAAGTGGTTCCAATGGTACCTCACTTTATGATCGAGAGAAATATTCTTCTGCGAGGGATAGCACATCCGATGACATTTATAAGGGAAGAGAAGGAAGATTACCTGATGTGGGACCATTTGATATAATCAGATTAATGGGTGCAGTTCCTGTGTCTACCACCAACTTCTATAAACTTCTGTCATAAAAGTCTCATGTGCTACTATATCCCGAGGGCACGCGAGAAGCTCTTCATCGGAAGGTATCATCTTTAGCATTAACTCTCCTACACCTACTATCAATATATGCATAGATAAATTATATTTAAGTAATCAAGTTTATTTATATTATTACAAATTTCATCTTTCCAATATTTTGCTTGCCTAGCCTTGTTCAATAAATAAGCTTGATAAGTTTTATAATTATATATGAAGTATAATATTCTCTCTATTTCTGTAATGTTGACTAATTTCATATTTGCTTGTCTCCTACTTGACCTTGTAAGTAATGATTTATAAATTAATTAATGCAATAGCAAGCAAAAATTGTGCTTGAGCATGTTTGCTTAATGTTATCGGACACACATGCGTACTAAATTTACTTCATACAGTCGCAAAAACGCTAAATCAAATCTGAATAACTCTTCATATATGCTACTCAGAGTGAAGAATACAAGTTATTCTGGCCTGAGGAGTCTGAGTTCTTGAGAATGGCAGCAAGATTTGGAGCCAAAATTGTACCTTTTCGTGCTATTGGAGAAGATGATATAGCTTAGGTAGAATCACTTCACTGTTGCCTTCATTCCTGGAAGCTTTCTTTCGTTTGATAAATAAATTAATATAAATGTTATGACGAATTGAATGGCTCATCTACTCTTCCTATGCATGCATTTATAAATTTGCATTTTGCAATGTAAATAAACAAAGGTCAAACACAACTGTTATGATAACTGGTGCGACACAGGGATTTTGTCTTACAGGTTTTGATAAACCTGTTCTTTAAAAGAAAATAAACGAAGAAATTCAAGTTGGACATATGCAACTTCTTTTTTTTTTTTTGGCATTCCCTGTGACTGTTCTAATCAATTAAATTACATGTTCATTTTTTTTTCAGTTAGTTCGCGATTACAATGACCTAGTGAAAATTCCTTACTTCAAGTCTGAAATGGAAAGAATGACAGAAGCGGCTGTGAAGTTCAACTTTCCCTATAATAGATATATAGGTATGCCATATCCATTTCTTCCTTCTTCTTTTTTATTTTAAGAGAAAAAACAAATCTATTCCTTCTTTCAATTTCTTCTATTTGCATTTCTCATAATCTTTTAAACAGTGTGAGATTTGAAAGTATGGAGCAGTTATACCTAATATAACAATACATTGTAATATAAAATGGCACAGGAGGATTTACATGGTTCGGTTATAAAAACATACGTCCACGGACAACTTAGAGCTACAATTGACTAAATTCTTGTTTGTACAATCTTTAAGTGCGTTTATAGTGCTGACTGACTCTTACACACTGACCTAATCTTTGTAAAACAAAATCCCTCCAAGATCTTAAACTCTAGGGATAATGCTCACTCTCTTTTGCTAACAACTTAACAATATACTATTAAGTAACACATAACCATGATATCTGACGCTAAATTACATAAACACTCAACTCACAAGTTCTCTCTAGTGAATACTAATTCAAACAGACATAAATAAAATTCATGCATAATAACAACTAAGGGTGAAATTTTTGACACGACCCACGAACCCGACACGACACAACACAGAAATTAGCAGATTTGGATTTGTCTTAATCATGTTTAGGTCGTGTTCAGGTTGAAATTTTCAACCCGTTTAATAATTGGGTCGTGTTTGAACCCATTTATGACATGATTAACACTAATAAAATATGAAAAAACAACTAAAATGAATGGACATGATTATTTTTAAAGTGACACAATTATAAATGTAAATTAATTTTAAAATTCATTATATGTTTATTAGATATTTAAATTCAAGGTTGTATTTTTATTAATATTAATATTATATTATTATTAATTTTGATATGAACTACTCTTATTATTTTTACATTTTTTTTGTAGGTTGCTTAAGAGTTAAAAAGATGTAATGGATTTTTTTTAAACTAAATTGCATTTTAAGTTTGTATGGAACTTAATATTTAGTGAACTTTTTATTCTGTTGGATGAATTATGAATATTTTTTTATTATTACTTTTTTAATTTAAAAGTACTAAAATAGGTTAAAAATTAAAATGCTTAATCGTGTCATAATTGTGGTAATCATTTCAACATGCTGTAATCATGCTGGTAAAACGTGTCATAAACATATCAAATATTTAAACGTATCATAATCATGTTAAACGGGTCATATTTATGTCTAACACGAAAATGACCCGTTTATTATTCGTGTTCGCGTATCGTGTATTGTCACCCGTGAGTCACCTGTTTAATAATTAGGTTGTGTTCGATTTGAGACACCTTGACACAAATAATAAATGGGTTAGGTTCGGGTTGGACTAATCTTTGTCATGTCATAGCTCGATATGACACGAACACAACCCACAAACATGAATTCCCACCCTTAATCACAACCTCTCATAAATGAATAAAATTCTCACAATATTAATCAAAGAAGCATTCCAATTTTATATTGAAGCTCTCTTCTAATTCTTGAAATGTCGTAACATACACATTTACATATAAGTTATGTGAAATAACGTTATATATATAGTATGAAATTTGGATACCCTTTCTTACTAAAATCCTAGAATCTCAATCAAACTCAATCATCAATAATATAGGAAGAATTATAAATAAACTCCTAAGTAAATTAGGACACAAATACAATATACTCCTAAGTAAACTAAGATACTATAATAATATCCTAATTTAATAAGAGATATGATCAATGCATATATAAAACTTTTTTTTCAACTAGAATACCAAATAAAGTTATTTTATTCTAGTTAAAATTCTCATAATACAAAAAATCCATATATAAGATAAATAAAATTAGAAAGAATATGTTTTTATTACATGATGACAAAATAAATAATCACGTGCTATTCATGTGCATGAGATGTCACGTAAGAGACCAACAATCTTTCCATTTGGCATCTTGTAATGAAAACATCTAAATGTTTCTAAGAAAAAAAATAAATGAATACATATAATGCAACTGAAATTAAACAAAGAAACAAACAAACAAAAAACTTGAAATAACAAACAAAAAATGAAATAACAACCTGCAAATCAAAAACAAAAGGACTGTAAAAATAGAGTAACAACCAAATAATACCAGAAACATCTATACTTCCCCCCTTGTTTTCTCAACAAGTACCAAAGTACAAAAGAAAATCAAATTAACAAACCGATCTCGCCCTGACTAAATGTTCCCTCCCTCAACTTGTGTATAAATGTGAAAATAAAAAAAAAAACAAGAAACTAATTAAATCAAGTATTTCAGCAATTAAACAAACTCTCCCTCAAATCAATTTCACTGACCTAGCACACTTGACACGTCAGACAACATACTAAAAAATCTAAACTAACTTAGACATAAAGCACTGATCGTATATTACACAAAACATAAATGAAAACAGTTGAAATTCACATAACTGAAATATCTAGTCATCATATAATCCTTTTATAACCAAGCATGTATCAGGTTATTGATAAATATCAAACACAAATAATTTTTCATTATTTTATCACTTAATCCAATTGAGTATTCAACCTAAGCATGCTTCTTACACACACAAAAGTTAATTTTGATGTGAATTTTCTCAATAAATATGGTGGCTTTCACACATGTAATGAGGCAGCACTTTTCCATTTGAGTGGGTGACCTCAACATATTTTTAAGATACATTCAAGTTACTCTCAATGGATGGCTTTTACACATCATATACTGATTGTCCTCTCTATATTTGACATTAAATTACCAGTAAAATTAGACCAATAAATAGCTCAAGCATGCTTTAATTATAAATAGACTAATGAAGCTACAGATATTAACAATATAACGAAACACTGTTATTATTCAAGTAACTGACAAGTGTCAATGTCCTTTCTCAGTTATTTCAAATCTCATTGCATCTTAGTGCTTTTGTAAGTAGGTCAATTATTTGATTGTCAGATGAAACATGCCTAATGCAGATAATCTTTGATTCAATAAGTTTCTAAACAACACTATTTATCATTACTTATCTGACTAAAATTTTTCAAATACTTTTCATTTCCTGTCACATATTTCGAACAAACACAATCATCATTAGAAGAAACATTAAGTGTAGCAACTTTGCAGTGAGTTTCATGTTTCTTAACCCAAACCTGTCGTGTCTTTTGTGACTGTCTGAATTGAATTGCCTTTTTCTTTAACAAATTTTGTAATTTATAGCACCTAGGTCAAACATGACCTTTAACACCACAAAAATAGCAAGTAGAAACAAATTTTCTTACCTTTTCTGGATTTGAATTAAAACACCTCATTAAGGAAGTAAAATCAGTCATATCTTTAAGCTTGAGTTAGAAATGTTACTAGACTTTAAAGCTTTAACAAACACTGTTTTTTTATGTTGAAACGCCATTCTTTTCATCATACACCAGATCATGATTGATAGAGTTGTCACGACCTAAACTCATAATCTGGTCAAGCTTTCCTTAGCCTATCTTGAGCTGGTTAATGCACTTGCTTGTTTTATCCAATTCTATAATAAGTTTCTAGATATATATATCTCGTTTGTCACAATAGTTTCTAGTTTTCTGATTCTTTCATCTGTAGAGGCTTGATGAGTGAGTTTATACTCATAATTGAAGTATCTTTAAGCTTAATATTCTGTCCGTTTTTGTGTATTTTTGTTACTTTTACATGTGTTTTGCATTTGTGTAGGTTAAATAATGTTGGAATACGAATGTGGAGAAGTTACAAGCAAGAATACGACAATTTGAGCAATTACAATCTTTATCTTCTTATCTGACTAAAATTTTTCAAATACTTTTCATTTCCTGTCACATGTTTCGAACAAACACAATCATCATTAGAAGAAACATTAAGTGTAGCAACTTTGCAGTGAGTTTCATGTTTCTTAACCCAAACCTATCGTGTCTTTTGTGACTGTCTGAACTGACTTGCCTTTTTCTTTAACAAATTTTGTAATTTATAGCACCTAGGTCAAACATGACCTTTAACACCACAAAAATAGCAAGTAGAAACAAATTTTCTTACCTTTTCTGGATTTGAATTGAAACACCTCATTAAGGAAGTAAAATCAGTCATATCTTTAAGCTTGAGTTAGAAATGTTACTAGACTTTAAAGCTTTAACAAACACTGTTTTTTTATGTTGAAACGCCATTCTTTTCATCATACACCAGATCATGATTGATAGAGTTGTCACGACCTAAACTCATAATCTGGTCAAGCTTTCCTTAGCCTATCTTGAGCTGGTTAATGCACTTGCTTGTTTTATCCAATTCTATAATAAGTTTCTAGATATATATATCTCGTCTGTCACAATAGTTTCTAGTTTTCTGATTCTTTCATCTGTAGAGGCTTGATGAGTGAGTTTATACTCATAATTGAAGTATCTTTAAGCTTAATATTCTGTCAGTTTTTGTGTATTTTTGTTACTTTTACGTGTGTTTTGTGTTTGTGTAGGTTAAATAATGTTGGAGTACGAATGTGGAGAAGTTACAAACAAGAATACGACAATTTGAGCAATTACAATCTTTATCTTCAATTGAATGACCAACTTCTCGGATTTTTCTCTATTGATTTACAACGAACCATAGCTCATGTGATATACCGTTGGAAAGCCCCAGAAGTCTACTTTCTAGAAGAGTTTACGGTTCGTCAATCAGAGTTTTGTATGAGAAGTTATGTGTATTTTTGTAAAAAAGGGTAAAATTGTAATTTGTAGTATTGCGGGGTATTGTAGCAAGTTTAGAATTTTGTAGTTGGCCCCTTAAGTTGAAGCTTTCAATATTTGTAATTTAGCCCTTGCTTATAAATATGAGAATTTTTCTCATTTTAGAGATATCTCCCATTCGGAAGAAAAACTCTTCACCCTCTAGAAAGAGAAACTCTCTCCCCTCTTATGGCAGTTGGCGCGGCGGTTTTCGATGCCAGAAATCTATAGTCATCGGATTTGTCTCCAACAGTCTAGTTTTCTTTTTTCCTCCTTTTTAATTATGTTTGTTGTGTGTATCTTTTTTAATATGAATTAAGTTCTATCTTCTAGGGTTAAGATGTAGCCAAAATTATGATACTCTAGTTAATTGAATTCAATATATTAGTTATTTGTTCCATGATTGCTGAACAATTTAATTATATGCTTAATACTTGTAAAAGCCTGATCAACTTTTGTATGATTTGAGATATGAATTGAGACTGAGAAGTGATATTCATATTAGTCCTTAATTATTTTGTCATAAATCAACATGAGATAGAGATATAAATGTGATTTGTACAATTTTATTGATTTCTTGTGCTTAATGGGTATTAATAGTGAGTTAGATGAGACAAAGATGTGATTCTAAGCTATTAATATACATTGTTATTGCTTGAGAAAGAATAACAATTATATCAGTGAAATCGATTGGCAACAATTGGGAATAAGGATGGTATTATAGTAATTAATAACTAGAGTGGATTAATTTCAGTGAAATCGGTACCCTAGATCGTTATGTCATTGTATTCTTTTTTTAGTTTTGTAATTGCTTTTTGTTAGTGTTAATTTTCTATTTAATCTCCCTACAAATCAAATCTCAATTTTGATTCTTTTTATTTTAAATAAGAGTTAATAAAATTTTGGTAATTAGTAATGACAGTCCTCGTGGGAATGATATCTGTACTTTCACTTTATTACTTGTAACGATTCCATATACTTGCAGATTTTTCGCAACAAGGCTTTTTCATATTTAAGCATTTCTTGTTCTCTTTTCAAAGACTTGATCTCTTTTTTTTTTTATTCTACCATTCAGTATAGAGTGCATTATAAGTTTCTTGTAACTCCTCATAATATTCAGGATCAATTTTTGCATCTGAATCTCCGTTGCCAATTTTACACTATTCTATTATATTGGACATAACAGTCTTTCCCTTATCAGCTGTAGATGCTATGAATGCAACCAAGCTGCTAATGCATTCTTGGTCATCTAAATCGGTCTCTGAATCATCACTCCATGAAGCTGTCATTCTTTTATTCTATTTCTTTTTGAAATTTCCACATTCTAATTGGATATGCCCATATCTAGAACACTCATAGCATTGGATTTGACAATTTCTATCAGGTTGTCTTTGATTCATCTTGGCAGTTTCTTTGTTGAGCCTTCTAAACTTATCATCCCTAAAGTTTGATATCTTTCCTTGATTCTTTTTCCTAAAATTTTTGTTTATGAATTGGACAAATTTTTTGTCAAATAAGTAATCTATTCATCATCAAAATCATCAAACTCTCCATCTTCATCATCTAGTTTTTTGGCTTTGACTATGAATGCAATACTCTTTACTTTTTGCTTTCTTGTGTTCTGATTCATCTCAAAGTTTTGAAGGACTCCAACCAGTTCTTCAACTCTCATCTCATCTGTATTCTTTATTTCTTCAAGCTCAGAAATCTTTAGTTAAAATATGTTTGGAACAGTCCTGATAATTTTGCTTACAACTTCTGCATCTGTGAAAGTTCTACCAAGCATATATGCAGAATTTGTAATATGACACAGTCTAGAATAAAAATCAAATATTGATTCTTCATTACTCATTATTAAATGCTCAAATTATGAATTTAATCTAATAAACTTTGATCGTTTAGCAGTGGTTGTACCTTCATATTTTACCTGAAGAATTTCCCATGCATCTTTTGCCACTATGCATCGAGAGATCTTACCAAAGTTTTTGAGATCAACAGCCCAAAAATTGTATTGAGTGCCCTAGAATTCCAACTAGAATATTTGTGTTCTTCATCATTCCATTCCTCTTCACCTTTTGGCTCTGTAACTCCAAATGCATTCACTTTCGTTGGTGGTGTCTAGCCTCTTGTAACACTAGCCCATGCTCTACTGTCAAATGATTTGATCTAGGTCATCATTCGTATCTTCTAATAAGCATAATTACCATCTTCAAGAATTGGTGGTTGTGTTCTAGATCCTCCAATTCGTATAAACTCTACCTTCAAATCAATGTGATCGAACGTCACTTGTATGTTAGTAAACCTGCTCTGACACCGATTGTGAGATCTGAAAGTATAGAGCAGTTATACATAATATAATAGTACAATGTAATATCAAATGGCGTAGGAAGATTTACGTGGTTTGATTATAAAAATCTACATTCACGGACAGCTTAGAGCAACAATTCATTAAATTCTTGTTTGTACAATTTTTAAATGTGTCTATAGTGTTGACTCACTCTCACACATTAACCTAATCTTTGTAAAACAAAATTCCTCTAAGATCTTAAACTCTAGTGACACTGCTCACTCTCTATTGCTAACAACTTAACAACACACTGTTAAGTAATACATAACAATAATGTCTGACGTTGAATTATATAAACACTCAATTCGTAAGTTCTCTCGAGTAAATACTAATTCAAACAGACATAAACAAAATTCATGCATAATCACAACCTCTCATATATGAATAAAATCCTCACAATACATAATGAAAGAAGCACTCCAATTTTGCATTCAAGCTCTCCTCTAATTCTTGAAATGCTGTAACATACACACTTACATATAAATTTTGTGAAATAACGCTATATATATAGTGTGTGAAATTCGAATGCCCTTTCTCACCAAAATCCTGTAAAATCTCAATCAAACTCAATCATTAATAATATAGGAAGTATTATAAATAAACTCCTAAGTAAATTAGGACATAAATAAATTATACTCCTAAGTAAACTAGGATACTAGAATAATATCCTAATCTAATGAGAGATATGATCAATGCGTATATAAAACTTCCTATTCAACTAGAATACTAAATAAAGTTATTTTATTCTAGTTAAAATTCTTTCAATAAAAAATATCCATATATAAAATAAAATTAAAAAAAATATGTTTTATTCACATGATGATAAAATAAATAATCACGTGCAATACATGTGCATGTGCATGAGATATCACGTGAGATACCAACAAATAGGACTGATATAAGAGGCAAGGTGGCAAACTGCCTATATGTCCACCAAAAGTCCCGGGCAGGTTTTATTATTACTTTGGGAAACCAATTGAAACAGAAGGTACGATCAACAGCCCTTTACCTTCATAGATATACTCAGTTGTAGCTAGCCTGGGTTTACATTAATGATGCTTTATATGTAGATTATATTTTTGATTGACGCTAAATTTATGTTAATTAATTGTGCTGTGAAGGGAGGAAGCAAGAACTAAGAGATAGAAAGAAGTCTCAGGAATTGTATTTACAAGTGAAGTCTGAGGTGGAGAA
Organism: Boswellia sacra; assembly: GCA_013180625.2. NCBI lineage: Eukaryota > Viridiplantae > Streptophyta > Magnoliopsida > Sapindales > Burseraceae > Boswellia > Boswellia sacra. The sequence goes on from SNVD02013892.1 coordinate 121,576, forward strand.
TTGCCTTGCTTATTTAAGGAATAAAAGGAAGCACGATCCTTATAGGAATATGTTGCTTGGCTCATTTACCAAGCTACACATGGCTTTTCATTTCAAGTTGAGCTTTGATTTCATCATTCATGAGGTCCAGATCCCTTACTGATCTGATTTTTCCTAAGCTTTCAAGCACATGATAATATCAGAAAACTATCCCGATCCCAAAGACAGCATCATATTATGTCACATCTAAAAAGAAAGCAGAACTTTAATGGTAATGACTACTTCCCAATATAGAGAAAAAGAAGTTCAGAAAATCTCATGATTCTTGATCGGATAGTACAGAGAAAAGATTAGAACTCCCAAATTAGAAAATTGCGTTACACCAAAATAATATATTATGATATAAATGGCAAGACTATCATGTTTTCAGTAAACTTGTATATTTATGTTATTAGTTGTTTTGCAATCATTTGCACCTGGACTTCAATTTTTTTTTTTTTTTTGACTTTTTTTAAGAAAGCTCGAGAGGAAATAACATTAGAAGAATAATTCTTTGATTAAAGAAGTAGAACGAAACTTACCAAAAGCCGGTAGCTAGGAAGTAAGAACTACTTCGAGGAATATTATTCAAAGAGCTTCTCTAATTGTCTTATTCGATTTGTTTAATAGCGTTCTAGTGACGCTTATAGTTATTGCCTATTGGAATATCATTTCTTTCTAATTGTTCTAGATCTTTCTTTTTATAATTTTTGGAATAATTTCTATAAGAAAGCGTTACTTACTATATGATGTTTGCAAATGGATGAGGTTATATATATAATGTACTTTCAAAAATAATAATTCCCATTATTTGTTATTTATCTCACTGTTTATTAAGTTGAATAATTTTAATTTATTTCACTTCTTTTTTATTTTATGGGATATATATCCGTTAATATAAAAAAATTAAATCCTAATATTATTTATTAAATATAAATGAAGGATAAATTGCTTGTGAATATATGTCAACAATTAAACTATTAAACGACTAAAACAAGTCATTAAACATTTTAATTCAAAATAGCCGTCAGTGATCCAAACCAACTCTCTCAACTAAGTTTGAAAAACATGCTATTAATAACATAATAAAAGTCAAAATAATCAACTGACAGTAGTAAAAAATTTCAAATTCAACCACAAAATTTTGAAAACAATTAACGTTTTAATAGCCGACCTCATTTGGTAAAAGACAAACAAAAATGATCCTGATTGTGCCTTGTACAAGCCACTCCAACCGGAACGACAAATCTCAAAACGACGTCTCCAGTAGGTAACTTGTCATTTCTGTTCGAATTTTGTAGAACGTGCCACTACTTATATATATAACTCCATTAATATATAACTCCATTTCTTGCTCGTTACTAGTCTACCATTCATAAAATAAATTCATCCAAATGATCATGATGAAATGGATATATCACCACCTTACATTATCTATATATAAATTTATTTTTTCATTTAAAAGCTTAAAATAAATATATTCTTAATTAATCCTTCCTGAGTAGTGACAGAGTAAGAGGGAGAGAGTTGTCAGTTTCTTCCGATCATGATCATGGCAACTATCGGATTCGGAGCTTGTGTTTTCTCGGCCGATCATTTATCACCGGTATTCGGTCAGGACATGAAGTCGGCGTTCAGTAAACTAATAGAGAATCCGCTTATGAAGAGACAAGCGATGTCAACGGAGCAGGCAGCAACCACAACAAGAACGAAAGCGACGTCGAGGGGAAGTAATAATTTTGCGGAGAAGAAATATAGAAGTTGCGAGGCAGGTGAAAGGATAGAGATACTTAGCGCGGAAGAACTGGAGGAGTATGAACGCAGAAGAAAGAGTTTGAAAGACTACTTTGATGAGGCAAAGGACATGATAAGAACTTCACGCGGCTGTAGAGGTCCGCCTCGCTGGTTCTCTCCGTTAGAGTGCTGCGACTTCCATACTTCCAATTCTCCTCTTCTCCTCTATTTACCTGGTATTCTTCATTTCTCTGCATATGTATGTATGTATGCATGTATGTATATGTCTTATGATTTGTTTAATTCGTTTTATATTTTATTTGTTTAACTGTTGCAGTTGATTTCATCCCATATATGTATTATGTATGTCTGTGGTGCTTTGAAAAATAAAAGCAAAATGGTCACCAGCTAATATTTGTTATGAATAATTAATTTGTAGGGATTGATGGAGTGGGACTTGGACTTATCAGGCAGCATCAAACACTGGGAAAGTTAGTATATATCGATATATGTATCAGCATTATCTTACTAAGATTTAGGAGAGATTTTTAATTTCCAACAAAAGTAATGTGCATTATTTATATATAAAATTATATAAGAGATGATAATTAATCCACATGAATAAGTATAGATATTCATATTTGATATTTCATTGGGTATAATATATGTGACCACACAAGTTGATTTTTGGTTGATGAAGGATTTTTGACATATGGTGCCTGCATATTCCAGTTAAGGATCGGACATCATTTACAGGTTCTTTTTCTTTCTTTCTTTCTTTCTTTCTTTCTTTTTTTAACTCAGTACTCAAACCACTACATTAAAGTTAAAGTATTTGATAAAAGAAATTATTTACTTCAGTTAATCTCTGATTATAACGCAAATATATTTTTAATGGTGCCATGGATCAGGTCTAGTGAAGATAATTGAGAAAAGTGTAAGGTCAGAGAATGAGCGTTCACCAAATAGACCCATTTATCTAGTTGGAGATTCTCTTGGCGCCTGCCTTGCACTTGCTGTTGCTGCCCGTAATCCTGATATCGATCTCCTTCTGATTCTTGTCAACCCGGGTCAAATTACTACTTCACCATCCTTCATTAATTTATACACATTACTCTCGCACACAATGCTATATAATTAACTAATGTTTAATACTTTTTTTTAAAATTGAATAGATTCGTAATTGAATTTTATTGTATAAAATTATAAACAATGTCTTCCTCTTGTCATCTTAATTATATTATATAAGTTAAGTTTATAAAATGAATTTCTTGCAGCTACATCTTTTAGCAAGTCGCTGCTGCAACCTACAATACCTTTGATGGAACTCATGCCAGACCAAATGAATCTTAGCCTGTCTTATATACTCAGTTTAATGAGAGGTTCGCTTTGCTGTTCCTTCAAAGCCCCCACATGTATATTTGTTTTTAATCCAACCTATAATGGATTATTATTATTATTATTAACATGCATTTATTTAATAATCAAAAATTGTAATTGTAATTGGTACATGAACACGTAGCAAGCTATTTGCACATTTGGTACTCATAAATGTTGTCACTTAAAAATTTTTACTAGAAAAGTAGATTGTGCTGGATGGTTTTTTTTTATTTCTTATAATTTGTTTTATAGATACCTAAATGCTCAAAAACATGGATCTGAGTATATAATTAACAAGCTATTTGAAAATTTAATACCCATAAAATATTTTGTCTAAGTTGGTAGCAACAATTGCATTACATACATTCAGGTGATCCTTTAAAGATCGCAATGGATAATGCAGCGAAAGGATTCTCTGGAAGAACAACAGCTGAAGAGCTATCACAGGATCTCTTTGCAATGTCGTCTTACCTCCCTGTAAGGTTCAACTCTATAACAATCACACACAACCATGAACAACATTGACATATGCATGATACAACTATATATAAGAGACAAACTTTGGCGATTCAGTCATTATGATGAGGGGCTGTAATCAGCATTTACGGGTATATGCTGCATCTCTTTTTACAATTTACTGTGACATGCTACATATCATTATAGCTGGGAACAAACAAAACAAGCTTGTTGCAGGCACGCAATTCTGTAGAAGTTGATTAGCAGACTTCCATATTGATGCTCAGTTGGATTCTTCTTATCATGTGCTGTCAATATTGGAAAAAAATACAGGTTAATATTGCAAAAAATTCAGGTTCTGGCTGATATCATACCGAAAGAAACACTACTCTGGAAGCTAGAGCTGCTGAAATCAGCATCTGCATATGCCAATGCACGTCTTCATGCTGTAAAAGCCCAAACGTTGATACTTTGCAGGTCCTAACTAACTCTTTGGCTTCATCCAATTACTTTCAGTTAAGGATTTATTTATGTTAACAGTTGGCTATATATTTTCTGGTCTAATAGTTGTGAGTGAAAAATTTGCTACACGAGCGAATGCCCTATTAAGTATGCTTGAGATTAGGCATCAACTAAACTAGAGTCGTCTCTCTTAGCCGGGATGCAAGAGGAGTTGTATCATTACCCTTGTTTATTTTGTCTTACTGAAGAGTTAATCCTTTGTAATCTAAAGGTTCTGTTACTGCTACTGTTTTATAAGTTGAAATATAGCTTATTACAATTTAGATCATGACAAGGTACTCCTCTGTTTTAAGTTAATTCGAGTAACGAAAGATGAAATTAGACTGCTTGAATAAATTGAAATGGATATACTGATGATTGGACCAAATGCTGTCCTCTCCTTCTGATATTAAATGAGTATTCTGATCTGGAAGGCGGCCTAAAGCTATGACTATGGCACAACATAAGCAGTATGTTGGCTATATATGTCACATTTCTTATGTGTGAATTGTCAATTATGAGTGGAATTTAGACTTGTATAAGAGGGCCTCTGATTTTTTCTTTCAATTTAGAATTTGCCTTCTTGAGACCTTTTCTTCTATCTTCTATGCAAGCACAAAATATTGAAAAAAGAAATGATAGCTATTATTCAAGTTGTCAACTTCTATGATCAATATGACAATATTCTTAAATGCCAGTTTTGCTACATATGTACTTCACTGCCCTTCTGCTCAAGTTTGCCATTCTGTCCAAAAAATGTGTTGAGTTCACTTTTTATCGTTTGTATAGTGGAAAGGATCAGTTGCTGCCAAGTAAAGAGGAAGGTCAAAGGCTTCGCCGTGCGCTGCCAAAATGTGAAACCCGTAGTTTTGACATCAACGGTCATTTTCTCTTCCTGGTAGGATGGTCCATTATTTTGCTTCAGAAACTTAGCAAAAAATTAAAACGACAAAACCTATATGTAACAAAAATAGTAATGTATAAAGGATGTGATTCCTTAATTTACAGATTTTGATCCCTCTCCCCTGCCTTTTGATGAATTCGTAAAGCATATATTTTAGTTTATATAGTTTGCTTTTTCTTTTCCATGGTGTATCATGTGTTACAAGGCAAGAAGCCAAAATTTTGAAACATTTGCTTCATAGCGTTAGCAGTGTCATAAAGTGTAAGCACCTGCTGCGAAATATATTTTTACAGTCAATGTTTGATGTTTTAACTGATGCGTTATGTTCTGCTGGGGCTGGCAGGAAGATGGTGTTGATTTGGTTACCATCATTAAGGGTGCTTCTTTCTATCGCCGTGGAAAAACCCTTGACTATGTTTCAGATTTCTTGCCGCCAACTATTACTGAATTCAATAGAATATATGAAAACAATAGGTACAGCGGCTAATTTAGTATGTACAAAATCTCAAGAGGTTAAATTAACTATACTTTCTGTTTAAACAGGGATAAATATTTTCTGATTGATCGAGTAGATCAACTAAATTCGCCTTAATTTGCGTATTGTTGTCTCACATTCACGTATGTTGATTGTCGCCAGATTGATAGCTACTGTGACTAGCCCTGTGATGCTCTCAACTTTAGAAGACGGGAAGATTGTGAGGGGCCTTGCTGGAATTCCTGCAGAGGGGCCAGTCTTGTACGTTGGATATCACATGTTTTTAGGACTTGAATTGGCTCCTATGATAACACAATTTTTTATTGAGAGAAATATTCTTGTCCGAGGCGTAGCACATCCTCTGATATTCTTTAAGTTGGAAGAGAATGGAGCTGCACCCGAATTGATAACGACATTTGACACTGTCAGACTAATGGGCGCAGTTCCTGTCTCAGCAAACAACCTCTATAAACTTATAGCTTCAAAATCTCATGTCCTATTGTATCCAGGAGGCATGCGAGAGGCTTGTCATAGGAAGGTATATACCGTTTATTAATAGATATTTCCCTTCATATACAAATCAGCTCATGCTCACGTTCTTATTTACGAAGGAAATGTGCATGCCAGGGTGAAGAATACAGGTTATTCTGGCCAGAGAACACGGAGTTTGTGAGGATGGCAGCTAGATTTGGAGCCAAAATTGTACCTTTTGGTGCAGTTGGAGAAGACGATATTGCTCAAGTAAGCTTGAAACTAGCCATTACATGTATACTTCTTTCTGTTGTTCTGAATGATTAATGCCATCACTTACATAATAATATGATATTCTCAGGTAGCTCTTGATTACAATGACCAAATGAAGATCCCTTTTTTTAGGTCTCAAATTGAAGCACAGACACAAATGACTGTGAACTTGGGGTACTAGTTATAATTCCGTATTGTTAATTAGCTTCTGCAAAAAATTATTCTCCAACATATTATTAGAAATACCCTTCATACATTTGTTTCTTTATTAATATCATTATTTTGGTTTTGAATTTGTGTTCCTTCTGTTTCCACTCTCTGAGGTTGCATTTCTGATAAAGTTGTGTATTGCAGGAGTAAAAGGAAAGGCGAAGTGGCAAACCAACCAGTGCACTTTCCATATTTTATACCCAAAGTTCCCGGCAGATTTTACTATTATTTTGGAAAACCAATCCAAACACAAGGTATGCTCATTGGGCTGCGCAGGCAGCAGCTAGACATTATATCTATATCTATACATACATGCATAAATACATACATACATATATATACATATATATTCATCAAATGATTAATGACTAACATATATAGTTAGCTTGTAATAATGAATTGGTTTTAATTTGAAGGGAGAAAACAAGAATTAAAAGACAGGGAGAAAGCTCACGAATTTTATTTAGAAGTGAAGTCGGAGGTAGAGAAATGCCTTGCTTATTTAAGGGAGAAAAGAGAGAAAGACCCTTATAGGAGCATACTGCCTCGGACCATTTACCAGGCTACACATGGCTTTACATCTCAAGTTCCCACATTTGAGATCTGATCTAATTAATTTCTTCACATTGATTCCATATGTAATAAGAATGGCATCATTCTATGACATGATCTAATGTAACTCACATCTTAGAAGATTGGATATATGGAAAGTATATTTAGAAATGTTTATAGTATTGTCTTAATCTTATAAAATTATTCATCAACTTGAACTTGGTTGTAACTTATCATAATTAAATGACAATATAGGAAAACTGTTCCAGGCAGCATCATAATATCTTACATCCAGTCACAAACGCAAAATACATAAAAATAAGTCGAGAATCAGTGATTCTTGATTAGAGGGTACGAAGAAAAGGACAAATCTCCCAAATTATGAAATTTAGAATTATCATAAACACCAAAATAATGTATTATGATATCAATGGGAGTAAAATTAAATATATTGGTGCATGAGCATATTTATGTTACTAGCTGCTTGGCAATCATTTGCGCTTGGAGGGTAGCACATGACAAGAGAGATTAATTTCTTTATTGAGGATTTGATTCATCTTTTGTTTTTTTTGGCTTTCTTTAAAAAAGATTGACCGGAAGTAACAACAGAAAAATAATTATGTGAGCAAAGATGTAGAACGAAAGCTTAACAAAAGCTTATATGAAGTCAGAAGTACTTGGAGGGATTATTCGAAGAGCTTTTCTTGTCTTATTCAATTTGTTTGGTAGCGTTCGTGTGATGCATAACGATAATAGAAGAATAATTTTTTGTTCTAGATGTAGATTTTTAAATCTAAAACAAGCGATGTATTTTGAAATAGCCTTCAGTCACAAGCAACGACCGTTGAGTTTAAAAACACATGCTATAAATAATGTTGAGGAATAAAATAATTGAAGTTAATAATCAAGCGACATACTAAACTGTTTTATTCATTTTAGACCCATCGGTACTTTAGGGTATGTTAATGTGTGTTTATTGAAAACACACATTTATCAATGAATTCAATCAATATCATCAAATATCATTTTCAAAATTAAGAAACATATATAAAACCAACCATATATTTTTTTTCAAATTTTGAAAATGAAAATTCGAAATGCACAAACAAACAACCCCTAACTTCTTCACCGTTAAGTTGGAAATTCAATTCAACGTCAAATAGTTGAAAACAAGCAACTAACGATATAATAGCCGACCTCAATTGGTAAAAATAAAGACGAACAAAAATGTTATTACGACTTCTAGCCTATGCAGCTTCAATTAGAATATTAAAAAATGAGAATACGACAACTTCAGAACGACATGATCTAAAGAAGCTAACTTAATGTCATTTCTCTGTTCGAATTTAATAAGCATGCCGCTATCAATAGCCTTCTCTTTCTTGTTCATTACTACTTGATCAAATAAATAAATCATTCAACTGATCATGAAATGGCAATCAACACCTTACCCCATATATAATACTTTAAATATATTCTTAACTAATAACCCTTTGGGAGTGATGAGAGAGAGAGAGGGAGAGAGTTGTTATTGGTTCTTCTCATGGCAACTATCTCAGCTAATTGTATTTTCTCGGCGGATTTACCGCCGGGATTTCGTTGGGAAATGATGTCAGGGTCCGGTAAACTAAAAAGGAATCCGATTATAAAGACAGTAGCGGTGTTGACGGAGCAGGCAACAACCGCAACGAAACCGAGGTCGAGGAGGAGGAGTTTTGCCGCGGAGATCATGAAGAAGAAGAGAAGTGATGATGAAGAAGGTGAAAGGATAGAGATACTCAGCCCCGAAGAATTGGCAGAGCATGAACGTAATAGAAAGATTTTAAAGACTGCTTTGATGAGGCGAAGGATATGATAAGATCAGAGGGTGGTCCGCCTCGCTGGTTCTCTCCATTAGAGTGCCAGTCCCATACTCCCGACTCTCCTCTCCTCCTTTATTTACCTGGTTGTTTTACATGTGCATGCTCCACAGCAATTTAATTAATTAATTAATTATATATTATGATTTGGTTTGCTAGTTATGTTAATTAATTGCGTGTATTTTATCATGAAATGTATAGTTTGAAACAGAAAATGAAATTGTCACTAATAATATTTGTTATGGATAATTAATTTGCAGGGATGGATGGGGTGCGACTTGGACTTATCAGGCAGCATCAGACACTGGGAAAGTTAGTATCTATCTATCTATCAGCATTATTTTAATTCTCAAAGAGCCCCCCTTTTTTAAATGTGCATTATTATATAAGATATGATAATTAATTCACGTTAATAAGTATAGTCATTCATATTTCATTGAGTGTACATATGTTAATTATGTGACAAGACAAGTTTACTTTGGTGGTTGATGAAGGTTCTTTGACATATGGTGCTTGCACATTCCAGTTAAGGATCGGACATCTTTTGCAGGTTCTTTTAATTTAAATTAGGTTTATTTTATTCGTTTAATTTAACTTAGTTTTGTTTTTTTTCTCATTCGTACTCAACCATTACAATATTATTAATGTTTTCTTTAGTTAATTAATCTCCGAATCTAATACAAACATAAATATATATTTATATGTTCGACGGTGCATGGAACAGGTCTAGTGAAGATGATTAAAAAAAGTGTCAGGTCAGAGAACGAGCGTTCACCAAACAGGCCCATATATCTGGTTGGAGAATCTCTTGGCGCCTGCCTTGCACTCGCTGTTGCTGCCCGTAATCCTGATATCGATCTCCTTCTAATTCTTGCCAACCCTGGTCAGAATTAAAATGAAATATATATTCATAAATAAACTTTTTTTTCTATAATTATAATTAATATCGTCTTACTCTTGTCATCTTACATTATACAAGACGTTCTCAATCGACCTATCAAGTTAAATAAGAACTGTTGCTGTCAATAATATTGTGAAATTATAGAACTACGTGATTTGAAAAATAGCAAATATCTGTTGATGCATTAATTTGGTAATTTACTTTTCAGGCATGAGGATTAATCTTTCCTGAACAAATATAAAGTTGTAAGTGATTGCTTATAATTAATAAAAAGTTATTTCTTGCAGCTACATCTTTTAGCAAGTCGGTGCTGCAACAAACAATAGCTTTAATGGAACTCATGCCAGGCCAAATAACTCTTAGCCTGTCTTATATGCTCAGTTTGATGAGAGTTTCGTCTTCTTGTTCCTTGCACTTGACATTTATGTTTGTTTTTAATCCGAGCTATGATATTGGATTGTTTTGACCAAGCATTTTTTAGGCAAAAAACTGAAACGGATACATGAATGCGTGATATGGTAGCAAGCCATTCGCAAATTTGTACCCAAAAAAAAAAACGGTTGTCAATTGGGGATTTGCTTCGGAACATGCGTCTCAGACTCTCAGTATATAATTAACAAGCTATTTGAAAATTTAATACCCATAAAATAATTTGTCTCAGTTGGTACCCACAATTGTGTTGCATGCATTCAGGTGGTCCTTTAAAGATCGCAATTGACAATGCAGTGAAAGGATTCTCTGGGAGAACAACAGTTGAAGAGCTATCACAGGACCTTGTTGCAATGTGATCGTACCTCCCAGTAAGATTCAACTCTATTAAAAATTCGCACACAATCATTAGTAACGTTGACCCATACAATAATACAACTTATATAGGAGACAATCTTCAGCGAGTCAGTTTTGGCATTTATTGATATTTTAAATTGGAAAAAAGATGTGACATACTGCATATCATTACATCTTATAGTTAGAAGGGAAAAAAAAAAAAAAAGTGTCCTGCAGGCATGCAATTCTGTACAAGTATGTCCGCATACTTCCATATTGGTGCTGATCAGTTGCATTATTCTTTCCAATTTGTTGTCAATATTGGAAAAAATGCAAAATATATTCATTATTTAAGTCACAGGTTGTGGTTGATATCTTACCTAAAGAAACACTCATCTGGAAGCTGGAGCTGCTGAAATCAGCTTCTGCCTATGCCAATGCACGCCTCCATGCTGTAAAAGCTCAAACGTTGATACTTTGCAGGTCCCCATTTGGCTTCATCCAATTAATTTCTTTCGCTAGAAATCTTATATAAAGGCATCTTCAGCTCTACTAGTTGTGAAGGTAGACTTTGCGCAAACACGCAAAAAACAATTAATGAGAGTGTGCTTGAAATTAGACACCAATTAAACTAGACACTTTCTCTCTTAGCAAGGAGGCAATAGTGGTCATATTATTACCCTTGTTTATTTTCTCTCATTGAAGAGTTACTCCTTTATGATCTGAAGGTCCTGTTATGGCTACTGTTTTATAAGTTGATAAATAGCTTATTATAATTTAGATTATAACAAGGTATTCCTCTGTTTTAAGTTGGAATAATGGAAGATGAAATGGTATGTAGAAGGAATAGACTGCTTGAATACATTGAAATGGACATATTAATGATTGGACCAAATGACCTCCAGGTGGATTGGTAAAAACCCGGGGCCGGGCCCGAGACCCCATTTCCCAGCAAGGAATTCAATTCCCCGCCCCCGGAAATTTCGGGGTCAAGGAGTAGAATTCCCTGGGTTGTTTCCCTGGTTTTTATTTTTTTAATTTCCTACGACATATCAGTTAATACTTGTATTTTTGTTTCATTTTTCCAACCCAAAATGCGCTTGTGGCCTACTGGTAGCCGGGGGCCCTTTGTCTCCCTTCAATGCTCAGGTAAAAGCCGTCTCACCGACGGTTATATTTTTTTTTCCGTTAATATTGTGGTTATAAATTTTTTTTTACTGAGTTTAATGTGTAATAGATGAGTGTAGCCTTGTGGTAAGTGGGGGATAAGCCCTTTCTTGAACCAAGGTTCAAGTCGCCCCATTAACACATGTTTTTTTATTTTTATTAATATTATATTTATAATTTTTTCTATTGAATTAGACATTGCTGTTGCATATATTAATTTTTTATTAAATTATTAAATCTAGCTTCATTATATTTATAAAGTATAAATACTTCTATAAATTTTTTTATTAAGTTAGTCAATTATCAACTAAAATATCAATGATGAAAATACATATAAGAATTAAGAAATCATTAATTTAAAGTTGAAGTTCAATTAACAATAACATAAGATAAATAATAATTTAAAATATCCAAACATTAACATCTAATTTCGTCAATATAATTTCTAAACACATAAACAACCTAAGCATCCAACTAACAATAACATAAACACATTACACATTACTCAAATAATTTTTGTACAAATATTGTAATTGGGTTTTGTATTCAGGATGGGCTTATACTTTTGTGCTTTGGACTGGATATGCTAATTAAAATTGTTGGAATCTTAAGTTGAGTTGGGCTTTTAAAACTTATAAATTCAATTTACATATAAAATTTATTATTCCGGGCCAAGTCCGGGCCGGGGAATATGATCCCCGCCCCCTGTCCGACCCCGGACAATCCTCGGAAAAATATTCTCCGGCCCCGACTTCAATCCCCGGAATTCCGAGTAATTCCCCGAACATTTTCGGGCCGGAGAGCCGGGTACCCGGATCCGTCCAGGTACAATTGCCATCCCTTGGCCTCCTCCCTTTGCTGATATAAATATGAGTATTCTATTCTAAAAACGAAGCTTAAAAACTATGACACAAAACAACATAAGCATTATGTTGGCTATGTCACATTTCTGATGTAATTATGAGTGGAATTTAGATTTTTATAGAAGGCATTTGGCTTTTCCTTTCAAATTTAGAATTTGCTTTCTTATGACCTTTTCCTCTTTTTTATGGAACCAAAAAATGTAACGATAATAATGCAAGAAATGACATATAATCCACGTTGTCAACTTCAATGACCACATATACCCTTAAATTCCAGTTTTGCCACATATTATATGCATCAACATCTTTCTGCTCAAGTTTGTGATTCTTTTGAAAATCCTGTGTTTAATTAACTTTTTATGTTTTTGATATGTATAGTGGAAAGGATCGGTTGCTGCCAAGCAGAGAGGAAAGTAAAAGGCTCCGCCGCACACTGCCAAAATGTGAAACCCGTAATTTTGACAACAATGGTCATTTTCTCTTCCTGGTAGGATGATTCCCCCTGCCTCCCCTTCTATTAAGCATTTTGTTTCAGAAACTTACTGAAAATTAAAAATAACAGAACTGAAGTGAAAGGATATGATTGTGTCACTGTTTTGATCCCTCTCCCCTGCCGCTTAATGAATTTACAACTATGCCAAAGCAAACTAGAAGCTGTGGCCCGAATATTTAACTCAACAATATCCAACATATTTTCTCATGTCACAATTTGCTAAATTAAGAAAAATAACAGAAGCATAGTTGATTAGTTATAATGTGTTAACTGCAACATAAAATTAAAAACTCTGAAATATTAATTTGTTTCATAATAGTATCATAAAGTGTTAAGTACCTGCTGCAAAATATTTGCAGTCATTGTTTCTTTTTATAAAAGATGTCTTTATGTTCTGCTGTGTGGCAGGAAGATGGGGTTGATTTAGTAACCATCCGTAAGGGTGCTACTTTCTATCGCCGTGGAAAAACCATTGACTATATTTCAGATTTCTTGCCGCCAACTATCACTGAGTTCAATAGATTATATGAAGAGAATAGGTAAAGCTAATGTATTATACAATCTCACAGGTTACAACAATCATACATTCTGTTTTGACATCGGTTTACATGGTCAATCTCTGTTAATTGCTGAGTGTCACATGGAGTATTATTTTTGCAAATATGTTTTTCCAGATGGATATGTGCTGTGACTAGTCCTGTGATGCTCTCAACTCTAGAAGACGGGAAGATTGTGAGGGGCCTTTCAGGAATTCCTGCGGAGGGACAGTGTTGTACGTTGGATATCACATGTTAATGGGAATTGAATTGGGTCCAATGATACCACAATTTTTTATTGAGAGAAATATTCTTGCTCGCGGCGTTGCATATCCTATGATGGTTTTTGAGTTGAAAGAGAAGAAACGAACCTTACCCGAAATAGAAACATTTGACGGTTTCAGAGTAATGGGTGCAGTTCCTGTCTCAGCAGACAACCTCTACAAACTTTTGGCTTCAAAATCTCATGTCCTAATGTATCCTGGAGGCCAGCGAGAACCTTGTTATCGGAAGGTAAGTACCATCTTCAAAATCTCAGGGTGAAGAATACAAGTTATTCTGGTCAGAAAACTCAGAGTTTGTGAGGATGGCAGTCAGATTTGGAGCCAAAATTGTACCCTTTGGTGCAGTTGGAGAAGACGATATTGCTCAGGTAAGCTTGAAAAACTGGCAATACCAAATTATTTCTATATTATTTCTGGTCTGTTGAGGGCTTAAAAAATCATTCATTTCTTGTTTTCTTCTGATGAATAATTAGTGCCATCACCACAAATATTATTTTCATGATCAGGTAGTGTTTGACTACAATGACCAAATGAAGATTCCTTATTTTAGGAATCGAATAAAAGAAAAGACAGACGAGGCTGTGAAGTTAAGGTATTACATAGCAGACAAGTTTTTTTTTTTTTTTGTTTAAAAAGAATTTCCGTTCCTTTTGTTTCACTCTCTAAGGTTGGATTCTGAAAATGTTGTGAAACTATAACAGGAAAGGCGAAGTGGCAAACCAACCAGTGCACTTTCCATATTATATACACAAAGTTCCCGGCAGGTTTTATTTTTATTTTGGAAAACCAATCGAAACTAGGTACGCTTATCCGCTGTGCAGCCATTCATACGTGTGTACATATTCATAATCAAATGATTACTAACGTAACTAAGTTGTGCAACGAATTGTTTCGTGAAGGGAGGCAACGAGAATTAAGAGACGGGAAGAAAGCTCAGGAATTGTATTTAGAAGTGAAGTCGGAAGTAGAGAAATGCCTTGCTTATTTGAGGGATAAAAGAGAGAAAGATCCTTGCAGGAACATATTGCCTCGGTTCATTCACCAGGCTCTACATGGCTTCGCATGTGAAGTTCCAACATTTGAGATTTGATCTTAATTGTAATTTCTTCACATTCAAAATTGATTTCCATATGTAATCCTTCTAGAATATACGTAATTATAATAGGATCATTGCATGGCATGATCTAGTAATCTAACTTAAAGTTGGTGCATGTATACAATTACTTCATGAAATAGAGAAAAAGTATCTGAAGGTGAGTAATTTCTAACAATATTGTTAGCTCGATCTGAATGTGATTGCTTGTTCTAATTGTGTTTTTACTCGGTAATATTGAAGAATTCCCTTTGTACTTATAATATGCGCCTGTCGAATGCCTTGTCTTGTTAGGATTACGAATTGAATTGAGATTGTAACAAGAAATTAATTAGGAAAAATGCTTAGGTGTATACCACATCACTCATTTACATTGTTTATGGTGATCACATTACTGGGCCAATCATTTGTTGCCAACTGGGCCTGCCTAATCAAGTGATGATTTCATTTCACTATGCTCCCCATTTGTCCGATTATCCCACGTACGTCAACTCGCAAATTAGGATTATCCACGTGTCGGCCTCTAAATCTAGGTGCCCTCCCATCTGCAAATTTATTGGGGAAGTCCCTAGCTTTATTCCAAAACCGTGGCTGCACTGCACTGACACTGTTAAGTAAATTTGTAACTAAATTGTAGGTGACGACAATCGAGTGTGCAATTATATATATATATATATATATATATATATATATATATGTCGAAATGGCTTGTGATCAATTTTATTTCTGTCAAACAGAACATATAATACAACATAAATAATATCATCTCTTTTAACCCTTAGTTTGGAAATTTCTAGTCTCATTGAATATAAATTAATATTTACGGGTGTTACAAAACTTCACACCAAATTGCAAATTTGTCAGAGAATGTCACCCTGGCCTTGCTAAATCATAACTAGAAACAAAAAACTTGCAAGGGTTTCCATGCCTATGCTTTAACTCACCTGGTATACGTTCAGAGTTCAGTCATGATCAGTCGTCTTATTACATTACATATAAAACCATCAGCGAATCTACTAAGTTATGATTCATAATAGATATATATATATATGAATCACCACCGTCCGATGGGGTGGTGACGTGACCTAAAACTAAGAGTAATTTAGATGAAAATATTATATGTTGTAGGGCAAGAAAACCCAAAAAGCGAGCAACTGCTTTGCAGCTAGCTGTGTTTGAGCCACGAACATATACCAGATTTTCTTCATTATTTCCAGATTTAAAAAAAGTTAAAAATTCAGAAAAGTAAAAGCAAAATGTAGGTTAGGTTCCAGCGGCCTCCAGGCTCCGACTAGTGAGCTATCAAGTAAGAATTAATGGGAAGCAATAATCTGAGTAATTAAGTGAGAATGAATTGAAGGTTTTTGGCTTTTGGAATTCATCAGGCACCATCTGTTATGAATGTGATGTATATCTCTACAATACAACAAATAAACAAGCATAAAACATTTAAATTAACCCCACCAGCTTCAAAGAAGGACATCCATGGTAATACCCAACCAAAAAAAAAGGGAATATAATATCAAATCAATATCTAAACAAAGAAGATGAAAAAGCAAGTAGGAAATGATGAAAAACGTGCAGTATATTTCAACATATATAAATATAAAGAAAGATACCATACACAGATATAGCTAGCTAGGAATAGGGCTAGACTAAACAAAACAATAACATCAAAAACATGTATAACTTAACCATCCAATCTCATATAACTACTAACAAAACGTGAGCTACAAAATCTCAACAGCAGTTTCCAACTCAACATAACATAACATCAAATTAACATGAAAGAAAGATATCTATCTATCCATATATTTATTATTTAATAATATTGAATTAACCCACTTTTGATCTGAGTTTAAGATCTCAAAAACCCAACCTAAACAAAAAGCATCATAAACGGAGAGAGAGATCAAGTTTAGCTTTGTCAGCAGCGTTATCAGCTGCTGCTGGGGGTGGCGAAGCATCAGGAATAATGGGCTCATTGTAACCATGATAAGGAGGATTAATATTAGGAGCAACAGAGCTTGATGGGTACTGGTACTGGCCATATTGGTACTGGTACTGGTACTGATACTGCGGCTGCGGCTGCGGCTGCGGCTGGTAGTGATACTGGTACTGGTCATCAACAAGCATGGGGGGGAGTGGCTGAGTTGGAATGCGAGGAACAAAGGGGTGGGCTGGTGGGTCAATGTTGATGGGGAAGTTCAAGTTTCTACGTGCAGCAGCTCGCTCACGTTTGTGGGCATTTTGGTGTCCGCCTAGGGCTTGAGAACTGTAGAACTTTCGAGGGCAGTAGAGGCATTGAAAGAGGCGTCCAGATGAAGTGTGAGATGGTACTGGAGGTGGCTGTGGCTGTGGCTGTGGTGGTGAAGGTGTTTGCTGCTGGTGTTGTGCTGGTCGCTTGTTGGGTCTGGGATTGCAGGGTTGGGTGAGGAAGTTGTATATGTTAGGGTCTGCCATTTGAAGAGGATTGAAACAAACAGACAAACAGTCTCAGAGAATAACAGAACAGAAATGAGAGTGAGAGTGAGAGTGCGAGACGTTTATATATGGTTTTGTAGCCCTTGTTTGCTTCCATGGAGGGTTGCAAGATTATCATTGGTTGCCCGCTAATGGACCTAAATACCCTTCTTTCCATGTAATTAACTTGCTTTCAGTTTCTGCTTTTTTTTTTTTGAATTTAAATTAATGAAAGAATAATAAATTGAAAATTCAACACCTATTGGGTTCTTTTTGGGGGCATAATGCATATGATACTGCCATTTTTAAAACAAGAATCAAATAATTAACAAACATGTTTTTTAAAGATGAATCAGATAATGTATATACGTCGAAACTAGTATATTATTATATCGAACGGATAATGTTAATGTATGCATAAAATGAATATTCAAAATTGACTATAAGTTTATTTCATAGTAGCTCTAGCTAGCTATCTAGCTAGGTACTGCCTCGGCAATGCCATTAGAATTCGAGGATAGGAACAATGTGCCCATGCCAATGAGCTCATCTAAAGTCACTTGATATGACACGTGTACGACCTAGATTTTTGAAACACAAAGGAAAACCTACAACGTCTAATCAACTCAACAACATGAATAGAGCCATAGCTTTGGAATAATATTAGTTTAAATGGGGAAATGCAAAAGAGGAGGGTAAAATGGAAAGAAGAGAGAAAAAAAAAAAAAAAAAAAAAAAAGAAACAAACGTCACGGGATCAAGGACAGGAAGTGGTGGCACTTACCTCCTTTCCTGAGAGCAGTGTGCTATATATATGTGTCAGCTCTCTCTCTCTCTCTCTCTCTCTCTCTCTCTCAAACAGCTCAGCAACTGCACATATTGAGTCGGAGACGCCTGTCTGTCTGTCTGTCAGTACACCCCAGCCCAAAAAGCAAAAGCAGCAGAGCAGCCACATACACGTGTCAGAGATTTAATTGGTGGAAACTCCACGAACCAATCACAAAAAATGAATTACTATAACAACAAAACAAATCAATACTCTCACTGTGAACAAGAATATTATGAAGGGCCACAACAGAATAGACCCCTTGATGAGATTGACACAAATATGAGTGTGTCCGAGTCATTGGCTCGAACCCAGATAATGAAAAGAGATGCCAAAGTGAAATTAGTAGTCTACTGGACGTTGTTTAGTAGTTTCCTTTAATGGGTTGTTCTAGGTTGGCTGCTTTGATTTGGAGTCCTCCAAGTGTTTCTAATATCGTGTTTGGGTCTGTTTCTCTCAGTTAAGATGCTTTTGCCTTTTGCCTAATACTTCCTATATAAACATCGATCAATGGCTGGGCAGTGGCTGTCTTTTTATGATGTTTAAGGCTTGCCAATCTTTTCATGAACGCTGAAGTTATTCTGTTTTAGCTTATTGCTTTCTTTTTCCTTTATTACCCAAGTATCTTGTTTTTTATTATACAAGCAAGGCAATTTTATGAAACAACAGATATATTGAGTGGAGTAGACAGTGTCAGAGAGTGCATATCACGTGGAAATAAGACCTAATCGCAAGCCACAATGAACAAATTAAAACTACTCACTAAAAGGATCGGATTTCTTAACGAGACGAGTATAAAATCTTAGACCAACCTGAACTGAACAAAATCAAGTATCACTATTGTTTACTTATCTTTTGACAGCCGAGAGTAAACCCATCACACGTACTCGATCGTTTCAGGACTGATATCTCTTCCAGTTCTTAACAGTTTGCTTATCTTGTCTGGTATAAATTCATGTTATTTCTTGTACTTGCAAGTTAAATTTTTAACAAAATTCTTTGCCAGATTGTTCACCGTTTCATTTTAGTGTTCCTAAAAGCTTCGATTTGTTCACATCATTCGTAAATCTCCGAATGAGAATTTAGCCATCAACACGCTGGGCCGCTGGGTTGTAACAAGTCACAAGTCCACAACTGCATTATGTGGACCTTGCGTCTAATTGTGAAGCAATTGAAAATAGAATGTAGAATTGTAATTAAGGTGCAAGTAAAATGTGTGAACCCATCAAATTATTTGAGAATAAAAATCTGTACAGCTTGAGCAAGGTCTGTGCCATTTCAAGTTGAGATGACGAAAAAGAACATGTATTGTTTATGTACAGAATCAATAAAAGAGAACATGGTTCGGTGAGGCATCCTAGACATGAATTGATCAGTTGCTGATGTCGAAGTATCTTGGATCTTCTGGGAAATGGTATTCCACATTCAACTGCCATTACACAAAAACTAAAGTTAGCTACATGAAAATGCTCAACCATATAACAAAATGATCAACTTTTTGGTCTACATACTCAAAGCGAAGTGTCATGCACAGAAATGTGATTTAACAGAATCATGTCTAGGCTTTATCTCCTTGTTAAGTTCCCACTAGAATGTAGATAAAAATTGAGCATCGACATATGTAGCATTAACATAGATCATTTAGCCAACAGTTAGTAGATTGGTAGTCTCGTTTGTTAATTGTTATCGAAAGTGGAGTCAAATACTGATATATCCAAGATTAAATGTCACTCTTAGCCAGCATCAACATCATACAAATATAAAATAAATATTTCAGAAGAAAATTACTCTTAAAGTTGTTTTATGAGTGAAATCAAAATCACGTACCTTGCCCTCATCAGCATCTGAATGGCGTTGAGGGAACACTACCCTCAAGTCATTATATAAGTAGAACCTCCTCTCCCCTTCCCTGTCTAAGCATGCTTTTTGAGGTGCAGATAGATGATCGGATTTACATCTCTGAACCGAACTAGAAGATTTCTTTGTTGAAGGGCATAAAAAACGGAGGTGAAGCGCATAACGCAGAGCACCAGCACCGCTATTATTTTCATTAGCTTTTGAACAACCATGAGTTAATTTCTTGTTGGTTCCATGGCATGTATCCATGCAGATGAAGTCCTTCTGATCATTCTTCTGGCATACACCCTGGTTGCACCTGTTCTCAATCATAAAGGAAGGGAGGCTTCTCACACTTTCGGATTGACCGGATAGATTCCCCTTATCTAGTGAATCCACTAAATCAAGACCTTCGTTTCCTTCAACTTCAATTTTCTGGTCAAGAGAATGCATAGCAGCATGTACCACATCAACTCCATGTGAATTTGAGAATTCTTTGCTGCACTTAACATGGTCACTTCCCTGTGAGGCTAGGGTTGACGTTTGTTTGACTTTAACATCCGAACTCAACTTCCCTTGTTTCAACTCTGTAGATGTCAGGTCAGATGCTAACGTAACCTTCTGACGCAAGAACGTCTAATTTGATGAACACCAATGAAACAGGAAGAAAGCTCACAATCAGATAGAAATACATCATGAGGACAGGAAGACATATAACTTGCATATGATTATACCACAAAGACATGAAGGTATACAAGTAGCTCAAACATATGTAACTGAAAGTACCTTGTAACATTTATTTCCATCTGTGTTGCATTCATATTTACAATATATATATATATATATATATCTCTCAAAAACAGAGTCTCCCTTCACTCTCGGTAAGCCTAAAAAGCAATGATAAAGTTTAAGACTCATTTTAGGTATAGGTCAAACAACCAATCTGCAAGTTGAATATGCTACAAGTTTGAAACATTTTTGCCTGTGGGAAAATCACCATTGTGGCCCAACTGATAGCCAGACAGTTGCTGCATGTACAGACTCAAAAGAAAAAGGCCAAATCCTCATCTTCAAAGACAAGGGCATTTTTGGTGAGGTAGTAGAGAACTCCACTGAGAAACAGGTCCAAATAAAACATGCTTTTACAGCAAGGATCCCAACCAATACACCAATTACTTTACTCTTGACTAAAATGACACTTCTCCATATGCTAAAGACAGTTTCATTATGCATTTCTCAAGCGTACATGTGAACATACAAGGATGTAACCATACTTTAATTGCAACAACAGACAGAGAAGAAAACTATAGGAAGGAACAATAGCACTAACAGAAAAAGAAACAGAGCAATGGTCAAGAAATGCTCCAACATATGACGACATTCTGATTCACTTTAATACTGCTCTCCACATATTTTATGACAACAATTAATGATGGCCTGGCTAACAGAATAGAAATTATGATTCTATAGTCTCAAGATTTCTTAAACTATCAACAAATTTTAAAGCAAGTTTCTAAGATCAGACAGAAAAAAAAATAACAATCTGCTTTCATAAACAAGTCACACTGCACATTATTTTAATTAGGTTAAGAACTCATTTTTGCAGTCAGTCAACCATCAAACTATTTCCAAGAGGTAGATCAATGACACTGAAAACTAGTTGGTTATTTTACATCTAGGGTAACAACAGGGAAAAAGAAATGCCAATCAATGAAGTCAGAGCTTTTATCCAATCAGAGATCAAGCTATAATTTATAATTTAAAGACAATAACGCAGGTTTTACTCCAGCTTACTTTGGTACCAACCGGCATGTCAGTCAGGTCATAGTTGCATAGGTAAGTGTGAACGGGAGTCTTTTCCGGGTTGCTGAGAACCTGCAGAAAGCAAAATACTCGAATAGTAAATAAAAGCCATTCCTCACATCACTTTCCTCATGGGCAACCACTTAGAATAGAAGTATTGCAAAAGCGCTATAATAACACTTATAAGAAGAACTTCTGAGAAAGATCCATCTAAGTAACTTTGCATGTCTCCATCTAATCATGAAACTAAGAAGAAAAAGCTATGAGAATCTGCGATGGTGTACATAAATAAATGGTACACTCTTATCATATATGATAAGTGCCAATTATATAGCCAAAACCCCAAAAGCATACAATATAAGCAGATCATTTTTGTCAAGTAGGGCTTATCAAGCTACAATATAATAAACATAAACAAACTACAGTAGGTGACAGCATTACTATCTTGTTCTAAGCTCAATGGCAATCTTTCATAGGCACCAAGAAGCAGAAATTTTTTTCCACAGAGTTTGGAAGTACCAATTGTATGCGCCCTTTAATAGGAATGCGAAAGCAGCTTTTGACAGTTTGTGAATCATCATGAACCAAACCCTTTTGCAGTTTCTGGGCCCTGACTCTGTTTGATGAATTTCCTGCAAGATCGATGGATGCATAATAGAGTAAATAGCAATCTCCATCAACACTGGTTACTGAAAATGGAAGCTTCTGTGATTGTGGTGAGAAGTTCCCCCCAGTAATGCTAAGTACAGCAAGAAAACCATCAATCCTCTACACACATTAATGCCAACAACAAGCAGTAGAATTCCATCAGATATTTGTGACAAAAATTTCCAAAGACTCTTAAATAATAATCAAACACATGATTGCCAATGTACAGAACAAAGCTACCAACCTGACTGGACTTTCCAGAAATGAATCGTCCAGACAATAGGGACTCCTCAAATGAACCAACCAATGACCTTCTGACCGAAAGGCCACTCAAACTTCTAATGAACCTAAAGCATTGAGGTGCAGGGGGCGATTCATGACTCAAAGGCCAACTTATGTCAGCTGTGCTTTCCAAAGAAGATGGACAAAACTCTTTCTGAATGTCTTCAAATGATCGCCTTCCAATCCTAAACTCACCTCCTTCAGGAGCAAAGACAATGCTTGAGTCAGATTTTTCAAAAGACTCCTCTATATTATTCAAGGTTGAACAAGAATCCTCTATATCTTTCTTAAACTTCCTGCATCCTCCTGCAGTTTCTATTCTTTCAGAAAGCTTTGGACCAAGAGGTGACAAAGAAACAGAAGGTGAAATTGCCTTCTTTGGGGGTATAGATATCACCCCACTAAAGGTTCTTGCCTTACTTGATTCATTTAACCGACCAAGTCCAGGTATATTCAAACAATTATTATGAGGGTCTGGGTCATTATTTTCCAGCAAAGGTCCATCTGTGAAAAAAATGGATCCTGTTCTACTACTATCAAATGGCACATCCTTCTGTCCCAAGCAAGTGGATAAGGACCAAGAAGGCTGGGCAAACTGGATTTTGCTTCCAAAATTTACTTTCTTATTATCTTGTAACAAAGAAATACTAGAACTGTTAGCCCCAGCAGAGGAATACATATGAGAATTGCTAACACCAATATCCAAAATATCTCCATTAAACTGATTTGGAGAAAGCATATCCTTTAAAGGTGACAACAATCGCTTTCTGACAAATGAACTACCAGATTCTGTTCTATTGAAATTGTCACAGTCAAGAGAAGAAGAACGATGATTAGCTGAAGCTACATCAAATTCCTTATCTAGAGTACTTGTCCCACATGATTCAAAACCCACGATCCTAGAAACAGGGTCCTGGACACTCCTTCCATTTTTAGTAGTAAATAAACCACCCTTATCTGCAGAACCAATATTGAATGCATGTACATTGGACAGAACACCAGTTGTTCCTCCAAAACTCAACGATCCATCAGAAAACCTGGAAAATTCCGAGGCTCTCTGCTGGAACCCTTCATAAGAGGAACACGGTATATCCACAACTGTTTGATTCATATTTCCCCCTTGCATTGCATCCACATCACGGGTGCTCACACCAGCAAGTCGTGGTGGGCTTTGCAAAAAAGAGCCCAATGATGTTGCTGCAATTTCCTCAGCATCATCGCTAGAGGACACTTGCGGCAAACCCATCACTAAAATTTAAAATTATTTTTTTTCTTTTCCTTTTTTTTTCCTTTTTTGGTGAATATTTAACTTTCTACTTCCATCCAATTCACTATTTTCAGCTCATTCTTGCTAATCAATCGCCTATTCTGTTCTCCCTACAGAAATGAAACAAACAGTCCAACATTTACCAAAGATACTGCAACAATTGAGTAGAACTAATTCCTACAAATCCATTCCCTAACTAGCACCTAGAGCTAGCATTATGTATCTACCAAAGGCATCCACATTTCCACTACAGCTCCGTTATGAGACTGCATACGGAAGGCCAAACACTGACTAACTATCCAACTAATGCGAGCTGCACAAATCTTCTGACCTCCAAACCAGCAAGCAATGAAGCCCATACAATTCATAGTTGCCCACAGAATTTAAATCCAACACCTGGGGACACAAAAATTAGGAAAAAGAGAAGAAAGCAAACCCAAAATCAGTTGCCTAAACCTCAAAAGATAAACGATTGCAACATAAGATTTCATTATTCAATTGCGTAACTCCAAATCGATTGAACAAGAACCTAAAACAACTACAATACAAAATTAAACCACCAAACAACAAAATTCATTCAACAAAAAAATAGTAGAAATATGAAAAGAGGGAAATGAGCTATCAACTACTGTGAAAACTGTAAGAACCCTTCAATCTACTAATAAATTTATACAAACCCAGAAGGCAAATTACCTCAGAGAGAAACACAGACCAAACTCAGAAAAAGATAAACAAAATCCCACCCAGAAATTGTTTGAACAGGTTCCTTTAAACGATCAACAACAACCAGAATAAAATAATGAAAAAGTGATTGCTTGTACGTCACACATTCAGCCCAGGTTTCGGTATGATCATCTCGTACAAGTAAGCACAAAATAGCTCAAGTTTGAGTTTTTGGTTAAATTCTGTGTTGTTGAAGAATTAGCAACAGATAAAGAGAGAATTTTGATCGAAAGACGCACCAAGAAAAGGTTTTGATCAAATAATCAAGTAGTGGCAGCAGATAAGTCATTCTATTGATCTTCCCATATAAATTCAATCTTCAGATCACACCAACTACAAACAAGAAATTAAATTAAATTAAATTAAATTAAATTAAACTAAGCCAAATTGGTTGATAATGGAGAGAGGTCGGTGAAGGTGGAGTTGAGGAAGGTGTTGCTGGGCTGCTTGTGTCTCTACTACTAGTACGATTTCCTTGCTGTAATTTTTAAACATTAAAGCAATAATATCTTTTTTATCTATAAATAAAAAAAATAAAAATAAAAGATAATTTGAAATGCATTTTTAGACATTAAATATAAATTTAAATTTAATAACAACTTAAAATTTTTTATCAATTTATTAACTAATCATCACAAACCCAGTTTGCTATTGTTTGCCTTTCTCTTTGTTTTTTTTTTTTCTATAAATTAATTTGTTAATATTTTAAACGTGAATCAACTATTAAAACTTTACTCACATCAATTTCATTTGTAAATATGCCCAAC
This sequence comes from Boswellia sacra, assembly GCA_013180625.2. Classification (NCBI taxonomy): domain Eukaryota; kingdom Viridiplantae; phylum Streptophyta; class Magnoliopsida; order Sapindales; family Burseraceae; genus Boswellia; species Boswellia sacra. The sequence goes on from SNVD02013892.1 coordinate 147,126, forward strand.
AATCAAGGCAGCTGCAAGCCACGATTTTATAAATCATCAAAGTTTCAAAATGGGAAGGCTTATGAATTTTGAGTCCTCCAATGCGCTACCGCGACACCCTCAGCTAATGTGATTGTTTTTGTTTTTATTTTTATTTTTTTCATTTAAAAAAATTAGTAAGATTGTTAAATTAGATATTTCTTTCACTATAAGGAAATAAGATAAAAAATAAAAATAAAAATAATGTAGAGTTTTTAGGTTAGAAAATAGGGTTGACAAGTTGAATGATTTACTAACTCAGGGTTGGCAAATTGGATGTGGTAGTAAAACTTATGGTAAAAGTCGCAATCATGTGGTAGGAGGAATAAGAGTTTGACATGAAGATGGCTATCACGTAGCAAGCGAAGGAGATATCATCATAGATACGTGGCAGCAAAATGAAGTCACGTCTACAAGGTTCATGATACGAGACCTAGCAGAGGAGACATCGTGGGGACTGGACTGGAAGTCTGGCAGCCTCTTCTAAATCTCATCCTCCACGTCTTTTGTTCTTATATAATATAATATGGAACAATATCAATAAACTAAAAGAGAGTGTTATTCAATTTACTGTTTCTCTATCAATTACTCTGGTGGTAGGCAATGAGACTGTTACTTTCTTCTTTTCCCAACCAGTGTTGTGAGCTACATTTCCAATAAACATAAAAATAAAAGCAGATTTCTGTTGCAGAGTGCAAACGCAAATGCAGTAGAAAAAGTCCTTTCGGTCCTTTCTAGGCACCGCCCATGTAGGTGGGCCTTTGCCTAATTTTGACGAGCCCCTTATCGAGCCAACTCAATCACATGCCTCTATCTTTTCAAACTTCAATCAATCTTCAAGGCAGCTCTAATGTAAAAAATACACGAGATTTTCGAATTGGGAACATTATCACAAAGTATCTTATAATTTAAAAACTTTATAGAAGGGCAGTGGATTTTGTACTTTGTTATGAGTAAAAATAAATGGGATAATATCATAAACCGCCCCTGAAGTTTAGCTAATTATCATACGGAAAGCCTCTTATATAAATATATCAGTGCGGTCCCTAACGTTTGCGTTTAAGCTTCATCCAGATCCAGTCAACAGATTCCGTTAGATTTCAAATTAACGTTTTGGGGTATTTTAGTAAAATGACATAATTTCATATAGGATAATATCATAAACAACCTATGAAGTTTAGCTAATTATCATGCGGAAAACCTCTTATTTAAATATATCAGCGCGGTCCCTAACGTTTGCGTTTAAGCTTCATCCACGTCCAGCCAACAAATTCCGCTAGCTTTCAAATTAACGTTTTGGGGTATTTTAGTAAAATGATATAATTTCATATTAGTAAACGTAAAACTAACCCTTGAATTTTCTTTTGTAAAATCTTCATTTCATATCACACAAGCATCACCATCTACAACCACCATAGCCACTATCACCACCATCAAATTCATTTAAAAAAAAAAATATACGTCATAAGACTCCACCATGATAGCACAGAATTTTCCTCCACCATCAACACCCACCATCTCAACTCAATCACAAAGCTATTAAAAAAAAGAATCAAATATTCAAAATTAAATCCAGATTATTTCAATAATTATGTAAAAAAAAAATTATGCAAAAACTCTAAAACCCAAAACTGGCATGCTTTTCGTTCTCCTCACTAACTTCTTTAAAAATTTTCTCAACCTAAGAAAACATTCAGAGACTCTACATATTGAAATGAAGCAACAAAAATAAAGACAAAAAAATTCTCAAACTGAAATTTTATAAAGAACCAGTAGCCAGCCAAAGCTATGTTTGGAGATTGAGAGGTTGGGGTGAGAGAGGTAGCTGCGGGTGTGAAAAGGGATTGGATTTTCGGTTGCGAAAAAAAAGAAGGAAGAAAGGATATAAAAGTAAGAGCAAAATGATATTTTTAATTTTTTCTCAGTTTCTACACAAATGGAATCTGTTGGCTGGACGTGGATGAAACTTAAACGCAAACGTTAAGGACCGCGCTGATATATTTACATAAGAGGCTTTCTGCATGATAATTGGCTAAACTTCAGGGGTGGTTTATGATATTATCCCATATGAATTATGTCATTTTACTAAAATACCCCAAAACGTTAATTTGAAAGCTAACGGAATCTGTTGGCTGGACCTAGATGAAGTTTGAACACAAACGTTAGGGACCGCATTGATATATTTACATAAAAGGCTTTTCGCATGATAATTAGCTAAACTTCAAGGGTGGTTTATGATATTATCCCAAAAATAAATTGATGAACAGTAAACTTCTGAGACCGGGCACGTGATAGCTGGGGACATCACATGACAAGATGTGCTGAGGGCGAGCGAATCCAACTTATCCAGGAACGTGCAATCGTGCTTGTGTGTGTGTGAGAAGAAGAGAGGCTGAGAAAGGAGATACGAAAAGTTTGTCTCTGAATTCCCATCACACTATTATACGCTTCCTGCATGATTTTTTTGCCCATTATCGACATATTTGTTGTTTGTTTCGTAGTGTTATCCCGCACAAAATCCAACCAATGTAATCACATAAAGGATTAAAATCATTAAAATACTATTTACAAAGAGAAGGGTAGAGCTAATGTAAACATACACGGAGGCCAAGCCAATCACCATCGACAAGAAAATCTTCAGCGACCAGGACCACAATTTTGTCAATGTTTAAAACAAACCTAATTTTGACATCCTATTCCGTGCAAGCCATTATTTTGCCCCTGCTAAGTCACAAAACAGACGTATGGCTTAAGTGCTAGCGTCAATTGTTATTGTGGTTTGTGCATAGGAGGCTTTTCCTTTGAAACAAATGGGGATGATGCAGGGGGTCCGGTTTTATATAGTTCATTTATCTATTGATAGTCAGCTTTAATAGTGCCCCCAAGAGAGGATCAAAGCTATTTAACACGGTCTTTTTTTTAATTTCCAAAGTTTTTTTTTTTAACAAAATTTTGATTGATGTAATACTGCTTAAGGGATTAAAAGCAGACTTCTCATCTAAAAAGGTCTTGCTGCCTCTTCCATCATCTTCTTTACTCTTGTAAGTTTTTCTATCTCCTTCAGAGCCTGTAAATATTAGAAAACAAATGGAATAACACCATTGTTAATATAACAATATACCAAGTTTCGAGCCCTGAAATCTTTGCATTTTAATTTTAATTTTCTTCACCTCCATAGTCATATCTTCTATGCTTACAGCATCCAAGTCATCATAGCCCAATTGATTAGCTACCTCTGTTAAGAATAGGAAGTTGTTAGAACAAACAAGATAAATACGATTTGTTACATGACTAGTAACAAAAATAATGAAGATATACTTTGAAGCGAGACAGTCACATCGGCTGTGGCATATCCAACTCTCATTTCTTGATACAGCGCAGCCATCTCTGGCAAGACCTGATTATTATCATTGATCAGAAATTGTACTTTATAATCACAAAGGCTTTTGACATTTTCCAACATCAGAAGGATTTTTTAAGAGATTGATAGGTGCAAGGCAAAACAATAAAAATAACTACAGTTTCATGGGAAAAATAAGACCTCTAATCAAGATCCAAAACAATAAAAATAACTAAAGTTTCATGGGAAAAATAAGACCTCTAATCAAGATCCAGAATTTTATACCTCCGATGCTGCAAGTTCACTCTGGTCCTCAATTAATCCTTGGGCCACTATGTCTAGGGGTATATCAATCCATATTGAGATTCCATGTCTTAAGAGTGCCCTGTATTTGTTAAAAAAACAAGTCAGATAAAATGCAGCATACAAAATACCCACCATGGACAACTTAAGGAATAACATGCTGGCAGTTAATTCAGCAATTACTGCAATATCTTACAGATTAGTTGAACTCTGAACCGCACCATCTCCTGCACAAACTACTAAGCGACCCATGGATGATAGCTGCTTCAATACCTCAGTCTGCAACAACAACAAAGACAAATGTAAATCACCTTATTCTTAGCATCATTATTCTTAGCATCGTTCACCAATTTCTCTAGGCAAGTCACAACTGGCTTGTCGTGGTAAGCAGAACTTATCAACAACTGGAGATTGGACACAAACCCAGAATAGCGGAAACAACTTAGTGAATAGCAATCACCTCAGCTTCTTGATAGCCCTTCTCATCACTCTCCCTGAAAGATTTAGCAGCTTCTTCACCACCAGCAGCTTCCAATACCAAACTATCACTGAATAAAGAGTGAAGAGAGAGTAAGACAAGCTACTACAAAGCTGTGAGATCTCTCCAAAATTTAAGCAGCAAAAAAGTAATAGATACCTGTCAAAGTAGTAATATCGTAATGCATCCGCTAGAAGCTTGCCCAGACCGGTTTTTATTGAATTTTTCATCCCTTCAAATGGATAAAATTCTCATCAAATCTATAAGAACATAAATATCAAGACTAACAAAAAATTTTTAAGTTCCCAAAGCACTGCTAACATTAACAAATGCTTACCCACAAGAAATATGGAAGTTCCTTTCAGTTCAGGCAACATATCCATTGCTTTTTTCTGAATTAAAACTGAGCATTCAAATAAGTAATTGAAATCCCAATAGAAATCACCTGACTAAAACTATTTTTCAGTTCTTGGTCATCAAAGATGAATCGCAATAGACACAAACAAATAATTTTAGACTCAGTTTGCTTCTCAAAAACAAAATTAAACAAATAAAATGCATAATGAAAAAATAATGTTTATAATGCCCCTCTCGCCCATTTTATTCAATAAAATAAAGGCTGGTGTCTCACCTTTACTGCAAGAGATGGATCCTTCACGGCAACCTTTGAGGCTGTATATCACCAGGGAAAAGAAAAAAAAATCAAAACAAAGAAACGATATAATACTTTAAAATCTTTCATATACTATTCACACCAAGAGATAAAGGATTAAAAATTAAAGAAAGGCAAGCAAAGAAAAAAACTTATTACATGAATTTGTGAGTAAGATGTGATATAATTGAAAAAAATGGACATTTTCTATTAGTCTCCAGCTTCAAATACAAGAGAACTAAAAAAATAAAAATTAAAAAAAAAAACCCAAAATATGAAAGAATTTTGAAAAATAATTAACTTTTTTTTTTAAATTTAAATAACATAACCTTTGTTAAAAAAAATGACGGAGCGATGACTCTTTCTTGTTGTCGAGCTCTAGAGACCAAACTTAAGAAGAGTTATTGTGCACTGGATCTCTTGCGTTCCCGAAAAAAAAACAAGGTCAATTTATCTGTTTGCGGTCGTGGTACTTGAAACATTTCAGAAAAACGATTGGTTTTTTGAATAATTTTGATTTTTTTTTTAACTATGAATACACAATCTCTGCAGTTATAATTTAAATTTCCAAAACAATTGTAGGAAAAACTATCAGTTACAAAAAATCACAGACACACACACACACACCCCAAAAAGAAAAAAAAAAAAAAGGATTATTGAACAATGTGACTATTCTTCAGAGCATATCGTCAAACATTTAGCATGGATACCAATATAACAAGAGGTGCCTTAAGTAATAGATTGAAAACTATCAAAAGCCCATTAAAGATAACAAAACTGAAGGAAGAAAGAAGCTCACTGGAAGTAGTGCCGTCAGCGAGAGAGCAAGTCAAGGTACGAGGTCTCCTATGAGAAATAAAAGGAAAGTGAAGTGAAGTTGGAAGTGGCGCCCGGAAGTGAAGCAACGGACTATGAAATTGGGGGAGTTTTGGACAAGAAGAAATCGATTTGATAGTCGTAGGACTTGTTATCTCCATGGATACAATGCAAGCGCTTAGCTGTCGGCTCGCAATCTACTTTGCTTTACTGATAGCAAGTTGCTATGTTACTCTCTTTTTTTCTTTTTTCTTTTTTTAACTTTATATGAGGGGCTGGACTATTATCATAAGCCCAAACTTTGTGCAAATAAAAACGAATATCTAGGCCTAACCCGAACCCGTTAAACCATAGAACTGTCAAGTGTCAATTTATATAGGAAAAATTGAGAAAATAGACAAAATTAGGAATCCTTGTTGAAATTTAGACACGTTCTCAAAAATTTTTATGTCATAGATACTTTCTTGATAAAAAGACCCAATTACCCTTATTTTTTAATTTTTTTCCAAAGACTCATTTCCGAAACCCATCTCCCGCGAAGAAAAAGACACTCGACACTCGAAAACAACCTGTCGAGTCATGTCGAGTTATGTAATATCGAGTGTCGAGTGTTTTCGAGTGGTGAAATGTCGAGTGTCGAGTGTTTTCGAGTGGTGAAATGTCGAGTTTCGAGTGTTGTCGAGTGGTGAAATGTCGAGTTTCGAGTGTTTTCGAATGGTGAAATGTCGAGGTGAAATGTCGAGTTTCGAGTGTTTTCGAGTGGTGAAATGTCGAGTTTCGAGTGTTTTCGAGTGGTGAAATGTCGAGTTTCGAGTGTTTTTGAGTGGTGAAATATCGAGTTTCGAGTGTTTTCGAGTGGTGAAATATCGAGTGTCGAGTTGTGTCGAGTGTCGTCTCCGCGTGATATAATGCTCTAAATATATCCTTACTTTTAATTTCTTTTTAGTCCCTATAGTTTGTAATTTAACAATTTCATCCCCAAAAAGAGTGTCGGATGCAAGTAATCACATGCAAGTAATTTCAAAGGGTATTTTAGTCTTTTTATCAAGAAAGTGTTTATAACATGAAAATTTTTGAGAACGTGTCCATTTTTCAATGAGACCCCCTAATTTTGTCTATTTTCTCAATTTTCCCATTTATATATTCACAACTGATATAAACGGGTTTTACTCAAATTTGAGGCTTAACTTTTACTACGATACTACGCGTGTACGCAATGCACCCGGACCTTTTTTTTTTTTTAATACAAGTTGAAGAAGTTTTAAAACATCGAGAAAATGACTTAAAAAATTATGAAAGGTAAAAAAAAAAAGTTAGAAATAAATATTATTCATCATTTTTATGTTCATTTTTTCCACTTTATTGTGAGTTTTTTCGATTTTTATGCTAAAGAAATCGGGGTACATGAAATTAATACACCCAAAATATTATAGCGCAATTTTGATAACTTATGATATCATTTAGAAACATTTGAGATAATAATAATAATTAGGGATGGCAATTTTATTTGCAAGCTTATTCCGCGAAAGGACGAGGAAAAACAATAGTTTTTGGGCATGAGGACAATAAAATGTCCTCGAATTAATTAACAGAGATGATATTCCTCTATCTGACTTGAATCTGTGAATTAAATAAAAAATACAACTAGATATTAAAATTTTTAGAAAGCTAAAACATTAGGAAACTAAACCCTATCATACAAATCATCAAAATTAAGAATGAATTTGTTTGTTTGTATATTTTGAATTTTTATTTTTAAAATTTGAAAAAAAAATATAATTGATTTTAGATTTTTTTAAAATTTAAAAATGATATAGAGTTGATATTAATTTAAATATATGATAAATATGCATTTTTAGAAAACTGTTTTTAAAAATAAAAACAAATAGCCTATAAATTTATGGAATATTATATTAATGAGAAATTTAAAATTTTATTATATGTATATAATTGTTTTATGATTAAAAATTAGATTTTTATTAAATATTATGATGATAATGAAGGAGGGACCAACCCTCACGGAAATTTCCTCATCGAGGATTGCCCCCGGTACATTCCTAAATTGATTCCATTGAGGGATTAGGCTGTGGATGAAGATTCTATCCTCATTTGGAGACAACAATGAGATCATCCTTGGCCCGCTTCGTCCCAATCCTTAATAATAATATTAGTAAATTACATATTATAAATTTTACATAATAGATTTTATTAATAATAAACCGTAGATAGAGGAATATACATATATATATATATATATATATATATATATATATATATATATTGATGTTATAACAAGGAATAAGCTTATTAAACTAATTAACAGTAATATTAAACTTACAACATTCATACAATCTAAATTCTACAACCTAATGTAATAGTCTACATAGTAAATATTCACCTGAAAGGAAAAAAACAAAAAAGAATGAAGAAAATTTCATCTTTAACAGGATTTTGTAATGTAGACCGTTACATCAGGTTATAAAAGTTTGAATTATATGTACGTTATAAGTCTAGCAATACTATTAGAGTAATATATTACCTACTTCCTCATATATAATTAATAAAAAAGGTTTACATATAAGGTGTGAAAGTTAATAGTGTGTTCTTTTATGAATCCAGTATTTTTGTTTTCAATTGAATTTAGGAATATGTGGTTGATTTTGAATTATTTTGAATTTTGAAAAGAATATGTGGTTGAGATTGAATGTAAATTGCATTAGAAAATGTGCAGCACAGAAAACAAGATTTGGAAACAAGAAAGAACAGAGCCTAAGATTCTCCAAAATCTATAACCGAAATAAAAGTGGTGAGAGGACTAGATTTTGCACTTAAAAATTTGTGGTAATTTGCAGGAGCAAAGATATTGGTTGGTTGGGATTATAATTTAGTAGTACTATTGTTTGTTTAAGCCAAATTGAGATAAACAACTTTCAAGAATTAGGATTTTCAAACTGTCTACAAAGTCATTTTGTTGGCTTATCAAACTGATCCCGTAACCCTCGTAGCATCCTTCGTTTTGCTCCAACATTAATCAACTTCAAAATTAACTTAGTAAAAAATATTAATTATACAGATATATTGCATCACTTAATTAATTCTCCAAAACTATTAATTTGATAATCTTGTACTCTAATAATTTCCTGTCTTATGTACGTCTCTCCCTTCTCCATGCATGGGTTGTGGCATCTCGAAAATCGACCTTGATGAAGCACGCACCAAATTCAATCGCCCACCTAAACGTAACGTCGATTCTCATGCGCCCGTAGCTTCCTCAGATGTATCGGATGATCTTTCCTATGTTTCCCTACCCAACCGTAATGATCGCAAAAGTGTTTCTTCTAATAAGGGCGAAACAAATTGTCAGGTTCACGAAGTGAATGCAAGGAAGAGCTCAGCCAACCGCAGTGGTAATAATAATAATGAGCGCAGAAGTGTTTCTTCTCCAATTGGTAACAATGAGCGCATAAGTGTTTCTTCTCCAATCTATATTAATGAGCGGAGAAGTGTTTCTTCTCAGGTAGGTAATAAGGGCGAGATAGATCATCGGGTTCAAGAAGTAGTGAATGCAAAGAAGGGCGAAGCCAACTGCAATGTTTCTTCTCCGGTCGGTAATAAGAGTGAATTGGATCATCATCAGGCTGAGGTGTATGGAGGAGTGAATGCAAATAAGGCAGCGGTTGATAATTGTAAAGATGGTTTTGGAGTTGGAAATGGGAGGAAGTATAATCAGGAGTTGGCAGCCAAAGCGATGAAGGGGGTACATAGAAAGCATGGTCATGAAGAATATAATTATAGGGACGATAGCATTGTATGCCCTGGATCGCCAAGTTTCAGGGAATACTGTGTCAGCGATGGTTCAGGTTCGGGGAAGGGCAAAAATGAAGGTACATTTTCTTTTTGTTTTTTTTTTAACATTTTAATTATTTGGTTGTCTATTTTATGAATATTTATGTTGATGTTATGAGATTGCACAACTTTATTATTTTTCAGAAAAATCAATTTTTAGGGCGAGGAGAAATATCATCTCTTTGTATTATACTAGTTCTATAATTGAACAAAACGATAGATTTGATCATGATCGATGCTCGATTGACTTACAGAGCTAAGAATCAATGACATGATTAATTATGTTACATCCATTTTTAAATCTCAAAACTTCTATAGATTACTAGCTAATTTGTTCGGATGGAGTCAATTAAATTTGTTCACAATAAATAAATAAGTATACATATATATAAACCAATTAGGAGTTAAGTCTAACTTTTGTAGTAATGTTTTAGAACTCATTTTGAATTAAGATAAGGAACTAAGAGTGTATTCTTTTTGTAATTTTGTATTTTTATTTTCAATAGAATTTAAGAATATGTGATTGGTTTTAGAATATTTTAAATTTTGAAAAAGATATGTGATTGATATTGAATGTAAAATATATTAAAAAAATATGGAACACAAAAAACAAGATTTGAGTTTAAAAAAGAATACACCATAAATTTTTTTTTTTTTTAGTAATACTATATCTATAACCAATCTTTCTTCCAAAGAGTCGGAAAAAGAAATACTAAAAATTCATCTTTCATGCAATAGATGTATGTGCTTCCATATTTCATTAATTATGTAGCACCACATAGCTCATAGATCACCTCGTACTTTGTATGATTAATGACACACAATATTTTGTGTTTAATGAAATGAATGTAGATCCATTGTGAGGAAAGGTTTTTTTCCTCAAATCTTGATGAGAATAGGATTTGATCATGAACCGGCAAGAATCCACAAAAGAACTAGAATATTGCATTATGTTTTATTACACTGAAGTTGGCCACGAGCTAATAACGCAACATTGAGTTCAAAATCTCTGTTAGTATGCAATTAATTGAACTTCTTGCGCTACCAAAGTACCAAAAGAAAATGAAATTGATGATTTGTTTAGATGTGATTTAAAATACTTTGATTTTGCAATAATATTCATTTACAATCATCACATGTCAATTATTTTGACGAGTTAATTTATTATTTTTAAATCATTTACAAGCTGTGCTTAGTTTTTGCAGATAGAATAGGCGCAAAGGGAGAGAACTGTAAGTCGCCAAGAGAGAACAATAAGTCGCAACCAGAGGGATCTTTAAATTCTGAAATGGTATATACCGCGAAGCCTACCTAGCTCGACTTTTTTTTTCCCCTCTTCCTAATTCCGAAAACAGCTTTTGCTGATTCAAAAACTAGTTTACTAAAGCTTTTCATATATTTGAACAGTTTTTAACATGGAATTGTATTTTCATGTATAGCGTTAATAATATTTTATCGAATACAATATATCACTGTGTATCTAATCAGAATATCATTCTGGTAATAATTTATGTAGTTATATTATAAATATATATGCTACAAAATATCATATCAATATATAATTAAGGTACGTAATTAATTACCTTACGTAAACAGAAATTTCCATTTCTTCTGCTGCAGGGTTCGGAACAAGCAGACTCAACGAAGAAAAGGAAATCAATAGGAAAAGGAATTAGGAATGCCGTGTACAAACCAGCTGAGTGGATGTCTCGGCAAAAGTAAGAAATTTTTATCATCGAGAATGTAATTGTATAATGTTATAGGGGCTGTAAGAGAGCCTAGTAATTTTTTTTTCTATTATTATTGTTGTTTAATTTTTAAATCTCAACGCTAAGCTCGTTTTAGTGTTAGCATGCATAATATGATAGGTTAATACTATACAATGTAAACATTTATAAATAACCCAAAAAAAAAAAAACTAATTTTAGCTCTCTCACATATATAGCATATCCATGACTTAAGTACGTACCATTCTATATATATATATATATATATATATGAATAATGCTACTCATACAAACTACTTATACAAACTCATACATACAAACTGATGTGGCATCCTTATATGATTACCACATCACCCATGTTAATTAATATCATTTATTATTAATATATATTTATCAAATCACTCTATTTATTTATCAAATCACATCATGCCACATCAGTTTGTATGTGTGAGTTTGTATAAGTAGTTTGTAAGAGTAGCATTACTCTATATATATATATATATATATATATATATATATATATATATATATACACACACTCTTGAAAGTTAATTATATATAGTGCATTATAGTGTACTGTTGCATGCAATTCGTATTTGATTTTGAACATACACTACTACTAGGAATTCCTTTTCCTTTTTTTAATTATCAGACTTTAACCAATTTAACATTTTTTTAAAAAAAAAATTGAGTTTACGTTTGAAGAAATATAAGATATTTGATATATTACGAGCTTAACCCTACATACAAACTCAAGTTCTCAGAAAAAAATGAAAACTTAATTAATATGTTGTCAATTATTTCATGCCGGTAATATTTATCGAGAATTTGATGCTGAAGTTAATGTCAATTAAAGAAAAATGGTAATTTGACTAGTTAGATGCAGGGCAGAGACGTGCGAGCGAGCACGGAGGTCGGATGGAAGTCTAAAGGAGAATGAAAGGAGTGGTAATAAATTAGTAACGTAGGCTTCAAACTGCGGCTTTAATTGAAAATTTGCACTCTGGAGCCTATCCTCCTTGCTCCCTTAACTTATAAGAAACACGTCTTTTTGACCATTGAAATTAATATTCATTCATTCATTCCACGTTCAAACAACAATAATATCGACCCTTTTCTCTTTCTGTCTCTATCAATCAAACTATTTCTATTATTATTTCTCCTACACTCTGCTCTCTCGGCACGGCCCTGGCTCTTCATTTTCAACCTTTTCAACTTTCAAATTCATTTCATTTGATCTTCTCATAAGTTAAACAACCTAATTAACACACGTAACCAATCCACGACCTGGATATATACGTTAATCACATCTCATAGCTTTATATATGTTTAACTTCTGTCATGTATTCTCATCTCTTTATATTATTTTAGCGATTAATAGAACCATCGTGTCCTTAAAGCTAACAATATTTCCCTCTTTAATTAGTTTGCTATAATCCTTATATATTATATATGTTCCCTGATTTTTTATTAGACGACTTTCATCTTTCATTTGATGACGTTTATTTAAACAATATCTTGACCAATTTACCGTCATTCTTTGTTACTTAATTTATCTGATGAGTTTAACACCTTAATTAACCAGCTATGAGAAAGTAATAAATTGACTGATCAACTACATATTTCATTTGTTTAAAAGTCAGTTGTTGACTTCAACTTATGAAATCAACTCAATAAATTTTTTTTTCGAGCACCAAGAGTTAATTCTTAAAAAAAAATTAGGGTATGTTTGTTTGTATATTTAAAGTTTTTGTTTTCAAAATTTGAAAAAAATATATGGTTGTTTTTAAATTTTTTTAAATTTTGAAAGTGATATATGGTTGATATTGATTTAAATGTATTGAAAAATGTATTTTTTTAAACAGTTTTTAAAAAATGTAAACAAACATAACTTTTAACTTTTATTAAATTAATTTTGTTTAGTCAAAGCAGGAAGTGGATCAGTTTATTTTGAATGATTAAGATGTATATGTTAAAATAGGTTGTGGGATAATATCATTCACTATCCTTAAAGTTTGGCATAATATCACCCACAAACGACATCTCATATTTATATCATGTCGGTCCTTAAAGTTTGCATATTTGTATCATTTAGGTACAGTTGACTAATTCTATTTGTTTTTTTATAAACTAAATTACAAGTTAAATAATTATTTACGATAAAATGAAATCAATGTTATTTGATACTTATTGAATATCTAGGTCTAGTTAACAAAAATGTCTTTATCTGTTTGTGAAAAAGTAAGGAAAATTTGAAAAAATAAACACAATTAGGGACCCTAGTTGAAATTTGGACACATCTTGAAAAATTTTCATGCCATAGACACTTTCTTCACAAAAATACTCAATTACCCTTATGTATTCAATTTTTTCCCAAAGCCTTATTTCCCTCTCTTCAGACGAAAAAGGAAAAATACTGAAACCCCTAGACACCGCTCGAACTATGTATCCGACACGAGCATCGGCTGATGATAGACGCAAGAAATCGCTTCGGATTTGTAAACTTATTCTGTTTTGTTAGTTACCGAAACGCTAGACTTTTTGTTTCGTTAGATTTGATTTAATTTTTAGGGAATCTTAATTAGGGATTTGAGTTTCCGTCGGATTTGTGAACTTATTGTGTGTTTTTAGGGATAAATATAGTGTTATTATGTGATTTTTGTGATTTGATATGTATGAAAACTGTAAAAACCGACTGGTTTTGTCGTGAGGTAGACGATAGCGAGTGTTAAATGTATAACTCGACACTCTCGACACTCAACACTTTATGTCGCGTCATATCGGATTCACAACCGACACTTGATATCAGTCTATTTTCGAAGATATCGAGTGTCAGATGAATCATCCGACACTTGATACTACCTTTCATCCGACATGTCGAGTGTCGGATATGTGAAAATCGACATGTCGAGTGTCATGTCGAGTGTCGGTTATTCAAGTGTGACGCTACCTTTCATCCGACATGTCGAGTGTCGGATACATGGTTCGAGAACTCGACATGTCGATTTTCACGTATCCGACACTCGACAAAACAAATGAAAGGTAATGTCGAGTGTCAGATGAAATCATCCGACACTTGATGTCTTCTAAAATAGACTGATATCAAGTGTCGGTTGTGAATCAGATATGACTTGACATGAAGTGTCAAGTGTCTAGTGTCTAGTGTCCAGTGTCGAGATACATATCTGACACTCGTCATCGTCTATCTCGTGACGAAACCAGTCGATTTTCATAGTTTTTATATATATCAAACCACAAAAATCACATAATAACACTAGATTTATCCCCAAAAATACAGAATAAGTTCACAAATCCGACGGAAACTCAAATCCCTAATTAAGATTCTCTAAAAACTAAATCAAATCTAACGAAACAGAAAATCTAGTGTTTCGGTTTCTAACGAAACAAAATAAGTTCACAAATCCAGAGCGGTTTCTTGTTTCTATCCTCAGCCGATGCTCGTGTCGGATATATGGTTCGAGCGGTATCCAGGGGTTTTGGTATTTTTCCTTTTTCATCTGAAGAGAGGGAAATAAGACTTTGAAAAAAAATTGAATACATAAGATTAATTGAGTCTTTTTGTCAAGAAAGTGTCTATGGCATGAAAATTTTTCAGGATGTGTCCAAATTTCAACTAGGTTCCCTAATTGTATCTATTTTTTCAATTTTCTCAAAAAGTAAATAAAATTAGTCAATTAGACTTAGATGATACAAATACGCAAACATTAAGGACTGAAATGATACAAATATAAAACTATATTTCTAGATGATATTATGTCAAACCTTATCTCAATAAATTATCATTGGGCCTCTAGTAAATTGAATAAAAGAGAAGGGCAGAATGGTAATGCGGAAGTTAGGGAGATCTGACCCAACCGCCAACGGTCAAAGTATGAGATAGTTTCCGTTTCTAAACTACTTATTTGCTCGTCATCAATCTTTGACTTTGACCACGTCCTTTGTAGAATTACAACCGTAACCATAACTATTTTTCTTCTACTTCTTCTTGCCTACGTGTCATTTCTTTTCTTCTCATTTATAAAAATCTTAAAAAATCCCTATCCAAATAAAGTGAGTCAATATATAGATGACGTAATATTATTAAAATAATACGATACGCTTGTTCCCCACACACACACTCACACATATTTATATATTAAAAAATCAAAAACATATATGAGATTACTATATGATATGATCTATACATCTTTAAATATATTTTAAACTTTTCTTAATCATCTACCTATCATAACCATTTATTTAATTTCATGTTAATTGGGATAAAAAGTTGGATATCAAATATTATATTCTTTCAATATTTCGTTACTAATGTAGTTATAATTATAAAAAATCAAGATACACAAATACTTGTAAGATTATCGAAAATATTATTACATCTCCCATTAAATTTTCATGAGAAAGTTTTAGCTATATTTAGCTAGATCAAGAACGAAATTAATTAGATGTAGCCCAATATAAAAAAAGTTGTATGGATTTGTGTATACAAAATAATAAGTTATATTTTTATTTTTAATTTTTATATCAATTATTTTGATAAATTTACTCAATATTTTCATAGTTTCCATATAAAAATAGTAGTAGAGTATTATCGGTCATAAATATATACATACATAATGTCATCATATTCTAAATTTGATCTACAAAATTTGTTTTAAAGAAAAAATATATTTAATTAATAAATGAAAGTAAAAATTGTAGTTGTAATATTGTGTACTAATTATTTACGGTTGTGAATGACGTAATGAGGCGAGAAGCACCTATCAATTTGATTGATTAAGATAATTAATTAATTAATTAAAAAAAGGGGGTTATTCACATTCATGAATTGTTTCAATTGGCAATACAAATGACACTTTGGTTTGGTATCGTTGGTGGTGTGATCTGCCCTGCCCTGCCCTGCGCTGCTTAAAGTCGTTTTGGGACCCAAAGAAAGAAAGAAGGAAAGAAAGAAAGCACAAGTGAGCTCTCTCCTCTCCCTCTTCTTCAACCTCGCTGAATTTGGAATTCAAAATCTAAATAAAGTAAAACAAACAAAGCAACTCCTTCTTCGCATCTCCCAACTGTTAGGGTTTTCTCAGCAATGAAGTCTTCGCTCTCTAGATTGCGAAGATTTGCACTTCACAAGACCACCGATGCCAAGGACAAATTTGACTTTTCTCCTTCCGCTCAGGTCGATGAGCTCGCTCAGGCTGCTCAGGTCTGCTTCAATTTCTTATCTCTAATTTTTTTTTCTTCTTTCAATTTCAATAGCAAAGATTATATAATATCTCCACTTTTTTTTTATAACTTTGATTTTAATTTATAGGAGATGCAAGATATGCGAAATTGCTATGATAGCTTACTCTCTGCAGCTGCCGCGACGGCCAACAGTGCCTATGGTAACGATATTCTGCTAATTTTTTTTTTTTTTGGTTTCTGGTGATTAAATTGTGGAGTAATTTTTGTTTATGTTTGTTGTCAATAATAGTTTACTCTATATTGTTGACTTGCCAAATGTGGCAACATTTTTCCAATTTTGCTAAAACGAGACATATGTACTTCGTTTACATGAGTCGATCTAAGGCATAGATAACGCCATGGAAAGTCTAAATTTATTGATTTTGCGGACTTTAGATCATGAACTGATTGCTGAAATAATTTCAGTGTTTGAGCTGTATCAATGTGTAATTTGTTTGTTTTTAAGTGTCATATGGAATTTGGTGAAGTTTTAAAACATAATGATGTGTAATTTATTGATTTGACTCTATTTCTGGTTTCAGAATTCTCGGAGTCACTGCGGGAAATGGGTTCTTGTCTAATGGAGAAAACTGCGTTGCATGATGACGAAGAAAGTAGTAAGTGAATCATAGTTTTGTTTAACTAGTATGTTGCGTTAGCAATTGTTTGCGACAATTCTCACACTTAAATTTTGATGCCATGGTGGATTAGAAATGTTTCTTCTTCTTCTTCTTTTTCTTCTTCTTCTTTACGTTTTCTATGGAGAATTGGATTGTGGCTGTAAAAAAAGTAATGGAAGTTCTGCCTGGCATTTTGCACAGGGAGATGTTTATGTGGATCTATGTAGAAATTTAGCTCTATAGTTAGAAAAATTGAGAGACAAGCATGAAAGAGGGATTATTTCAAGGAGCAGCTTCTGCCTCTTTACGTTTATCACATAGAAAGCCTTCTTGAACCAGAACAATCTCCTAGCTGATTAGCGCTGCATACTTCTTAAGCAATTTCATCAATGCCGCAGACCTCCTAGTTTTATCAGTTCAAGTCTTCAGATGTTCTAAATTATGTTTGGCTTTGAGATGTTCTAAATTACATAGGGTTTCTGCTCTATTTCTGATGTGTTAACTGCAGGTAAAGTTTTGTCAATGTTGGGGAACGTGCAGTTCGAACTTCAAAATCTTGTTGATAAATATGTGCGTGCTTATTGGCTTGTTTTAACATATATTACCACCTTTTATAGCCTTTTCAAAATATGCATCCAACCTAGTATTCATTTTTTGCTTTTTGTGCTTCAGCGATCTCATATATTTGTGACAATTACAAACCCATCAGAATCTTTTCTCAATCAGCTTCGGAGAGTTGAGGTTTGTTAAAGTCAATTCTTTATATTTATCTAATATATTAGATCTTTCTAAGTTGTTCCCATATTCAGCCACTGCTTGTGCGGTTGTTAAGGTTTATTACACTTTGTTTCTCATTAATCATTCCATGCATTATATCTTGGTAGAATATTCAAAGATGAGGTGCTGCCTTTCTTTTCTGCATCCCAAATTGATTTTGGGGCCATGTTTTGGTGTTTATTGATATGGTGAAATAGTGTTTCCCTTTTACCATTTATGGGATCAGTAGTTCCTCAACAAACAGAATTGATTCCAAGTTTTTCCCTTGTTAGGGTAGGTAATGAATTTGTAAAATCTATCATGTTTGTAGTTGTCTGAGTTATGATATTTTTGGACACTTATTTATAAGTATTATCATTGATGATAATCTGATAGCATGGCTTAGCCAAGTGGTCGCATGAATAGAAGATATAGAACCTATTCTTGGTGTGAAGGGTGGAAATCAATGAACACTTCTCCTCCCTCTTGGTTTGAACCATATATTTTGCTTAATATAACAAGGTTTCCGTCATTTCCATTACCCCAACTACATTGGCAATACTGTGTTATATTGTTATCATTA
Source organism: Boswellia sacra (assembly GCA_013180625.2). Taxonomy (NCBI): domain Eukaryota; kingdom Viridiplantae; phylum Streptophyta; class Magnoliopsida; order Sapindales; family Burseraceae; genus Boswellia; species Boswellia sacra. The sequence goes on from SNVD02013892.1 coordinate 165,503, forward strand.
AAGCATTGCTGTGTGAATTTTGCTCACTGGCATTTCTTGTGCGTGCTGCTGCAGGATATGAAACAACAATGCGATGCAAAAAGGTCTGCCCTGTGTATTCTAAAATTACTTTACTCTGGTTGAAATGAATTTCTTCTGACATTGATATGTGATCTTCAGAGAGTTATATGAATACATGATGGCACAACAAAAAGAAAAAGGAAGGTCAAAAAGTGGGAGAGGCGAAAGTTCTACTTTGCAGCAATTGCAAACAGCCCATGAAGAATATGATGAAGAGGCAACCCTATGTGTATTTCGGTTAAAGTCTCTCAAACAAGGGCAGCACCGAAGTCTTCTAACTCAGGCAGCTCGTCACCATGCAGCTCAGGTTTTCTTTACTTCTTCCTAGCGGTTTCAAAAGGCTAGACCCACATTCTTTCCATAAGTTGGATCTTGATATACTTTCTGGGTTTTCCTTTCTTTTGAATTGAATGCAGTTGAATTTCTTTAGGAAGGGACTTAAATCACTTGAGGCAGTTGACACTTATGTTAAATTGGTTGCTGAAAGGCAACATATTGATTACCAATTCTGTGGACGTGAAGATGATGAAGGGGAAGATGGTGAGGATGGTTATTATACTAATGAAGAGGGGGAATTGAGTTTTGACTATAGACGAAATAAGCAGGGTCTAGATGTTTCCACGTCAAGAAATTCAATGGAGGTAAGTATCTATGGTCATTGAAAATTTATTTTGTTTGCATAGAGTCGCGATAGGTTTCTTTAGGAGGGCTATGATTTGTGTCTTGACTTTAAACAATTTATTCCACGCTGTTGTACTTTTCATATAAGAAGGCCAATTTATCATGCCCCAACAAGATCAATACCAAGCCAACTTGAGTTGGATCACATAATTACAGTATACTACTAATTTTGGGTCCTATAAGGTCAATTGGAGCCTGGCTGTAAGAACAGTTGATCCATTTCTATGATTGGTCTCCAACCCAAATCTTCAAATCTCATCTTTGAGTTGTTGGTTGTTCAATCAGGCATGTATCACTCTGCTGCGGGGGATGTGAAAAATACCAGTATAAGCGATCATCAAATAGAGAGATTTAGTTGAGACTTAGATTGTTGTTTTCTTTAACTTGTTAGCTCTTATATATGTTTTTGTGTGTGTGTGTGTGTGTGTGTGTGTATTTGTACATGTATATATATGTATGTATGTATGTGGATGATATGGTGGCTTATCCTGCAGGCGGATGACGTTGGTGTTTCATTTCCCCAAGCTTCAGTAGTGGAAAATGCTGAGGTAGGATCCTGGTGCTCTTATGGTTAGTTATTTTAGTTATTTTGAAACTGATGATTGGGAATGTACGTAATCTAGAATGATGTTTCTGCAGTGACATTGACTGACAAACCATCTTATCAAATTTTTGTTCATTATCAGCTGCATTAGATTGAATCTCCCTCAGGCCTTAATTTTAAATTCTTTGGTGTAGTTTTAGAATGATGGCCATTTTTACTCCTGTCAAAATTTGGTTGCACCCAACAGTTGTCATCATAGAAGATAAGTATAGTAGGTGATTTTTTCATACTTTGGATTAATTTCTTGATTTTCTGTAGGTAAACCTGGATAAAAACCCAGGAGATCACCAGGCATCGAGTAGGGAACCAAGAGTAAGCAGCTATTCAGCCCCACTATTTGCTGAAAAGAAGATTGATCAGGCTGAAAAAGTAAGACAAATGCAGCAACTATCTACAAGAAAGTCAAACACATATGTGCTGCCCACACCTATTGATGCAAATGTCAGAATCCCATCGAGAACATCTGTTCCACAGGCAAGGCCAACTAATCCCAGTGGACGAACCTACAATCTGTCACATTCTTCCCCATTGGAGCAGAAGAAGCAAGAAAAAGATTACGTTGATAGTCAATTGCCAGAGCTCTGTGTCTTAAAAGCACAGTCAGTTCTTAAAGAGAGCAACAGTAATAATACGTCCACCCAACTACCCCCTCCTTTGGCGGAGGGTTTTTCACATCATCAGATTGATGCATTTAATTCTTCTGATACCAAAAAGAGCAAAAGACAAGCATTCTCTGGTCCACTAGCTAGTAAGCCATCATCGACAAAGCCAGTTTCATCTTCCAGTGGGCCCATTACCTCTACAGAACTTCCCCAACTGGTTTCTGGAGTACTTTCTTATTCACCTGTTGCACAGCCCTCAACATCTCCAAGGATATCACCTAGTGCTTCACCTCCTCCTGTTTCTTCTCCTAGAATTAGTGAGCTTCATGAGCTTCCTAGGCCCCCAAGTGCCTTGGGTGGTAAGCCAGCAAAATCTTCTGGTATAGTTGGTCACTCAGCACCATTGATGATGAGAAATCAAGAGCATAGCACAGCAAATAAAATTCCATTAGTGACATCAAATGTGGCATCCCCTCTTCCCATTCCACCAATTGTTCCTCGGAGTTTCTCCATTCCCTCAAGTAGCCAGAGAGCAAGGGCATTACATGTTTCTAAGCTTTTGGAGTCTCCAAAAGTTGCAGAAAAGACTGGAGATGTTTCATCTCCTCCACTGACTCCTATTTCCCTCGTAAACGTCAGGCCAGTATCAGCTGTTACGCCTCAGTCTGGGCAAATCAGAGGTGATTGAGATTTCACATTCATTGTTTGCAGTATTACATTGCTTGTGCATATTTTTGATGGATGATGGTTATTGGAAGGTTTTGTCATTTTGTATACTTCCATCTTCCGTCCTGATTCTTTATGCTTAATTTGTTAATTTAGGGAAAAAAAAAAGTTTTTAAGAATTGGTTATGAAATATCTCACTGCTCTCAAACTCAAAACTTGTCTTGCCTACTGTTCAAGTCATGCATGCTCTTAACAACAGTCTCCCATATTTCATTTCAGGGGATTGTTACATTGTCTTGTCGTGTTAACTATTTAATTGTTACCAAAAATCAATTCCATTATCGATTGAAATTCTATTTTCTATTTTTGTTAATTAAATGAAATTCTATGCTAGTGATTGGGAAACCATCTCGCTTTCGAAAAATCAGCCTTAAGTATGAGTGTTGTCTCTATGTATATAAAGAAGGTTAAGCTTTGACAAATACATACGCTTTGGTAAACGTATGTAGAGAATATAATACTTGAAACATTGGTTTGATGAAAGATTTATAACAACATAAACAATGGAAAAGAAATCTTAATGAATTCTGAATTTATGTTTCAAAATCATATGGTAGGCAAAAACGATCCGTCTCCCTTTGAAAGAAAGGCTTCAACAAAACGAGCAGCCTCATTAGATGACTGGCTTCGGCCTCTTGTCACTTATCTTCGGTTTCAAATGCAAGCAGTGTCCCTGCCCACTTTTAAAAGTTTCAAAAGCAAGCAATGTCTCTTAAAATTACTTGTGGGAGTAGAACGCTAATTCTAGAGTACCCCTGCTCCTAATAATATTTTGTTAACTTAAATTATATAAAAAGGTCATTGTAGATGAATTATAGATACGGTATTATTCGAATTTTTTATCTTCTCCTAAATTTATTTTCTCCGCTAGTAGTGAAATGGTGGAGAGACACAGTAAGATTTTTCACTTCTGTAAAGATTGTGTATGAATTAACGTGAAACATACTCGTTAGCTCTAGAGAATGGGAATTGAAGCAATAAAAGAAATGCTTCTGCGAAAGTACTTGTGGGTTATGGCCTACCACAATGACAGCATAGTCAAAACTAAAGCCGCAGAAGTCAACAATCTACGCAGAAGTCAGCAATCTACGCCAGCTCTGCCTCTGCTGCAAGCAAATCCTCCAGGTTTTTTTTTTTTTTTTTTTTTTTTGTCTTAATAGAGACGATGATGATGATGATGTGAAGAACCTTAGAAGTGATTCTAAAACCACTTCCACAAGAAAAAATGGTCGGCAGTTTTATACTGTGCCCACCATTATCACAAACGTAAACACATCACTTTTTTTTTTCAATATTTTCTCTTCTTGTAATGGGAACTCTATGACATTGACAAAAGTGAAATTACTTTTTGATTTGAGGATGTTGATGATGATGATGAGATGATGCCAACCAAATTAACATAAAATCAACTTTTGCTTAATTTGTAGTGTAAGTTGTTTACTAGAAGCACATGTAGATGTAGTGTGAAAATTACAAAGCCTAGTGCGGAAAGTAAGTAATCATTAGAAACTTCTCAGCTTGGTTCCTCATGCGAGAAGCTTGTTAACTTGTCAACGAATCAACATCTTTTTGTAAATGAGAAGCTTGTTAACTTGTCAACGAATCAACATCTTTTTGTTTACAAATCTACAAAGGAATACACAAAGCTTGTTTTTAAGATAAAAAGCTTCATGCTTTTTATTTATTATTATATATAGTTTTTCTATTGATCAGCATAAAATCTCAATGGTTAAATTTTTTTTCTTGTTATTATCTGTGTGTGTATCCTTTGATTGTAATTTAAGAAAAATTGATGAATGATGATTAAAGAAGATCGAAGACATATTGTTGGTGTCAACGTCTACTACATATGCATGTGCTATGCACATGAAGATTTTTGTTCAACTTGTGATAAAACAAGAATAGTATTTTGATTATTATTTTACTGTTTCTAGAAGTATATTTTAAGAAGTATATGGTTCATAATAAATATCTCCTTAGATTAGGATATTGTTTCTTGTATCCTAATTAAAATAGGAGAATATTTATTTGTGTTCTAATTCATTTAGGAGTTTAATTATATCTATTCCTATTATATTTCTCCTTATCCTAATATGATTTTGATTAGAATTTTTATAGGATTTTATGGAGATTTCGTCCAGGCCTCCCACTATATATACGAAGTTATTTTTACATAACTTAGTTGGCAAGTTGGCTGATTAGTCGGTTGAGTTTGGGAGAGTCTATGTCACAGCATTCCAAGATTTAAAAGGAGAGCTTCAACGTAAATTGGGATGCTTCATTGATTTGATTCTTTGAGTCTTTGATTCATATATGAAAGGTTGTAATCGTACATGAATTGTTGATTAGGTCTGTGTGAATTAGTAGACACTTGAGAGAATTTGCGAGTTAAGTGTTTATGTAATTCAATGTCAGACGTCGTTGTTATATATAAACTTAACAGTGTGTTGTTAAGTTATCTGTGACAGAGAGTGGGCAGTGTCACTAGAGTTTAAGATCTTGGCGGGATTTTATTTTACAAAGATTAGGTCAATGTGTGAGAGTGAGTTAGCACTGTAAAAGATCCTAAAAATTGTACAAACAAAAACTTAGTGAATTGCAGCTCTATAGCTATCTATGGATGTAGGTTTTATAACCGAACCACGTAAAAATCCTCTTATGCCAATTTACATTACAATTTACTGTTATATGTTTTATAACTGCATACTTCCAAAACTTACAATGGGTATCAGAGCAGATTCACTGATAGACAAGTGAAGAAAACGATCAGGTTGATCTGGAAGAATGGAGTTTATTCGCAATGGAGGATCCGGAACACAACCACCTATTCTTGATGATGGTAATTATCCATATTGGAAGGTAAGAATGATGATGTATATCAAATCTCTTGATGATAGGGCATGGACTAGTGTGCTTAAAGGATGGACACTGCCAACAAAGTTGAATACTTTTGGTGATTTCAAACCCAAACCTGAGGATGAATGGACTGATGAAGAATATCGACGTTCTAGTTGGAATTCAAAGTCTCTTAATGCAATTTTTGCAACAGTGGCTTAAACAATTTCGGACAGATTTCTAGATGCAAAGTTGCTAAAGAAGCATGGGATAGGTAAAACATGAAGGTACTGCATCGGTTAAAAGATCTAAATTGATGAGAATGAATTCTCAATTTAAAAATTTGATGATGCATGAGGATGAGTCAATTTCTAAGTTTTACTGTAAGATATGTCACATCAAAAATTTTGCATACATGCTTGAAAAAACTTTCACTGATGTAGAAATTGTTAGCAGAATAATTAGGTCTGTTCCTGGTAAATTTCAACCTAAAATTTCAACCATTGAGGAAGTTAAAAACACTGATGAGATGAGGCTTGATGAACTGATTGGCATTCTCCAAAACTTTGAAATTAATCAAAGTACTAGAAAGCAAAAAGGAAAAAGCATTGCTTTCAATGTTAAAACTGAAAAATCTGATGATGAAAGTAATGATGAGCTTGATGAAACTGATTCTAAACAGATAGCTTTTCTAACAAGAAATTATGTCAAGTCATGAAAAGAAATTTCAGGAAAAAGAATCAAGGAAGGCCATCAAACTCAGATGAAGAAAAATTCAGGAAGTTCAACAAGGAGAATGACAAGAAGAAGTCAAAACAACTTGATAAGAAAAGGCAGATTCAGTGTTATGAAGGTTCTGGTTATGGGCATATTCAGTCTAAATGTGCTAATCTCAAGAAGAAGAACAAAGGCTTGATAGCAACATAGAGTGATAAATCATAATCAGATTCAGAAGATCAAGATTGTATGAGTAATTTTGTTGCATTTACAGCATCTGTAGCTGATAAAGGGAAAGCTGTTATGTCTGACATAATAGAAAATTGCAGAACCAGTGTTGATCATTCAAATGAAGAAGATAGTCCCGAATACTATGAAGAGTTGCAAGAAACTTACAATATACTCTATAGTGAATGGTTGAGTCAGAAAGAAGAAATCAAAACCTTGAAGAAGAAGATTGAGGTGCTGGAATGTGAAAAATCTTATGCTAAAAACCATATTACAAAACTGCAGACTGTCTTGACAGACAAAACGGCACATATTGAGAAAATTACAACAGAACTAGTTGAAAGCAAAAAATGTGTTGATCAACTCAAAATTGGGGCAGCCAAACTTGATCAGGTCTTGAGTCTTGGAAGAGACAACTCCAACAAACATGAATTGGGATATACAGAATGTAATGTTGCATCTTTATCAAAAATAGTTTTTGTAAAAACTTCAACATCAGGCAAAAATTCTGAACTTAACTCTTTAAGGTCGAGTCCTAGTTCAAAGAGTAATGAAACATTTGTTTCTCCTCTGAGCTCTTTCAAATCTAGTCTTGAAAAGGTAAGAAAATTCATTCCTACTTGTTATTTTTGTGGTAAAAAGGGACAACTTAGGCCTAGATATTTTAAATTGTTGAATCTCTTGCATAAAAGATCAAAACAATTCAAACTATTACCAAAGTCACAACTGCAGTGGGTTAAGAAAGACAAGACGGTATGCCATGTTGCTCTTACTACTCTTAAGTACTCTTCTAATGATTTTTGGTATTTTGACAGTGGTTGTTCTAGGCACATGACTAGAAATAAACAGTTTTTAAAAGATTTTGAAGCATGCAACAGATTTTGAAGCATGCAGGGAAGGAAATATCACCTATAGAGATGGAGCAAAGAGTAAGATCATTAGTAAATGCACCTTGAATGTCAAAGGCCTATCCAACTTTCAAAATGTCCTATTGGTTGAAGGTTTGAAAGCAAATCTTATTAGTATTAGTCAGATATGTGATGACAAGTATATTGTTAATTTCATACAAAACAAATGCATGGTCTTAGATAATTTTGGTAAATGCATTCTAAAAGGTAATAGATCTTCGGATAATTGTTATTTGGTAAAGATTGCATTTCAAGCTAGGATTTCAGATTTAGAATTGTGGCATCAAAAAATTGGACACTTAAATTACAAAGACTTGGTTAAATTAACTAAGTTAGATGCTGTGAAAGGAGTTCCTAAACTTGATGACAAAGTTAATGAAATTTGTGGACCATATCAAATGGGAAAACAAATTAGAAGTTCACACAAATCAAATCCATATCTTAGCACATCCAAAATACTTGATTTGCTTCACATAGATCTTATGGGTCATATGCAAATTGAAAGCATTACAGGTAAGAGATACATATTTGTTTGTGTGGATGATTTTTCTAGATATACTTAGGTTGATTTTATTAAAGAAAAATCTGACACTTTTGAAGTTTTCAGGAATCTTTGTGTTAAACTTGAAAATGAGCAAAATAGGAACATTGGCAGGATTGTAAGGATAAGAAGTGATCATGGAAAAGTGTTTGAAAACGTTAGCTATGCTGACTTTTGCAAATATCATGGAATTGATCATGAATTTTCAGCTCCCAAAACCCTTGAACAGAATGGCATTATGGAAAGAAAGAATAGAACTCTTCAAGAGATGGCTAAAGTGATGCTCAAGAACAAGAAGTTGACCAAGAGGCTATAGGTTGAAGCAATAAGCAATGCTTGCTATATTTCAAATAGAGTTTTTTTAAGACTTGGCACTAACCAGACACCTTATGAAATTTTGAAAGGTAAAAAACCGAATTTGAAATATTTTCATGTTTTTGAATGTAGGTGTTACATCTTAAATGACAGAGAGCAGTTAGAGAAATTAGATCCGAGAAGTGATGAAGGAGTCTTTGTGGGATATGCACAAAATAGCAAAGCATTTCGAGTTTATAATCTGAGAACTGAGGCTGTAATAAAATCTGCAAACGTAGTATTTGATGATCTAGATGATTATGCAAAGTACTCACAAGAGAAAAATATAACCAGCTTCACAGAAGACACAAAGAAATCAGATTCAGACAGCAACAATAAAGAAGATTCTATTATGAAAGAGAAAACAGCTGTTGTTACACCTGACGTAACAATGAAAACTGACAACTCAGATTTGAACAGAAATTCAATCAGGAATGAGGATGATAGAAAAGATCCACCCACTTGGAATAAGAAGGCACATCCAACAAGTTCTATTATTGGAACACTAGATGGTATGATAAAAATTTGAAGTAAGGTAAGAAATCAGGTAAGATTTGCATGTTACGTTTCTTTAGTTAAAACAAAAAATGTTAAAGAAGTCTTAAAAGAAAATGTTTGGATTCAAGCCATGCAAGATGAACTTAATCAGTTTAAAAGAAATGAAGTATGAGAATTAATTTCTAGGCCTGAAAATACAAATGTCATTGGAACTAAATGGATTTTCAAAAACAAAACAAAAACAAAACTTGATGACAAAGTTAATGAAATTTGTGGACCATGTCAAATGGGAAAACAAATTAGAAGTTCACACAAATCAAATCCATATCTTAGCACATCCAAAATACTTGATTTGCTTCACATGGATCTTATGGGTCATATGCAAATTGAAAGCATTACAGGTAAGAGATACATATTTGTTTGTGTGGATGATTTTTCTAGATATACTTGGGTTGATTTTATTAAAGAAAAATCTGACACTTTTGAAGTTTTCAGGAATCTTTGTGTTAAACTTGAAAATGAGCAAAATAGGAACATTGGCAGGATTGTGAGGATAAGAAGTGATCATGGAAAAGTGTTTGAAAACGTTAGCTATGCTGACTTTTGCAAATATCATGGAATTGATCATGAATTTTCAGCTCCCAAAACCCTTGAACAGAATGGCATTATGGAAAGAAAGAATAGAACTCTTCAAGAGATGGCTAAAGTGATGCTCAAGAACAAGAAGTTGACCAAGAGGCTATGGGTTGAAGCAATAAGCAATGCTTGCTATATTTCAAATAGAGTTTTTTTAAGACTTGGCACTAACCAGACACCTTATGAAATTTTGAAAGGTAAAAAACTGAATTTGAAATATTTTCATGTTTTTGAATGTAGGTGTTACATCTTAAATGACAGAAAGCAGTTAGAGAAATTAGATCCGAGAAGTGATGAAGGAGTCTTTGTGGGATATGCACAAAATAGCAAAGCATTTCGAGTTTACAATCTGAGAACTGAGGCTGTAATAAAATCTGCAAACGTAGTATTTGATGATCTAGATGATTATGCAAAGTACTCACAAGAGAAAAATATAACCAGCTTCACAGAAGACACAAAGAAATCAGATTCAGACAGCAACAATAAAGAAGATTCTATTATGAAAGAGGAAACAACTGTTGTTACACCTGACGTAACAATGAAAACTGACAACTCAGATTTGAACAAAAATTCAATCAGGAATGAGGATGATAGAAAAGATCCACCCACTTGGAATAAGAAGGCACATCCAACAAGTTCTATTATTGGAACACTAGATGGTATGATAAAAATTTGAAGTAAGGTAAGAAATCAGGTAAGATTTGCATGTTACGTTTCTTTAGTTAAACCAAAAAATGTTAAAGAAGTCTTAAAAGAAAATGTTTGGATTCAAGCCATGCAAGATGAGCTTAATCAGTTTAAAAGAAATGAAGTATGAGAATTAATTTCTAGGCCAGAAAATACAAATGTAATTGGAACTAAATAGATTTTCAAAAACAAAACTGATGAAAGTGGACAGGTAGTAAGAAATAAGGCTAAGCTAGTTGTACAAGGTTACACACAAGCAGAAGGCATAGACTTTGATGAAACATTTGCACCAGTAGCTAGACTTGAGTCAATCAGATTACTACTTGCAATTGCTTGTTTGCTTTATTTTAAGTTGTACCAAATGGATGTTAAAATAGCATTTTTAAATGGCTATCTTAATGAAAAAGTTTTTGTTGAACAGCCTAAGGGTTTTGAAGATCCTAAATAACCTGATTTTGTGTACAAATTACACAAAGCTTTATATGGTTTGAAACAAGCTTCTAGAGCTTGGTATGAAAGGTTGACAAATTTTTTAATCAACAGAGGATATAAAAGAGGTAGTAATGATAAGACTTTGTTTATCAAACATGCATCTAACTATTTTATTGTTGCTCAAATATATGTGGATGACATTGTATTCAGATTAACTAACAAAAGTAAAACTAATGAGTTTGTTAAGTTGATGCAGGAAGGGTTTGAGATGAGCATGGTAGAAGAATTAAATTTCTTTCTTGGATTGCAGGTTAAGCAAATGATGGGATATTCATATCTCAATCAAAATATGCTAAAAATCTTGTAAAGAAATTTAGGCTTAAAAATTCAAAACCAATGAAAATTCCTATCAGTACTAATCTGAAACTTTTAAAAGACAATGTAAAAAAAAGGTTGATGCAAGTTTGTATAGAAGTATCATTGGTAGTTTGTTATACCTCACAGCAAGCAGACCAGACTTGTGCTTTAGTGTAGGACTTTGTGCAAGATTTCAAGCAAATCCTAAAGAATCACATCTGTCAGTGACTAAAAGAATCATCAAGTATGTACATGAAACCTATGATTATGGTATATGGTTTTCTAAAGATACAAATGATTATCTTATAGGATTTAGTGATGTTGATTGGACAGGAAATGAGATGACAGAAAAAACACTTCAGGAGGTTGTTTTTACCTTGGTACTAACTTAGTTTCCTGGTACAGCAAAAAGCATAATTCTATTTCTTTATCTACTGCTGAAGTCGAATACATAGCAGCAGGGAGTTGTTGCACACAACTATTGTGGATGAAGCAAATGTTGAGTGATTATGGTATTGAACAAAAGTCTGTAACTGTGTTTTGTGATAATACTAGTGTTATAAATATTTTCAAAAATCCTGTTCAGCATTCTAGAACAAAACACATTGACATAAGGTACCATTTTAGAAGGAAACTTGCAGAGTCTAAGGTGATACATATTGAACACATCTCAACTGATAGACAATTAACTGACTTGTTCACTAAGGCATTGGATACAACAAGATTTGAAAATCTAAGAAAGGCCTTAGGCATCTGTCAGTTTTCTGAATAAACACTGCTTACTGTTATGTTATTTGTACCTGTAATATCATAAGTTTTCTTCTAATTAAGCATATGTGAGCTATGATATAAAAACTGTGTGAATAATAAAATACTAGTTTAAAATTAAAAATACAGAGAGGGCTACTAGTATATGATGTGTAAAAGCCATTCATTGAGAGTAACTTCATTGTATTTAAGAAATATGTTGAGGTCACCCACTCAAATGGAAAAGGGCTACCTCTATACATGTGTGAAAGCTACTATATTTATTTAGAAAATTCACATTGAGACTAACTTTTGTGTGTATAAGAAGCATGCTCAAGTTGATCACTCAATTGGATTAAGTGATAAAATAATTAAAAGTAAATAAACAGCTCTGAAAAATGCTTTCTTAGAATGATTCATATAATGTCTAGATATTGTTGTTATGTTATTATTAACTATTTTCTGTTACTTTTTTCATAACATATGATGTTCTTTGTATCAATTCGAAATTTGACTTTTCTTGTGTGTCTATGTGCCAAAGTGCCATATCAACTGTATTGAATTGAGGAATAGAAGTTTCAGTGGAGAGAATCCTAACTCTATTAGAACTCCTTAATCTAATGGAAATCAAAATTTGAATTTCTATTCATTAATGACAGTTATTAACTGGTTTTGGAAATTAAATTAAAATTAATTTTTGTTAAAAATAATATTTTTAAAAAAATTAGCCTAGTATATTACGAAATCAGTTAGGGTACTTCCTATTCATTCCATACCCATTCTACAGTTTCTCCACTATCAATCGTCTTGTTTCTCTCTTCTGAGAAATTTTTACAGACTAGAAAACCCTAACAATGGCGAACACCTCTGATTCGTCAAAGACCAATAGTTCTTCGTCTTCCCAAAACACTTATGCTTACGACAGTGACGACAGTGTATAGTCGTCTCCTTCTCAACAGCCTCATACAGAAATTCCTATTGATCCAACCATGAGTGAAGACGAACTGATTCCCGTGAAGAAAATGAAAGACAAGGTGAAGCCAAAGTATAACAAGTTCCTCACAGCAGCCGTCAAGCAGAAATTCCTGAAGTACACTTCACAAAAGAAGTTGCGGATGGAAAGACTGTTAAAGCTAGCAGACTTCAACAGCTATGGTTTAAGTGATCTTCTTGAGTCTATATACTGGACTCGTACGGTAAACAACTTCCTACCCCCTCTGAAGTCTTTAATTCAAGAATTCTATGCCAGTATCTCTAATGCCATTGATGATCCTAAAAGCTTTTATTATTACAAGGTTTATTGTAGAGGAAAGTTTGTGAAATCCTCTCCGAATGTCATAAACACATTTCTGGATATTCCTATAGGCAGTTTGCACTCTTTAGATGAGAATTTTGATATGGCTGTAATAATTAAGTAATTAACTGGTAGATCTGATATTGATTGGAACCCGAGGGATGGTATTGACCAGCAATACCTTGGAAAGAAGTATAGGGTAATGCATAAGATTGCACAATTCAATTGGCTTTCCTCTGCACACCAAAATCAAGTTCGAGAAGACAGAGTAAAATTTTTATACTGTTTAGGCACCAATCGACCTATTAATTTTGGATTACTAGATTATAGAATGATTGCTCAGATTGGTCTATACAACTCTGACTACCACTTGCTTGTGTTTTCATGCTTGATTCAAGGAATTTAAACACAGAATAGTATTCCTATAAGTCCTAAGGAACACACTGAAATTTTGTCAAAATCCATTACAAAGGGCTTTCTGCTTCGATTGCATGATAAGACTGACATGCTTGCACCAAAAGCAAAACCAAAGAGAGTCAGGAAAAATCAAATGAAAAATGTTGAAGAACAACTTACTTTGATAAATTCTACTTTGACAGAAATTGTGCAAGATTTGCAGGATATCAAAATCAAGCAATCTGTTTTGGAGGCAAAACTGGCAAGACACTCTGGTACTACAGAAAAGCCACAACCAATGAAAACTGAAAATGTGGTTCCTGAGAAGTCAATTGAGCACATACCCGAGCCTGATGCACCGCTGCCTGCAGAAGCTGAGCAAATGCCTGCAGTAGGACAAGCTGCACAAACTACTGTTGAGAGAGACATAACAGCAGAAAAGAAGCAAAAGAAAAGGAAATTCAAGACAACTACTAAGGGATTGAAAGCAAAGAAGAAAACCAAATTGATGAAGAAACCATCTGACAAGCGAAAGCATAAAATTTGAATCAGCATCTCCAGAACTGATGGATGAGTCTTTGTCAGATGAACCAACAAAACAGAATTTGAGATGAAATTGCCTTCACCAATTGCTGAGGAAAAACCTCATGTTTCTCCTGTCCCTAAAGTAGAGCCTTATGATTTGCCACCATCAACACAGTTACCACCGCATGAAGCTCCAATCTTATCACCTGCAGAACATACACAGGCACCCCTTCCTGCTGAAGAAACAACTACACCAGCCATATATCCACCACCTACTCTTGCAGAAGAGTCACTGGTTCCTTCTCAACAACCTACTGTTGAGTTGCCCACAACAGAAACCAGTTCAGAAATATTTGACAAGGAGACTCGCAAGATTGTGACTGAAGTTACTGCCACTTCATCTGACACAGCTGATGACCAGCCTGCTCATGTGGCTTCTGAGCAGCCTACTCCCACTACAACTGGCAAACGGTACAAAGTGAAGGCTGGTATATTTAAGAAGCGCCCTGGCAGTTCCTCTTCCCCACCTGTTTGAAAGTCTCCAAGACTTCATTAAGTGCTTTTGGCACTTGTGCTGAAATCAAGGGGGAGATAAGGAGTTTCTGATTTTTTTTTATATAACTGTTATTGTTGATTTTTTTTTTTGATATAACTGTTACTTCTAACTCTGTTTTTTTTTTTGTTACTGTTTTCTATCAAGGGTTGTACGTATGGATTCTTATGCTATGCTTGCTTTGTGTGTGCATTCGAACTATTTTGATGCTTTGTGTTTTTACTGTGTTTGTGATAATACTTATTTCCTTTGATGGATGTTTTTATTAGCTCTGATCATGATCTGATTACATTGTTGTTTATCAAAATTTGTTTTGTGTTGAAATTGCAGGATATACACATAGTCAGACAGTATTCTGTTATGAGCTGTGTAACAGCACTCATGTTTTTTCTTTAAACATGATATTTTCTATTTGCTATTTCATGATAACTTATGGTTATGTCTGACTTATCATGTGTGATTTTCTTTGATCAGAAACAGTTTAGTGTTTTCATCACATATTGCCAAAAAAAGGGGAGTTATTGGTGTCAACGTCTACTACATATGCATGTGTCATGCACATGATGATTTTTGTTCAACTAGTGATAAAATAAGAATATTATTTTGATTATTATTTTACTGTTTCTAGAAGTATATTTTATAAAGTATTTGGTTTACAATAAATATCTCCTTAGATTAGGATATTGTTTCTTGTATCCTAATTAAAATAGGAGAATATTTATTTGTGTCCTATTTCCTTTAGGAGTTTAAGTATACCTATTCCTATTATATTTCTCCTTATCCTAATATGATTTTGATTAGAATTTTTATAGGATTCTAAGGAGATTTCGTCCAAGCCTCCCACTATATGTACAAAGTTATTTTTACATAACTTAGTTGGTAAGTTGGCTGATTAGTCGGTTGAGTTTGGGAGAGTCTATATCACGGCATTCCAAGATTTAAAAGGAGAGCTTCAACGTAAATTGGGATGCTTCATTGATTTGATTCTTTGAGTCTTTGATTCTTGTATGAGAGGTTGTAATCGTACATGAATTGTTGATTAGGTCTGTGTGAATTAGTAGACACTTGAGAGAACTTGCGGGTTAAGTGTTTATGTAATTCAGTGTCAGACGTCGTTGTTATGTATAAACTTAACAGTGCGTTGTTAAGTTATCTGTGACAGAGAGTGGGCAACGTCACTAGAGTTTAAGATCTTGGCGGGATTTTGTTTTACAAAGATTAGGTCAGTGTGTGAGAGTGAGTCAACACTGTAAAAGATCCTAAAGATTGTACAAATAAGAACTTAGTGAATTGCAGCTCTATAAATGTCCGTGGATGTAGGTTTTATAATCGAACCACGTAAAAATCCTCCTGTGCCAATTTACATTACAGTTTACTGTTATATGTTTTATAACTGCATACTTCCAGAACTTACACATATTTATCTAACAAAGTTAAAATATCGAAGTAAATTTCTTTCAAATTTTGAAATATTAAAGATATCATAATATTATTTTGTTTTATCAACAATTACAAAACCAACAAACTACTTGTACGAAAGAGTTATTTTAGTTAACAATCAAGGAACCAACAACTTTATGATATAAAAGTTATGAATACTACTTTTATAAAAGTTGTATTCATTATAAGGTTCTACATGGATAGAAGTAGTCCCAATTGAAAAATACTGGGGATCAAACAGAAAAGTCAAAATATTTCTAGGCATAGAAAACTAGAAATCTACATGAATATCCAATGCCAACTTTACCCTTAACATATTTTGTTGTATTTAATTAAAAAGATAGAAATGTTTAGGTTTTAGATGAAAGCAAATGTCCTGCTTTATTTGAATAATGAAATGAAAACGTTTTGTTTAGTTTTGTTGTTGACCATTCTCATTTCTCCCTCACTTTGTTTAATCTTTCTCCACTCTCCTGATCTTTTTCATCTTTAAATCTACAATTACACAAAATTCCTCACATAAGTAAATAGAAAAACAACTATATCATTTAAATGTACATCTTCATGTTTCCTTGAATTTCAAACAAGTTCACACATGTATTCAAAGCTATGAAAAATAAGAAACAAATTAATAAATTAAGTTTGAAGCTTGATTAGTTACAGCAATCAAATTATATATATATATATATATATATATATATATATATATATATATATGCGTTTGTGTGTGTATATTAATCTCTTTATACAACATTGCATGTGTTGCACATGTGAGGTGTATTTGACTCAACTTGTAATGGATCCCACAAAGAAACTAATCATGGCACGCCTGTGAGATAATCTGATAATACAAGTTTCTTTTGTCATATATCTCTGACTAGGAGATCAACTTTGTGCTCTTCCTGGTGAGTCCATTTTCTCTTCTCTGTTACTCTGATCATTTTTCTTCTTTGTTTCTTTTATTAATGAATTTAATTATTTGTAGTTGAATGGCCAAAGCTGAAGTGGGAGAAGTTATGGATTGAAATATTGAATAAAAAAAAATAATGAACAATGATGTCTCTCTCCATTGGGGTTTGGCTCCATTGGCTGACACAAAGAATATTAATCTCAACACCCCATGAGTGGTTGCGTTCTCCAAGCCTGGAAGGAAGCATTTAGAAAACCATTTTGTGTCTTGTTCCCGTTTCCAACACAACCAACACCATTCTTTAGGAGAAAACACATTAATTATACAAGATTTGAATTAATAAATATGCCAGAGCTGCAATTGGGAGAGAATCTAATTGATTTTAAATTGATTTAAGATAATAAAGAAATGTCACACAAGTCATGATAAAGTTTCGTTGATGGAAGCATATTTTAATTAGGAAGGTATTAAGTTCTCGTTTTGAAATAAGGACGAGAATCGAAATCCCATGTGCAGATATGCTCTTCTCCACCATGATCTTTGTTTCCATGTTCGTTTGCTGCAGCTAGCTAGCTAGATAGCACAAGCACAAGCACTTAAGCTGAGTATCTCTTTTCTACAGAGAGTCATGATTAGATAATACAGAACAGAACCTCTTTTGCTTCTTTTCTTTGGATGCCTCTCTTTTCCATTCATTCTCCTTTGTTTAAATATCTACTTTGGATCGCCTTTTCTCATAAATTCATTTGCCTTTTTTATAGTAAAAGCTTAGATATTGAGCAATAATCAGGGCCACAGCTTTTTATTTTCACTTTCTATTTTTTCCGTCCTCAATAAGTGATGTTACCACTTTCCCTATCATTATAATTGTTATTTTCGTTAATTTAGTAAAATTCAAAAGAATGTAAAGAAAAGGAACAATATCATATCTAAAGTAGAATTGGATTTTTGGATTTGCTTGCAAAACACAATTTCTCAAGTCCTTAAAACAGTAATTAATTTGTCTTTTTATCCTCTTTTTGCTCAATTGTTAATCTCATGACAATTTGTTTCAAAGCATAACATCCGGTACAAATCTGGTTAATTAAAGCGCTTTCTGGTACAAGAAAATGAAGAGAAACAAGGGTAACCACTGCTTTCTTCGTAATCTAACACACTAGAAGAAATCTCATCAGCTGTGATTTCACTTGAACACGGTGAGGAAGGTTGAGGTGGACCTAATGAATCCGTCTCTTCCATAGTAAAATCAATACAAACTGGCCTAACCGGCCCAATATTTTCCTGGTTAATCATGTTGCAGCTCTTAGGGAGGTTAGAAACCAGGACTCCATATTGCTTCTTCTTTTGTAATTTTCTCTTCTTTTGAAATATGCGGTAGACAACCCACTCCCCAGTTCCCATGATGATCTTAGCCATCTGTACAACATCAATTCAAACAAATTAATCAAAATCATTTTTGATCAACGGCTGCTTAATCATCTTATATATATTATGAAGTGACTTAATTTGCATACCAGCTGGGCTGAGCTGGGGTTGGCTGCAGTGCCCACAAGGCGATATTCATGCATCATCCAGCGAGTTCTGGCGTCATGAGCTGGCTTTCCTTCGCAGAAAACAAGAGTTCTCTTCATTCCAACAGCCTGCTTGCTCCCCGAAGCAAAAACTTGCTTTTCTTTGCCAACAGATTTCCAGTAACCAGAACCAGCAGCTACTCTGCATTTGTTCTCATGATTGCCATTTCCATTTCTGTAGCCAAAAAAGTACCTTTTCTCCTTCACATCACCTAAACGCGCACAATATAAAGAAAACTTCAAAACCCTTATTTGCAAACAATGTGACAAAGGTCAATCCAACTCATTTATTACGTTACAGTTTGTTCAAATTTCACAGGAAAGCACTGAACTTTGATGGACACAAAAGCGTAAAAATGAAAATTTGACCAACCTGGCAGGCTCCAAGGATCAGTCTGGAACACATCAAACTCTGGAATAACCGCAGCAGGCAGTGGCAGACCAAAAATTTTTCGCTTCAAATAATGAACAACAAGCTCTTCATCTGTTGGACGGAACCTGTACCCAATAGGCAGCTTGAACCCACCATTCAAAACAAAGTTTTGTTTCTCCATATATATAAATGTGTGTATATATTTTGAAACAAAGCTCGCACTCACACAACTTTGCAAAGCGCTGAAGATATATATATATATCTGTATCCACTTAGCTATTTGTTTCAAGAGTTGACAACCAGGTTGAGCTGAAACTCAAAGGCAGAATCAACCATGCGCAAGCAAAGAAAGATATATGAAGAAATTAAAAGCAAAGAAGACTTCTGAGGTGCGGCCTTGGTGAGCTAGAAGGAGAGGAAAGACAGAGGTTGTTATATATAGAGTGAAGGAATCCCAACTCCTGTTCTGACTCAAACTCTCTTTCCCTTGACTTTCGAATTGCTTTATTTTGACGGGTCGTTTCACAAACGTGTAGGAAAGACAAACACTATCAATTGAATCATTTTTGGTCAAGGTGTTTGCGCTACTGTACAGTGTTCAGCACGTGTGTCACATAAGGATGTTTTTGTATTTCTATTTTCTGTGAATTAATTACTAATTATATATGAGAAATTCTAATCAAGAGATCAAAAGAGTATATCTTAATCTAAGTTTTCTTGAGCAAACATCGATAGTTTGGTTCATGTCAAATCAAACCATCAATTATGAAAACATTGAATTGACTCTGTACATATGGTCAGGGTTTTTTGCTTTTGTTCTTTTTTAAGTTTTAATGATTATTATAGTTCGAAAGTGTTCAAAGACTTGTTAAACCTTCAACAAAGTAATACCATGTCGAACTTGCTCTAAAAAGAGACGTGTTTTAGGTTGAGACAACCCCTTTAAATATACCAAAACCATCACTCGCTTGTTACGGTTGACGTTGTGCCAGATAAAGAGACTTGGCTTTGAAAAGTACTTAGCTGGGAGCCTGGAACTGCATGCATTGATAACGAGTCATAAACGTAAAATGAATTCAATGGCTTCAGCTTTTAGAGTGATGATCAATCAGTCATCTCTCTATGTTTATGACAAAGTATGGAGATTTTGTTACGATACAGTTGACGTACGTATAGTAAAAATAAAATTTATATAAAAATTATAAATAAATATATAAAAATTATAGACAAGTAAATAAAAATTATAAATAAAAATTTATTCATAATTTTTATTTATTGTTTACAATTTTTATTTATTCATTATGACTTTTATATATTCATTTATGATTTTTATACAAATTTCATTTTTATTGTATAGTATAACATCTGGACCCAAAAAAATCCCCAAAATCTTGAGTAAATTAAAAAGAGCGTTGT
The DNA here is from genome assembly GCA_013180625.2 of Boswellia sacra. Taxonomy (NCBI): domain Eukaryota; kingdom Viridiplantae; phylum Streptophyta; class Magnoliopsida; order Sapindales; family Burseraceae; genus Boswellia; species Boswellia sacra. The sequence goes on from SNVD02013892.1 coordinate 185,595, forward strand.
ACTCTAATCTCATAACATTATTTGAAAAGAATGAATAAGATTATGAAAAATTTTAAAAAGTGTATTAAGTTTGAATTACAAAAATAATCACATCTCTGAAAATTTGAATGTCATGATTTTCTGTAAGTGTTCGATCTCTTAAACGCACTAGTCAAAGACTGTTAGAGACTGTAAGATGTCAGATATTATCATAACATATAAATTTTCAGAAAAATAATTATTTATCAAAAAAATTTCCTAATTTAAGATTATTTTTCCAATTTTCTCCAAAAATATGTTGATCCGTTGTAGCCAAAACTATTTATTGATTGATTAGTTTATAGACGAGGGAAGTGGCGTGTGTTCAGATGGAAGACGCAAAGTTAAATTGAAAAGTTCCCCTCAAAAACGACAAGCAATCTTCTGGGTGAATGCAGACACAGCTCCCATTTTGTTTATTATGGCACAAGTCAACCATCACAATGATGAACGTAAATGCTTCACCTTCAACTCCGTTCCAATACAGACATATCCACTTCTCGATTAAGTTATTGCTCAACACTGCTGCTTAGAAACCCAAACGCAACCTCCTATCCTCTAGATGTGCGTTGTTTGAACGCATTGAAACGAGTTTCAATGATACAACACAACAGAAGTGCCCATGTATTTAATATGAATACTATTTGAACGTAAATAAAGGCTAAAGGTAGATGGCCCATAGGGTAAGCTCTTGTTGGGATTCTTGTATTCCTTGAAGTTGACAATCAAGCTGCGAGATTCGCTATAATGGAAGGCCATGATTTGTGTTCCTATTTTATTTACATTATCATCTCTTACTCTTCCTTTTAATTATTATTATAGCAAGAGCATTTAATTACTTTTTTATATTTTATATATTTATACATCTCACTCTTTTATTACTTATCAGAAGGCTGCCTTTTGCTGTCTCCTCCTTAGCAATCCCTCATTCTTATTTTTTTAATTTTATGTTAAGAAACCGTTAATATAAATAGAAATTCAATCCGATTCCTGCATAACATGAATTTGATACAAAGTTACAATCCTCGATTAATTATTCTGATTCATGATGCTATGATGAATAAAATCATTTAGATTCGATTCGCTAAACATCTTTAATGATAGAAATCGCTTTGGCATACACATATCTATCAATATATTCTTGGATAAAATCAAAGTATATATATTAGGATTTGGACTTGTTATATATAGTACTTTTTGTTAAATTTACTAACAGTCTCTGTAGGCTTAGTTCATAAGCTAGATAGAAAAAAAATTAGAAGATTCCCCCTAATTTCCAATCGTTTTCACTCTGAGGAAGGGAAATGGGGACATTTGATTCTTGAAAAAGATTCAATTCACATCTGATCAGATGTTAGAGGTGGGTGCATATGCATGCATGCCTATTGCAATATTGAAGGGTTAAAATCATATAAGAATGACATAGAAAGTAGAAAGAGACCCCCAAGAACAGCATACCCACAGGCCTCTTTTCCTCCCCACCATACCTAGCTACATCCACAAAAGCTAGTTTTGCTTGGCTCTACAAAGCTTTTTAACTGATACCACCAACATTACTTTTAAGAAAAATTAGTATTTGAGCCCGTTTAACATGCAAAATTGGGAGTTAATGCATGGACCTTCGCTGTCCTAGTCCTACAAATAATGCGAAGCTCTTGATAAAGCATGCAATAGACTGAGGGACCAATAATGACACCTCACGGATTCTACAGAACTAGGCCATGAACACCCTTTAAAAAAAAAAAGAATCCCCTATACATTTTTTTCCTTTCTAATTCAAATGAAATTCTTTCCTTCATTTATCCCCCAAAAAAAGTAAGAAATAACTGAATAAGAATGATCGTGATCATGATCATCCAGGCCTAGGTTCGAGCAGTAAATAGCCTAACACGTGATGGGTTAAGCTATTTTTGAGTCCTGATTAAAACTATATTTTTCACGCTTGTGCAAACAGATTAGTTAGTTGATTAACGATCAAGAAATCCAAATTTTGCTGGCTTCTCTCATCTTTGAGACCTCTTACTGATGATTTAAAAGCCAGCCGCTAACATTTTTATTGTGAGTCTCATCAACCATGCATATCCAGCTTTCAATGTTTATAGCTAGCGATCGAATTACCAGCCTTTAGTATTATTAGCAGGATGATATCATGCTCGATAGGGGGTAACCCAACAATAGGTGGTTTATCATAGCTAGGCTCTGGATCGACAGAAACAGAGGTAATCACATGTCTCTCCTAAGTACTATCACTATTGCCATTTTCAAGATGATGACAATGATGCATCAGAATTAATGACTCTAGAAGTTCAGTAAGCATAATAGAACTTTGAGCTCCTTGAGCCCCTACAATCAGTAGAAATTGTACATTTGGGGAGGAGACTACGGCAAGTTATTTATATACAAACAAAATTGAGAGATCACAGGCAGTGGGGAAGCCAAGGTGTGGATTGTAAAAACTAGTGCGTGTAGTAGCAGCAGCTAGGTTAGGCTACATACAGACAGAATTAATATTGACTATCTACTTCAATCTTCAATTGTATTTGAGGAATGCATAGCCCTAATTAGTAATTACCTCTACTTGCTTCAAAACCAAATGCGAAAATGACTTAACCTAGCTATTGCCTAACCGCAGCTTATAGGATTTTTAATTAGGAGTCTAATTACGGCTGCTTGCTTCAACTTTTACAAAGTCAAGCAGTTTCAGTTGAATAATTAATATGACATACTCCAGAAGAAATGCAGAAAGATGGACTTTCTTTCATGTCCAAAATCATAACCTTTAAATCTTTCTTATCATCATTGCTAACTTAGCAGTAAAGCTATACCTACAACTACCTAATTTCATAATCTCCAGTACTCTACCTTCTTGCCCTTTTAACTAATCAAAGTTCTGGAAATTTTGGAGGCTTCCATGGATTAGACTTGCTGTTGATGTTCATGCTTGTTGGGCCGTAAGTGATCATGCTTATGCTTCAATGGGCTTTGATTTTATAGCACAGTACTTTCTTCTGGTTCATATGAGGTTTGGCGGGGTCTATCCCAACAGAGTCCGGGGTCTTGATCCATACAGCTGCATGCGAAACATAAAAATATTTCATATTATAAAATTGATTTTCAATGCTCTTTAGTCTAACATTCCATGTTATCATCTATTATTATTTGTTCTAATGTTATCAGTTTAACATTTAGAGTTACTAATTTGACATTTTATAATCAATATCACAAATTATCAACTCATGCGTTATATCTTTCTTTTACTTTTCTATCAGAAGAAAATGGATGTTTTTGGGCTCACACGTGGCCAACTATAGCTTTTTCTCCTTGGTCCAGCATGCTGACACGAATGGGCTTAGCTCCTGGCTCTGCTGACAATACAAAGATATACGTTAGAGGATAAAGCCGATGTTGTCATCTACGTTTGAGCTCTGACGATCAAGTCACTGGCATGACTTATGAGCGACAAAGTGTTTTATAGGTCTTGAAACCTACAATTTAAAAGTAGTCTAGAAAGTGAGATTTAGTTCAGCCTTCAAAAATATTGAATGTGTCCCAAGTCTAGCGCCGAGAGAACAAGATTGTTGAATAAGGAGATTTGAGGTGCCTTTTATACCAAGGGTATCAACCTTTAGATTTTGTTCCTCATTCTTCTCTATTTGACATTTGTTGTTTCTTCCATGGGAAGGGTCGTCTGGCCATTATTGGGGGTTAATGAACCACAGTGTATGGTTGTCTCCCTTAACACTGGCAGGTTACATTTGGAAAATGGCAGTTGACATCCTCTTGAGTTGTATTTTACACGTGCGCCTTTTGCTATCAACCCCTGTGCATCAGCTCTCTTTGACTCATGTCTCCTGGGTTCGATGAGCTATGGACTTCGACCTTTCAAGAGGCCTCCAAGCTTGGGCTACGCCCAAATATGGCACAAACACCTTTTAAGATCCTCTTTCAATCATCAGCACTCCCTTCATATCTCTTTTATTAAAAGAAAGAAAAGATATAAAGTTGTTGAGCCCCACTTTTCATCCCTTCAGGCTCCACTTTGATTTTGATTTTTTGTTACAATTTTACCGTAAACCAAAATTATTAAAGATTCGCTGCTTTCATACAGCAAGGATTGAGCAGCCTCCTCTCGCAGTCACTTGCACAGCGAACAAAGAAAATAAAAAAAAAAAAAAAAAAAAACACTGAGACAAAGCAAAGGACAAAAGTCACAGGTATTCACCGCCATCAAGACAACCTAGCATTCAATCTACCAGCACAAGAGGGACTAAAGCCTACAAAGCAAAGCAGCAGCACAAAAAGTCACAAGTAGAGAGAGGCAGTTCGCAAACCAGACTTCCCTAATCCCTGCTTTCTTCAACGGAAATATTACAGTGAAATATTGCTAAGAGTTAGCAAGCAAAATAACTCTGCTCAAATTAACTAAATAAGAAGGATAGAAGGAGAACCGAACTTAATCAAGAAGGAGAGGTACATCACACGCGACTGTTGTGGAGTAGTTTGGAGAAGCCGGAGCACAATTAAAAAAAGTACTTATCCGTTTAAAATGTATTTTGGGAACTAAATGGCGACTAATAAGATAAATACAAGGGTTTAAAATTTTTAATCGTGTGAATTTAAAAATAGAGGTTAAAAAGAATAACTCAAACATATAAATAATATAAGAGTCCATTTATAAATTATTCTTCAAGTAATACAATTTTCTTTACTGTTATATTAAAATAAATAATCAATAACTAGGAAAGAAATAATCATCATTCATGGGTAAAGTTGAGTTTTTTTTTTTAATGCAAATAAACTATATTAGTATTAACCAACATTTTGTCTTGTTTATGTATTTAATATGTGTCCCAAACGTTGAGATGGGAATATTATTAAAATTTTTATCTTTATTCGTAGTACCAAACAATGAAGATAAGAAGAAATCTAGGCATGTATATAAGTCCATCATTCAATAGCAATACATAACTTGTGCGTGTGTTTGTGTGTGTATATATATATATATATATATTTCACATAATTTAGCCATAACACTATGGTTGATTATGATGTGATGACCTAATAAGTTTTGGGAAAGATGCTGTTAATTAAGTATTTAATATTATGCGTAGATCCAAACTACATTAGCGGAAGCCTAATGAAATGAAGGAAAAATGCATCTTTAGTAAACAAAAGATGGAAGAAGAAAAAAGTAAGATTTTCTTCTTCATTGATGCTTTTAGAAATAGAAAACACTAGATCTATGTACAAAAAAGTATAACTGGGAGGAGAGACCATCCCTGCACAGGCCTAATATATTCAATAAACAAAAAGTAAAGGGTCAAATTTCAAAATTAACAGCAAGCGTAATCATGTGGTTGTCAAAGCTGCTGTATCAGTTGTGGAATGAGCTTCAGGATAAATGAAAGCTCCTTCTGTGAAAATTGTGGTTTTGCTTTCACCTGAATTCCCTCGTCCCCTTCAGTTAAATTCTCCTCTTCATCTACCTTTGCCAGAGGCTTTATCGATTCAGCAACAGCCTCTGTGATCTCCTTAACATGGTCAACTATCACTCCTTCAATACCCATTAGATGTTGCATATAAACCGCCTCAGGCACATTACTGAAACATGTGCAGAATTTTTAATCTATGTATCAGTGTTTAATTATGTAACAAAATGTCATGTACATGTACCGGTATTAAAGCATACATGCATGCAGTTCATCAGGTGACTATTAACTGTGCTATATTTTGATATGTAATATATATTCCTTTTGGACATAGCGTGAGTATATTCTATAATTGTTGAAGCTAATATATTTGTTTCTTATCTTATAGACAAGTGTCAAGCATGGCTATCAAAATTTGAAAATGAAGAAGAGCAAGTCATGTACGTGCATTGAATCATTGACAAAACGGGTATTAGAAAAAGTAAAAGCTAGAATTAATTTCACATGGGAGAGATGTCAGCTGAATTTTTTAAGCAAGAAAATTCATGATCAAAAGTAAGGTGTGAAAATTAAATTACTTTAATTTGCCGTATGTGAGGAGACAAAGACCAGCCTCTTTGATCTTGGTGACAGCCCCTGGATTTGTAAAAACCCCTTTAACCTCTGAAACAATTCCTTGTAAACCTCCCTCCAAGCAAACCTTTATAGCCTCCTCCAACGAATTTCTCCTCACATCATAAAAACTTTCTGTCCCTCCATTTGTCAAGAAGAAAACCTGGTTTCGTTCCAACAACAATCATTAATATAAAGAATCAATATTAACTATATAATTGTAAATGGATAAAGTAAATTCGTTATAATATATACAAAAATTAAGATTACTCACAGGGTAATCTTTCTGCAATTTTCTAACAAGCAGGGCTGCATCAGGTTGGAAAGTTGAGAAAATAATTTTTCTTCCTTCACCATACTTACCAACCACCTGTTCCCCGAAAAAAATAATTAATTAATTGATTAAAAACTAAAAATCTTTATAGGATGAAACTAGTGATTGGATTTGAGACCCTTCAGAGGAGGATTGTACAGATGAGATAAGGATGGAGATTAATTATTATATATACCTCGAGGATTGCTTGAAGAACCCGTATGAGATAATCTTGAGTATAAACAACATGGTCATCAAATTTTAACTCGATATTGAAGCCCAAAGAAGGATTAACTTGTTCAAAGGCTTCTTCGAGTGTACAAAAGGAGTCATCAGTTTCAACATTCCATTTCACAATTTTCCCATCTTTTGTTTTCCTTAGCAAACATTTTCCCTCGTTTCCTGCTTCCTTTTGGGGTCCATAGCTCAGGAATTCGGATAGACTTAGTTCTGTCACTCTTTTCTCAAAAATAGTTCCCTGAATTATTTACCAATATTAATATTCGTTAATTAAATTAATTAATAAGGGAAACAATATAATAAAATAAAAAGGTAGAAATTTAAGTGATGAAGAACTTACATTATCTTCAGAGAGGATAGAGTTGTCGTGGAAAATGACTGGACGGTCATCTTTTGTCACCTACAAAAATTACATTTAATTCGTTTCTCATTTTAAAATTCCTGTAACTTTTATTTTGGGTTCAAAATTTACACAAACAAAAAAAAAATCATAAACAAAATCAGTATCCATACGAACAAGTTGGAAGATGATAAAATAAGAAATTAATTGTTATAACTAACAACTTAATTAAAACACTAATTTCAATCATTTTGTTAACAAAAAAATAAAAAGAAGTTTGTTCCTATTACAATTTACACGTTGTGCCACGTTGGAAACCAAATCTAGAAAGTTTGTCCTACGCGGCGAAGTGTTCGACGCGCCGAAAAAAAAAAAACAAACTTTAATTGCTCCGGAGTTGCATTAAAAAAAAAAAGAAAAACAATAACGTCAAGGAAAGAAAACAGAAAGCAGAGCCAGTTTCAGATTGGAAAACCGCCAGAGACTGGACCGGAAAAGAACAGAAACCAAGAAAAGAAAGCCTTGGACGCCTCACCTGAACATCGAATTCGATGTAGTCAATTGGGTAGTTGGCGGCGGCGTTGAAGGACGAGATTGAGTTCTCTTTAATGGCCTTCATTCTCTTGTCAGAGGAGTGCAACACGTTCATTCCATGCCCTCTGTGGCCCACCACTAGGAACTTCTCAATCTTGAACGACGCCGGTTTATTATTCATTGCCAGACCTACACAAGAAGCAAACAAGAACGTGAACAAAGGAGCAAAAAAGCAAAGCTTGAGAATAAAAAAGGTGAGGGAAGGGCCGGGTACCGGCGGGCGAGCGGAGTGTGAGGGAAGCATTTTCAGGGACGTGGTCGAGGGAGGGGACGTCGGTGACGTGGACAGCTTTGAGAGCCATCAATGTGAATATGATTGACGAGAGAGGGAGTTAACGGGTATTTTGAAGAATGTTGGGAAGGACAAAGAAGGGTTTGGGCTTGGAGGTATTTATTGTGGATTCTATTGAAGGGATCTACTCTTGCAAATTAGAATATTCCCCGTCATATGCCGTTGGATATTCTCATCTTAATTCTCACATTTTCTTCCGTTAAAACTTATTAACCAACTTTTTTATTTTCTTCTCAACAACTCCACCTCTTGAGTCTTGATTATGTTTAGTTGTTTTTATTTTTCTGTTAATAATTATTGGTTTTTGAAGCTACGATAGATGTTACAAATTTCAACTTAAGTAACCTTTTTTTTTAAAGGGGAGCTTTAATTTCGATTAGATTGTCACATGCTAAGTTGGTGGGCCTCTATAATATTGTGTTTTCAAATTCTTTTGTATATTTTTTTTCTAATGCTTAAAAAGTGAATTGATTCGCTAAAAAATTGATAATTAATAAGCAAACAGAACAACGTAAAATAGAATTTAAATTTTCGATAAAAGAATTATTGACTTGATCAGATCAAAAAAATTTGTAGTGTTCACCATAGTTGACCATTTGACCTCATATGATGCTCGTGATAACACACAATTCAACACAATTACTATTGAAAATAAAAAATCTAAACGAAGTTTCGTCGACGTCCTTGAGAAGGCATAAATATAGTTGAACATCAGCTAGCTTTCTTACATTTTCTCACGACGCGCCAAATAAAGTCAAAGTAAAAAATCACCCCCCAATCAGACGCTCCGTAACCATAACCAAACATGATCACGTGAGTGGGCGTCTGTATACACGCTCATTTCTGACAAGTGGGGCAGAAGAAATAAAAAAAAGACAAAAGCCGAATATTGAGGAACAATATATAAGAAATTGCAACGTGTACGAAAACGAGAGCTGACAGGCAGGCACATGTAAGCTTAACGCGCAAGTGACTTGTACGTGACGGCGCGTCAGCGTGTATTGAAATGATTGGATAAGATAATCTTAATTTTTAGTGGAGTGAATTGGATCTGAGTGAGGATGTGATGTGTAGCCACGCTGGGGTCAACGGTCTAAACGGTGAGTTTGGTGCCCGCCAGCCATAAATACATACTTTATAATTGTTATACATGTATATATAATATGGGTCCGGCTACAATACTAATACTGCTGATGTATGGGAACTTCAAATAACTATATATATATATTGGAATTGAGATAGATGTGAGAGGAGGTGGCGGTGGATGGATCATGGATGATACTTTATGACTAGGGGAAGGGCCAAATCAAGGGACCCCTCAATTATGGGCGAATTTTTCACACCCCTCTAGATCTGAAAGTAACATACAGACCCCCATATGCAGACAGACATTAGAGAATTTGTTACTTGTCAAAATTAAGAGTAAATGGTTCACAGTATTTATATTATTTTTTATTTATAATTCACATCAACTTTTATTTTTTTATTATCTTTTATTCAATTTTGACAAGTGTAACATGCTTTCACATTACTTTGTGGCTTTCATATCGAATTAGTCAATATCTTATTATTTTGTAATATGACAAAACAGGGATAAATTAGTATATGGATAGAAGATTTGAAATCCAATAACAGATTCTCTGACGTCTGTCTGCATATGGGGTCTGGTTGTTACTTTCAGATCTGAAGGGGTAACAAGTTAACCCATAATTGAGGGGTCCCTGTTTTATCCCCTAGGAGAAAATGGAAACAAGTTGTTGAAATGAAATTATGCTGTGGGAGGTAAAATGGAAAATCAATTTAATGATGCCCCCAATTTGTACGTGTGATTTTAATGTGCATTAATCTTATTTGGGCTGTTCTTGTTGAGTAAAATATTATAAAAATAGTTAAATTTTTGAAATGTTAATAATTTTCTTTTAAAACATAAAAAAATTAGGGAGATGAACGCTTCTTAAATATTGTTTCTATCTTTCACATAAAAATTTAAAAAAAATTGAAAAAATAGACACAATTAGGGACCCTAGTTAAAATTTAGACACATCTTGAAAAATTTTTATGCCATAGACAGCGCTCGAAATGCAAACCAACACGAACGTCGCATGAGGATAGAAGCATCAAGCAAGACGATGCAGAAAGAAGCATCCATCAACATTGAAGGTCCCTAATTGTGATTTATTTGATAGTTATTCGCTAGATTTGATTTAGTTTTTAGAGAATTTGAATTCGGGATTTGAGTTTCCAACGGATTTGTGAACTTATTTAGGAATAAATCGAGTGTTATAATGTGATTTTTGTGGTTTGATGCGTGTAAAAACCGACAAAACGAATTATGAATCCAGTGTTATATCGCGATGAAGAAGACACTCGACAACTACCTGTCGAGTTGTGTAATGTCAAGTGGTGAAATGTCGAGTGTCAAGTGTTTATCGAGTGATGAAATGTCGAGTGTCGAATGTGCTAAATCAAATCTAACGAATAACAATCAAATAAATCACAATTAGAGACTCTCCATGTCGATGAGTGCTTCTCTCTGCATCATCTTCCTTGATGCTTGTATCCTCAACCGATACTCTTGTTGGTTTGCGTTTCGAGCTGTGTCAATGGATTTTGGTAATTTTCGTTTGAAGAGAGGAAAATAAGGCTCTGAAAAAAAATTAAATATATAAGGGTAATTAAGTCTTTTTGTCAAAAAAAATCTATGACATGAAAATTTTTCAGAATGTGTTAAACTTCAACTAGGATCCCTAATTGTGTCTATTTTTTCAATTTTCCCTAAAAATTTTTAAACTATCATTCCTAAAAATATAATAAAAAATTTATACCTAAACAATAATCATATCCATTTCGATCATTTAATATTATTAAATTATAATATTTTGCACCAAACATCTCTATCTTACTTTAAAATTAAACAAAATAAATCAAACACTTTTTAATTTTTTTTATACTATCAAAAACAAAAATTAATTACGGTAATGTCCTAAGTAATATTATATTTAATTACGGCAATGTTTCTTGACCACGTCTACAACCTGGTGACTCCATTTCATGAAAAATATATAATGTTATGGCCATAATAATATTGGGCCTCAATTATTTCTAATTCAGTAAGCCCATTACTGAAGCCCATTATCTGGGCCTAATTATTTGTAAATGCAGTAAGCCCATCACTGTAGCCCATTATCTAGGCCCCTTACGGTAAGCCCATTACTGTACCCCATTATCTGGGTCCCACAATGACCCAGTCTCAATTATTTTTAATTCAGTAAGCCCATTACTGAAGCCCACTAATTTGGGCCCATTATCTGGGTCTCACGATGACCCAGCCTCAATTATTTTTAATTCAGTAAGCCCATTACTGAAGCCCACTAATTTGGGCCTATTATTTGGGTCCCACGATAACCCATCCTGACTCCTATATAAACCCTTCGAATCATTGCTCAAGGTATGCACACTTTTATGAACCTATTCTCTCTCTAAATTTCCTTTACTTTTGAGAGCTTCTCTCTCTAGGAAATTCTCCCAGAAAATTTCGGAGTGCCGGAAACTGACTTGAGCGTCGGAGGGTTCTCGCCGGCACCCCTGACTATTTTTTTGTGCTCGCAGGACTGGACCCGACGTACGACTCGAGCTCCGACCCACTTCCCGGCCTTCCGGAAATCGTGCATCAACAGTTGGCGCCGTCTGTGGGGATGACAATCTAAACCTCTTTAGTTGTTGCTCCTATCCAAACGTACTCAAACTCATCATGAGTCACGAATCCCAACACTCAACCTCCCTAGAGGTTGACGAAGAAATCGAGGTTGAAGCGCCTCCCCGACGCCGAAGGGTAGTTGATACGTGGAGAGCTTTAGTGATATCCTCTGGGGTGGGCCTAACCTCAGGCAACCCCGACTTCCACTTAGAAGACCGAGGAAGGGCAAGACGAATCGGTTAACTACCATGGAACATACCATGCGGAATTTCAGTGAACAGATGAATCGTATGGTGACTGTATTCAACCAAGCATTTGGACAAAGTGCTCAGCAGGCTCCCAACACTACTGGGAATAACCCAATGAGTGCCATGGTAGTACCAAATGTCCAGACGGATATTGGTGGACGCCCTGATTTAGTCGCCCGGACTACTGGATTACCTCACCATCAGGTCATTCAACCAAATCTTCCCCATCCTATTGTCCAAGGAGGGGATGGGCGTCCACAGATTTCCTCTCCCTCGCATATCATATCCGAACAACAGTTAGCAGCAGTAGACCTTCGACACTCTCTAAACGAGAAACGTCATACAAGCGTTGAGCAGATACCAAGGGGAAGTAATGTCGATCAGCCCGCCTATTCTTATCATGGTCCATATGCTCCAGGGCGTAATTATCAGTCCAAAAGAAATCGCCCCAGCTCACCACCCAGAGTTAAGAAGCATCGCCCAGATGTTGCCCCAATGGATGTCTCGGAGGAGGGGACATCAGACAATCATTATGCGGAGTTCAAGCGAGAAATAGATGAAAAGATCCATAAACTGGAGAAGTTGATTAAGCATTCAGGAGGAGAAGAAGATGGTCGTCCACAATGGGAATCACCCTTTGCTGAAGATATCCTTAGGGAAAGATACCCATCCGGATTTCGGATGCCGCAACTTGAGCTGTACCAAGGGACGACGGACCCCCGAGAGCATTTAGACTCTTTTATTTCTCATATGGAGATACAAGGGGCCTCAGGGAGAATCATGTGTAGAACTTTTTCTCTTACTCTTGAAAGATCAGCTAAGCAATGGTATAGAAGGTTACCAGCCGCTTCCATCTCTAGCTTTGATGAGCTTGCTCGTAGTTTCCTCACGCACTTTGGCAATATGAAGACGAGAAGTCGGCCAGCACAGAGCCTTCTGTCCATCAAGCAGGGTCGTAATGAATCCCTCCGTGCATTTGTGGACCAATACCAACGGGAGGTTGCCCGAGTAGATCTATTCAATGATGGTTATGCCATGCAAGGTTTGGTTCAAGGAATCAAAGGGGAGCTCCCTCTAGCATGGGAATTCTCTGTTAACCTCCCACGCACGTACCAAGAAGCATTAGCAAGGGTCTCTAGTCATGTTGATGCAGAGGAAATTTTTCAAGCAAATTACCCTGGGCAGACTCCGGTGGTACCTAATTCCTCACGTACAGATAGACGACCGTATGATAATAGAGGAGACCCTCATGATGGAAATCGTAGATTAGTTCCGGATCGACGCTCTGCGCGAGATACAGTCAGAAATGATCGCTTCCTGTTACAAGGGTCATCCACCCGACCCCGCCAGGAGCATCATGATCGACCTCAGGAGGAGCACCGTACATTCACGTTGCTTAATATGCCACAGCAGGATATCCTGAAGGAAATCAAGGATAAAGGTCTACTGAAAGAACCTGCCCCCTTACGGTCGAATCCAAAAACAAGAGACAAAAGAAAGTTTTGTCATTTCCACCAGGCTCATGGTCATAATACTGCGGATTGCTTTGAATTGAGGAGACAAATTGAGGGTCTCATCAAGGATGGTCAACTACAAGAATACATTTATCAGCCCCCTGAACCATCCAACAAGAATGACAAAGGGAAGGAACCATTAGAAGAAGTAGCCACAATTTTTGGGGGAGTGGTGGCTGGTTCGAGTTCCCAAGCCTGGAGGCACCTAGCCAGGCAAGCAAGATATGATCTCCCTCGCTACGAAGTCAACTTGACAGCCTCTTCTACCAATGTAGGAGATCATGATGTTATCTCCTTTTCATCACAAGATGCGCAGGGTATCCATCATCCACATTGTGATGCCTTGGTCTTCACAGTAATAGTGGCCAATAAAAGGCTACGAAGAGTGTTGATTGACAACGGGAGCTCGGCTGACATAATGTCGTTGGATGCATTTGATCGATTAAGTCTCAACCGTAGAGATATGAGAGGCATACAAACTTCTCTTATGGGATTCGCTGGAGGAAAGGTTGTTCCTGAAGGAGTAATCTCGTTGCCTGTGACCCTGGGAGAAGGCTCCCTACAGACAACCAGGATGGTGAGTTTTCTCGTGGTAGATCATCCGGGAGTTTATAACGCCATCCTTGGTCGGCCATCACTCTACGACTTCAAGGCCGTGATGGGTGTCTTTCATCATGTCCTGAAATTTCCAACACCCGCCGGGATAGGGGAAGTTAGAGGTGAACAACGAACTTCTTGAGAATGCTACAACATGGCCTTTAAAGAGAAGGCACATAAGCTGATGATAATTCAAGGAGAACCTTCAAGGGTCCTTACCGAGTCAAAAGAGACACTAACTGCAAGGGTCGCTTACCGAGTCAAAGCAGTCATCCGCCTAGGCACCTACAGACTGGTTACCATGGATGAGAGGTTACTTCGTCACCCATAAAATATTAGACACTTCAAAAAGTGTTATCCATAATCTCTTCATATATGTAATAAACTCCGTCTAGGGATTTATACATGTATAACAACTCCCATAGGGAGACCTATAAAGAGATTATCAATAAAATATTCGGTTTACCACATTATAACTCGTTCAACTCCTTGCTCGGCTTCCCACCACTTATCAGCTCCAGGATCACTGTCTGAGGTAGCAGAGGACAACCAGTCGCTCTCTCCCTCCGCATCAACCACCTTTCGCAGGATCCTCATCCCGTACATACTGGGTTTGATGACTTGGTTCCCCCCGTAGCACTATCGCAATAATCTTAATGCTAGCCATCTGCACAGTTAAAGAGGAGTCGCTAGTCATCAAACCAAATCTACTAAGGAAGGGAAGAAATGAAAAAAAAAATGCTGGGGGATTGTATTGAAAATCCGCGGAAACACCCCCGCGGAGGAAAAAATTATTAAAAGTTTGAAAATCCGCGGAAACACCCTCGCGAAGGAAAAATTTTTAACGTTTGAAAATCCGTGGAAACACCCCCGCGGAAGAAAAATTATTAAAGTTTGAAAATCCACGGAAACACCCTCGCGGAGGAAAAAATTATTAAAGTTTGAAAATCCGTGGAAACACCCCCGCGGAGGAAAAATTTTTAAAGTTTAAAAATCCTCGGAAACACCCCCGCGAAAGAAAAATTATTAAAGTTTGAAAATTCGCGGAAGAAAAATTATTAAAGTTTGAAAATCCGCGGAAACACCCCCATGGAGGAAAAAATTATTAAAATTTGAAAATCAGTGGAAACACCCCCGCGGAGGAAAAATTTTTAAAGTTTGAAAATCTGCGGAAACACCCCGGCGGAAAAAAATTATTAAAGTTTGAAAATTCGCAGAAACACCCCCGCAAATAAAAAATAAAAGTTTAAAAATTCGCGGAAACACCCTTGCGAATTAAAAATGAAGGTTTCAAATTTCGCGGGAACACCCCCACGAATAAAAATCAAGTTTTAAAATTCGCAGAAACACCCCCACGATTTTAAATAAAAAGTTTTGAAATTTTGCAGAAACACCCCGCGGGTAAAAAAATGAAGTTTCAAAAATTGGCAGAAACACCCCCCGGAATCAAAATTTTGGAAATTGCTTAGAGGCCCCCGCACTTACTCGAATTTCCTTTGGAAGGCCTTGCATGCTACGTGAACAGTGCACGCAGCATGCAGCGCGGCCAACACCCACGGGCTCGCCCTCCCCGCGCACCCAGCGCCTCTCGGGTTCGTCCCCCGCTCGCCTGGGACCTCGACAGCCTCGCCTCCGCACGCTCAGTGCCCCTCGGGTGCTCGTCCCCGCGGACTAGCGCCCCTCGGGTGCTCGCCTCCTCACGCCCAGCGCGCGCTCCTGGGACCTCAGTAGCTCGCCCCCGCGCGCATGGAGCCTCGCCTGCTCGCCCTGCGCGCGCTCCTGGACCTCAGCAGCTCGCCCCGCACGCATGGAGCCTCGCCTGCTCGCCCTGCGTGCCCAGGCCCTCGCCTGAGCTCGCCCCCGCCTTCGCGAGCTCGCCCATCGCACCCAGCCGCAGGCTGGGCATTGGTGTTACATGCATGGGAGCATGCAGCGCCCAGCTCGCCCTCGCAAGCATGCTACGGGCCCCCGCAAGCGGGTTCTCCCTTCGCATAGAGCTGGCTCCTCGTGAGCTCGCCCCTCGCCCCTCATCACCCGCCCAGTAGCTTGTCTTCTCACCTCCCACACGAAACGCTCACACTTTCGCACTCCCTTAGCTGAAGAGACACAAGTTCTAGCAACCCCTCCAATTGCTGGTCACGTTTCTAGTCTCCCTCATGCACTCACCCACAACCAAATTCAACTCCACTCACTTACGGGTCAAGACTTCAAATAGCTACCATGATCAATGAATTTGCATAGTTACAGTTTACCTTCCTGCAAGTTTCAGTTTGCCAAACTTTGTCTCCAATATCCAGTACTCATGCTTCTAAGATCATGCAAACCACACTTCAATGGCACATAGCCATGAATTTTTGCCTTGTTTCAGCTATACCCCTTTGCTGTAACAGGCTTCAGCAAGCTTTCTGGAAAGTGTAAGCTAATTTAATATGCCATCAACTTGTTTTGAAGTCTTGGATACATGGTCTTCACCTGGTACGTTATTTTCAAATAGTCACTGAATCCAATATGGTGATTAACGTGTCTGAATGATTAAGTTTGTTTGCCATCACCTTGCATGTAACCTCCATCGTGTTTTATGGGTCTATGCCTTCATATGATGAACTTTTGCTTTGGCTTTTAAGTGTTGTTTGCCATCTGCATGCCACCTCCAACAACTCTTACGGGACCATGCATTGATATATTTAACTTTTATTTTGTTTCCATTATTTTGTTTGTTTAATGTGTAATCATTATGTCTGGTGGCCAACAATAAGCCTCCCTAACTCTTGGCATTTCTATAATGAAATTTTTAATTACGTAGTGTGTGCATAACATGCTTATTGAGATTTTCATTCAGCACTAATTGTCCCATATCATGGAACCATTATATATAAATAATTGTACAAAGTTTAACAAGTTTTTGGTGCAGACATAGCCCTTACGATAAGAATTTCGATCTTTCTTATATATCTAAAATTACCAGAATTCATGAGAAATAATATATGAAAGATGTTTAGCTATCTGATTTTATTCATTTGTGTGATATTTTATTTTATTTTGCAACCTTTTCGAAATAGAATTATCACATATTATATAAAACTCTCCTTCATAAAGAGCTCACTAGCTCGTTATCATATGTGGCGCCTACCTAAAGTTCAAGCCACACAGAACCCTTATACATAATAAATTTACATCTTTGAGTTTGCTCATTGATACACTCAAATTATGTCCATGAATAATTTAATCGCCCCTACGTCGACCCGTTATTCGACTTGGGCCTGGGGGGACTACTGTTATGGCCATAATAATATTGGGCCTTAATTATTTCTAATTCAGTAAGCCCATTACTGAAGCCCATTATCTGGGCGTAATTATTTGTAAATACAGTAAGTCCATTACTATAGCCCATTATCTGAGCCCCTTACGGTAAGCCTATTACTGTACCCCATTATCTGGGCCCATTATTTGGGTCCCACAATGACCCAGTCTCAATTATTTTTAATTCAGTAAGCCCATTACTGAAGCCCACTAATTTGGGCCCATTATCTGGGTCCTACGATGACCCAACCTCAATTATTTTTAATTCAGTAAGCCCATTACTGAAGCCCACTAATTTGGGCCCATTATCTGGGTCCCACGATGACCCATCCTGACTTCTATATGAACCCTTCGAATCATTACTCAAGGTATGCACACTTTTATGAACCTATTCTCTCTCTAAATTTCCTTTACTTTTGAGAGCTTCTCTCTCTAGACAATTCTCCCAGAAAATTCCGGAGTGCCGGAAACTGACTTGAGCATCGGAGGGTTCTCGCCGGTACCCCTGACTATTTTTTTGTGCTCGCAGGACTGGACCCGACGTACGACTCGAGCTCCGACCCGCTTTCCGGCCTTCCGGAAATCGTGCATCAACATATAATATGCGTTTTTTCTAACATTATATGCTGCCAGTTTGGGTACAATTGCTATCATCTTACTTGTTGATTCTTTCTTTTGAAAGTGTTTAACGATTGAGTAAATATATAAATTAAGAGATCCAAGTAACTAGCTCGAATCATAAGTAAATTTTACACACTTTCAGGGAATTTAAGGTAACGGAGAGAAAGGGATATGATATCATTGCTACTGAAAGGAAACAAATTAAGGGTATCTTAGTTTGCTGCATGTGCTAAATGCATATTAATTACTAATTAGTTATGGCTTTTGGTTGCCTCAAGCGGATACAATCAGTGCCTATAAACCATGATTAAGTAGAAATTAATTAATTAAGTTATAGACGGGGGTAGTTCTCGGCATTAAGTTATAGGCACCTTTGATCTGTAGTTGTATGTGGAGTACTGTACTTATTTCCTCCAAGTATGGGACTTTGCGGCGCCAATCTTACACTTTTGGGACTGGAGAGTCTTGAAGAATCTTTTCTATTTTTAGTTATGAATGAAAAAATATAAATAAATTACTACAAGTTTTGGTATTCAGTAATATAATTAGTTTGTATAATCAATATTATCATTCTATGCATGCAAAGCTCAACATCTTTTGTTAATATTTTGTTAACATGAGCAAGTACTCTTCTTCAAGTATCAGCTGACCGTAAGTATTCAAGTATTTCAGTTGCTGGAATCTTAAACTAAAGAATTGGGAGCACCTCTAAGTTGTCTGAAATGGAATAAGGACACGAAGAACCTAAATTCACGGTTCTAGCTAGCAGCTATATATAAAGGCTTAATTTTTAAGTCTGTTTCTTTAGTTCCGTAAAGCAAAGTGCCCAATGCATCTCATCAATTCCTACGTACAGTAACTTGCTTTTGATTTGAGTATATATTTTAGGATAAAGAATATGCTTCCGTTCACCCTCACGATCCTTGTAGAAGCTCTAGTGCCCACTTTTGTCTTTATTGCGCGGATGAGTCGATGAGCACAGGACAAATTAATTATAATCAAAATTAGCAGCTCAGTGGGAATTGACCCAAATTATTAGAAAGAAATGAAAGCATATTTTCTTGATATGGAGCGTTAATTATAGTTCTGATATATAGAAAGTGTGAGACAATTAAAAAATTACAAAACTATGGAGGGAAATTATTCAAATTAATCAGAATGTTTTCATCCCTTTTTCAGAGGATGAACTGCGTACATGGCGAAAATAAAAGTGAGGATTGTATCTTGAATGTTCTTTAACCTCGATTATGCAAAGTGAAAAATAAAAGTTACGCAGAAAGGGTCATCGTAGCCATGGAGATGCCAATCCGAGTGGAGCAAATTGGCGGTTGAAGGTGACTTATGCCACTATATGCATTGATTTCTTTTTTGTCATTAAAGCGAAAAGCATCTCATTCGATTCCTCGAGAGAAAGAGCGAGGACACATGCAGCCAAAGTTTCTTTTCATATTGAGATGATTTGTCCCCGTTTATGGTGATTCACGCTCAAACGAAATGATGGTAATATATTAAACGTAGTTAATAACAACAAACAAAGTTCATACACTAGATCATTCTTTGGCTTTTACCTACTGTTTATAACCTGATCAACGCATTCATTATCGCAATCCCATCAAGCTTAGACAACTAAATATATAAGAAAACGTGGAACACGTTTTCCATTAAGCTAATCCGATTACACTTGCAAACAAATTTCATGAATTATTAATAATGAACACTTGTCATTAAATACTACTTCGTCATATATAACGCGCTTACACAAAAACTTTTTTCCAACGTATAGTCAAATGGCCCAACGATAGTTATATTATGACAGACATTTGTTAGTTTCCTTCAATCAATATAACTCCATTATTGTTTAAAGCTTTAAATTTGCTATTTCATATTTTAATTAAGAAAGTTCGTGTTTTAATATAACTTTCTTTAGTAAAGCCAGATTTTTTTTTTTTCATATTCGTTTGGATTTGTGTTTGTAGCATAGTTTGTAAATCAAACCTAACAATGTAAAGGACCTGACAGCATTGAGTAACCAACTTGCAGTTGCAGAAACAAATGGCAGCTGGTTGGACAAGGACAATTCCTCTTTCTCCTGGGAGGTCTCTCCAGAAAAAGGTCGACTTCATGTGTAGTTGACATAGGCCCTCCATGAAAGGGATGCTATTTACATCCTTCGGTAACGACAACTCTATAAAGGACTGATCACAGGTCCTGAGATTGGATCACTTGCTTGTGATCAAGGACCCAATTTTGATCAAGGCCCAAGAGGTCTGAAACTGAAACAGTGTTTGAGAACTGAACTTGTGGATTCGAAGAAAATATTATAATTATAATATAAGACCCAACAATTCGTTTCAGAAACTTGAACTTCATTCAAATGAATGCTATTCAAATATAAGACTGCACCGAGACGTGCTTATGGCTTCATTTTTAAGATCATAAAAACAACTAAAAAAGTGATGTCAAGAGTGATTAAGTTTTGATAACATTTCTGCATAGCAAGATTCAAAGAACCTGACCCAATTGATCATCTCTTAGTTGTTGAACCTGACATTGTATCAGCTTCTCAATTAAATACCTGGATTGCTTTTTTTCTTTTGTTGTGAGACGCGGATGCAATCTCTCTTCCTTTCAGAGTTGATTGTATCATGAGATGAGAACCCTGATTCTGCTGGAAAAGCATTCTCTTGGGCTCAGATTGATATGGATCAATTTAGTGCATGTGCTCACTCGTAGCAAATTTATCAGGGAAAACTAAACGGGTTAATGAATAAGAGTCACTGGGAAGAAGCCCTTGAAGAGATCATGCTTGAGAGACACTACATTTGGGCCAGAGATACTTAGAATTAAGATTTAGTAGTCCTACACTTGAGCCTTCTTAATGATTTCATTACATGGTCCGACAGCACAGAAGGTTTTAGTGGGACTATGTACAGCGTCTGTTTGCAAACGCTGCATCTGAATCTCTCCCAGGATTGTCTAAATTAGCTGTCTGCCTTACCAATGATTGCATTTCATTCATCTCACAATCACAAACATCCATTGATGATGTCCCTAGCACAGTCTAACTGGTTCAGGCAGACAGGCAGGGAGCTTCAACCTCCCACGGCCATGGTCAACTCAACTCAGTCATTTCACAGTAAAATGGTTGGAAAAGTCAACGGCCTTCAATTGGACCATACTAGTAGTACCCCATATTGGTGGTGGACTAGTAACGGCTACTTACATTTAAAAAGATCCATTTTTATAGTATATGATATAATAATAGTTTTCCGAAGTGAAGCAATGGGAGTGCATGCAATGGAATGCAAGCAATTACATGTTTAAAGAAGTTGACAGAGCGCAGTCAATGGTGAGTGGATAAAATAAGGAGCTGAAAAGAATTAAAAAATTAAAAGGAGAGGGGCTGACAATAAATGAGAGGGAAGAAGATGAGGAAGAAATGCAAGGCGGCATTAATGGAGAAGACAAGACCATTAAATATTTGCTGAGAAGGTAACTTAATTGCTTGCGTTTTTCGCTGCAATTGTCTTTTCCTCTTTCAGAACTGCCTTCATTGCTACCCCCATCTACCTCTTCATATCACTCTCTCTCACTCTTATCTCCTGCAACCCACCTTCCCAGATCCCATTTAATGCTCTCTCTCTCTCTCTCTCTCTCTCTCTCTCTGTGTATGTGCAGTAAGTAAATGTAATGGAAAGGATAAAAAATATACATATATATATTTTTTTAAAAAAAAAACTTTGTCATCTTTTACAAAATTTTACCGGAGAACCCATGAGACTAAAGCGTGGTGGTTTTCTAGGAAGGCCAAAAACATTTTTTTATAACTGTAGCTTGTTTAACTCAGAACTGAGCTGAGTTGGGTTGTTGAACGCTACTGAGTCTGAGCTGGCTGATGATGAGATCTCTGTTGGCGCTCCTGTTTGTAAGGACATTGATTTTGATTTGGCAGAAGGAGAAGAAGCACTTATAGTTGATGGCGAAGCCTCCTTCATTGAAGGTTGGTTTGATGAAGAAGATGATGGGGTTCTTAGTGGTGGCGGTGCAGCACAAACTGGAATCACTGATCTAATTTGAACTGCTGGAGCCATCCTTTGTGGGTTGAATCCACAAGTATGCATAGTTTTTGGCATGTGCGCAGCCATAGATGATCCGAAAAGCCTATTATTAACCTGAGATGTTCTATCAAGCATACAAGTGTTAAGCTTACTTGCATTAGGATGAGGAAATGGATTGTATAAACAACTTGCTGCTCCATAGACAGTTGCTGAATTTGAAGCATTGCTTGAAGTTGAACTCTCCTTTTCAATGGATTTATTGATAGGATCTTGTTTTGCACAAGGCCATTCTTCTTCATCCCTTCGATGCTCCTCCACTGAGGCTAGAGTACTGTCTAGCATTTTTACTCGTGAGTTGGCCCTGACTTGCACTGGAATGGGCCTATTTGATAGGTAGGATGAATGCGAAAGTGAAGGATAATGATTTTCTGAAGGTGAAGTTGGTGGTAAGATCTTTGAAGCTGCTCTAGGTGGTGGTGGAGGAAGAAGAGATACAAAGTTGTTTTGTTTATGTGTTGAACCATCAAAAGCTGAATCCATCAATAGATCCAGGAGCCTCCATTGTTGATACTGCAGAGAGTTACTGGAGCTGGAGGAGGAAGCAGCAGAGGCATTCTCTCTATGACCCCTAATTATTCTTCTTCCGGGTTGGTTTTGATTTCTCCTCCAGGCACGTCTATTTTCATCTTTTGGTCTAAAGTTTGAGAGAACCCTTGCCACAATCGCCTGATCCTGCTCTTCTCGATTCTCCATTTCTTTATTTGTCAATGAATCCAAGTTTGGCACTGCACAAATATGGATTGTTATCACGCTAAGATACAAAGGTATAATAAAAAGAAAAATACTTCTTTTAACAAAAAGGTTTAAAAAAAAGGGAAATCAGAATATACTTCTTTTCAAGGCTGACCAAGCGGCAATTGCAGCATTCTTCTCAGCCTGCTTCTTTGTCTTGGCTGGTTCACCTGCAAAATTCATTCCAGCAAGCTCCACTGTGCAAGTGAAAACTGGTACATGACCAGGACCTGATCTTACAGTGGTATATACAGGGAGGTTCAGTCCAGCCCTATGAGCAGTTTCTTGAAGGAGATTCTTGTAAATTCCAGTCTCATCCTTCAGTATTATAGTACCAAATGATTAGATAATAGAGATTATACAGAAGTTAGCAAGATTCAATAATATATTAAACCAATGAAGAAAACCAGACCAGACAAGAAGCCAAAAACTTACAAGAACTCTTGCAGTTAGAGACCTTGAAGGACCCCTCGTAGAGAGGACATTGAGAGCTACTTCAGCAGCTGCATGCTCAGCCTGTCTCAAGGTGGTGCAGTAGCTAGGACTCTCAAAGATCTCACCGTTGAAATTTACAGATGCTTTGAATCTCGGTGCATGATCAGGTCCTTCTCTGATGCAGGCATAAGATGGGAGATTGAAACAGCTTCTTTGTGCTAGCTCCTGCAGCTGATTCTTAAACATATCTGCCATGAACAACAACACCAAAAACAAAACAGATATGGAAGATCAGGAGAGTACCAACCAAGAAACTGAGAACAAAGACAAACTCAAAGCACTCACCTACTTCACCTGGTTTCTCACTCCTACATTGGCATGGAGGTTGAGTGTCTCAGGACAAAATCATCTGATAGTAATTCACTCTAAATGTCAAGAAAGACAGCGAAGTGAAAAGTGTTAAAATGGAACTTTTGGCTGAAAGGTTTGGCTTTCGGGAGATCAAGTACCCTTTTTTTATTTTGTATTTAGTTGGAAAATATAGGATTCCATGACACTCACTTTTCAACTCAAAAACTTTCCTATGGAGAGCACAGCTTTCTAGCAATGAAAAGTCACTAATTAAGTTGCCCCTATTGGGGGTAATTGTGACATTCACTAGGTGAAAGGGCAAGTCAAATTTTCTGAGTACAGAAGTGACAACCTCGAGGTTTATTACTTGACTCCGGTCCAGACTTTGTGTTGACTGGACAGATACCTTATTCCTCAATCCTCCCAACCCTGCCTTTGCTTACTTTGACTTTCAGATTATTATATAATAACTGTCGCCTCGTAATCACATGAGGTGAATCTCATGTGAGCTTTAGGAAACGTTCAGATATTATTGGCTTGATATAAGAAGCATCTTCGCTTTCAAACTTTGTCTGGTCTGAAAGCCAAGTTGAAGCTCAATGAGTAGTAGCAGTGTTTTCCCCTTACTGGTTTCATTTAGCCATATGTAATTGTTTAGCCCAAGAATGTTCAATAAACAGTTATCGATTGGTACAAGAAAGAATAATTTTTTATTAACTGTGTTGTTTTAATAATGGTGTTACAATCGGGAGCTTGTTGGTCTAAGATGCATTCAATTGGCAGCTGTGTTAGCCTAGAGGGTCCACTCTGGTCCCTACCCCACTCTTGCCAGGTCCGTAATAGCATTGCCTTCAATACACTCTGCCACTAGGAAAATTTTGGATCAATCAGTCACTAGCCTTGTTCACCACCTCCAAATCAGAGCAGAAGAAGAAAACGGGGTCAAATTTGAAATTAACTGTTCACCACATTTAGATATGAATTACGTTCAGTCTCACATTTCAGAGTCGGAGAAACTTTACACTTTGGTTCTTGCTCCCTTTCAGGACAAGGACAGAAATTCAAATCCGTTTATAGCTTAAAAAGTTTTTGGCTTTGTCTGGTCTTCAGCTCAGAGTAAGCATGTCAATTCGGATGTTTCCTCTAGCTAAACAAGGCAACCAAATGATTCAAATCAGATGAGCTAATCCAGTCTGAGTGTCAATCCAATAATTAATGCAGGCTCAGGTTGCACAAAAGAGGCCAACTAAAATTTTGGCCAACACAAGATTTGTCCCAATCCAGCGAAGAGAGCTTAATGACATTTGACAGAATCCACAAATTATATTCACCACAGAGAGAGAGAGAGAGAGAGAGAGAGAGAGATCTAATGACACTAACTGAATCCACATATCCAATACAATTAGATCCTAAACTAATTCCACAAATACAAAATCAGAACCAAAAACGCTCACTCATACAACAACACACACCATTCATTCTTCTTAAAAGCACAATGGCCAAACCAACACTTCCAAACACCCTGTCAAAACAAACTTCTCCGTACTGCAACTGCACATGATATTCGTGGAAGTTGAACGTTCAAAGTATGACCGCATTCCTAACCACCAAACCAGATCATTCCCATTTCCTATTGTCATCTGTCCACGACTCTTGCTATGCCTGTCTATTCTCAGTTGCCAAATTGCTGCCATTACTACTGCTCCCACCGGCACGGTTCGAGTCCCCCACTCTAGCAGCCAAAGCAAGAACTTCCGGAGACATGTCCCAGCTTCCACTCTTTCTTCCCCAACTAGATCGCCTGGGATGTATTCCAGCTCGATCCCCTTCCTCTACTGTAGTTCTTATATCTGGGGACAACTCAGCTAATTCACCATCTTTAACATTCATGCGATCATTGTTGGTAAGTGGACCCTCAGAGAGATCAGCGCCAGGGCCAATATCTCCCCATACTGTTTTCCTACCCATTTCTATGTCATCCACAGCTTTGCCCATATTTGGACTCATAAAACCTCCACCTACAGATCGAGCTGGTAACCCAGGTTCCCTTGGCACCTTTGCCCTGAAATTGTTCTTTGATAGGGGTATGCTTGAGCAGAATATCTCCTTGAAATTTTCCACTACGCCTTTGTTATAGGGGTTTGCTCGCCTATCATATCGGTATCTAAAATTCTCATAAGTAGTCTGCAAAGATAAGGCAGATAAATGGAAAATTTTAATATATATAACAGAAGAATGTACAAAGGAGCAGATGATAAGCAATTATTAAACAGAAGAATCTTACCTGATTTGTACTGATGAGATATAAATGAAAGGCAGTCAAGCCACCAACAAACCACATTGATATGAAAGTGTAAACTATTAGAACAATTGATGCAGGGGTTTTGATCATTGCTTTCCAAATTGTTGTCTCCTCTGAATCCACGATCCTCCTAATGTAGACCCAGCAAAAGGCGAACACATATATACAAAGAAGGGTCGTCGAGAAGACAAACATGAAGAAGAATCGATAATTTCGCTGCATACGAATAAGTTTTCAAATACATTATAAATTTATTTACGTACATATGTAATATGAATATACTGGTGAAGATAACATCTGAAAGACTATGCTCAGCTGCAACAATCTTTACATACACAGTTCTTAATTATGTCAATTTACAAATTTTTTCCTACAAATATACTTTATAATATGTTGGAATCTCATTTCTTGAATTAAACTAATGCCATTAGATCAAGTTTTAGGCAACAGAAAGCTAATCACAGAAGCTCAAACTCATCAGCCTGAATTCTCCTGATTACGAGTTTGAATCCATGTTCTTATTAAGAAAATAACAATTATAAAAAACGCACTTAGAGCCATGTAGTTGTTGTTACTGAATTATAAGCAGATAAAAATGACCATGAATCACACTCCAAAAAACTAATTGACAATCCAGCCAAAAAACAATATAATATCCTTAAAAGAATGTTACTATTATGAGCACAGCGTGCCACGAAACAGACATGGTGAATAAAGGATATATAATCAGAACTTGTCAAGATATCATTAGCATAGTTCGGAAGAAGAGATCACTTACCAACCCAATGCATTGCCCAACCCATGGGCAATGGTGGTCAAAACGCTCCACACAGTTATTGCAGATTGAACAGTGGGAGCAGCGGGGAGGTCTATAAAGCATGCAAGTATCACAATATTTGATCTTCACTGTGATTCCGTTGACCTCTACTTCCCTTATGCGAGGCAAGCGTAACGGTGGAGTTTGGCCAGCCCCAACATCTGCACTTCCATCAAAGCCTTCTGGCTCAGGAGGGTGTGCATTGCGTGGAATTATGCCAGGATCTCTTCCTGAGGTTAGCAGGAGAAGAAGCAGAACCTGAGAAATCAAAAAATTTATGAATTTAGGTTCCAGCTTGCACAAAATCAAACAAGTTCATTTCAAAAGTAGATTGAGAAGTGGCAAAGATTGTTAAAGGTGGGCAAAAGGGCCCAAATGCATCCTACCAGTTGATGCACGCAACTTGAATTAACAACTTTATAGAAATAACATCACAAGCATAGAAGTATAGCCACAATCAATATGCAGGATGTACATGCATAGACATTTCAATAATGTGATGCATGTACCGAACCAGCCACCATAATTCTTAAGAGTGGACACCCCCGGAAAGCTCATTTATCTTCACATCTAGAAGCAATGCCTCTCCCGCTATCAGACATCCACCAAGAAATCCAATTACTTTTAAAATATTTCCAACATTCATGCAAATTGTGCCCATTACTTACCCCATCGAAATCACTCTCCACTCCTCCACAACTTACAATGCTCCGTCCCCAACGCTATGATTAAAGACCCAGTAAAATTTTCTTCTTCAATATCAGTTCTATCATAGATACACCCCAATGGTCCACATGCAGATCTTAGTCATTTTGCACGGTGTCTTACATATGGGTCAAAGATGGAATGGATTTCATGAGTAAAAATACTTCCAGCGCCAAATTCCTACCTTTTTGACACATTATAAGAATATTACAAGGTAACATGAAAAATTTAGAAACAAAATAATTCCCATTGAGCTTGAGAGTGAGTGAGAGAGAAACTCACGTAAATGGTGAAAACGATTGCAACAACCATTATTGATATTCCCCAGTGATGAGAAAAATCATCCACTAATTTTCGAGCAACAAAGACACAGAAAATAGCAACAGGAGCAACAATAAGAAATATAGTCAACCCCAGCGATCTTACATCTGGTCCAAATATAAACCTTCCCTGAAGGAAAAATATCTGCAAAACAGAAGTAAACCTGATAAATGCGGTTGAAAGGATAATGTACTAAGAAAAACTTTTTTTCTCAAAAACAACAGAAAGGGATTATAAAGGCATGACTAAACCCCAGACTTGAATGGACACCCAACTATTGCTCCTCAGTTATTTAACCAGACCAGCACCCTCTATTATCTTTTTAATTTACTTGCTTTCACCAATTCAGTCAATTGAAACAACCAAAGACTCGTGGCATTATCAGTTCAGCAACAATTTTAGTACATCAAAAACATTGTCAAACAGAATTCCTCCAATTCCAAGAGATTACTGTCACATAATTCAGCTCAATGTTCAAAATGCCAAGAGAAACAGGATTTTTCTCCGGGCATTTACAAAGCCCTCATCCTACACATATTATCAGTGTCCTACTAAAGTACCATACCGGTATTTTTACCGTGCCAGTTGACATCATATAATCAGTAAATATTTTCCAATCAGCCACCAAAAAAATTATATAAATATAAATTTTAAAATTAAATTCCGTGCTATATCTTAAGCTTGAATGTTATTAACAAATTATTTCACTCTTTCAAAACACATTTCCTACAGTAACATTGCCAGCACGCCAACTAGTAACATTACATCATTGTGACTGCAAGTAGCCAATATAAAATAACAAATAACACAAAAAAAACAAAGTAAAAATAGAAATAATGAAAAAAGGAAACTAAAATTAGCATAAAGTAAGAAACAAAATAAGAAAGAAAAGCTTACATTGCTTCCTTTCCAATTCTGGTAAACCATTGAATCTCCGGAGCCGCCAACGGATCTAGGATCCGATCGCTGAGGCGGTGGAACCACATACATCTCTCTCTCTCTCTCTCTCTCTCTCCCTCTCCCTCTCTATCTTTTTCAGCTTACAAGAACACTCTCAAAAGCCACAAATACATAAAACACAAGAGGAAGTGGTAACAAAAAGCTTGATCTTGTTCACGAGCTGAAATGAGGAGTGAGCCAGGGAGCTGTGTTGGAAGCCGGCGAGTTTAACGGTAAAGGTGACGGCGAGGGGACGTGAAAGGGAGAGAGGGAGAGGTGTGGTGGGGTGAGGTGAGGGTGAGCTAGGGTGAGGAGAGTGAGTTTGGTTTGGTTAATGAACAGAGATTCTGATTGCATTTTGTTGTCTGTGTATTATGTGCTTTACAGGAGGGTTAGTAGTGACGTGGCGACGACTGATTGGGGGTCATTGAGATGGACCGGTTGGGGTGGGTGGACCGGTCGCTTTAATCACAGAGAATGAATGTGACCTCTCTGGGCTTTGCTCTTCCCTTGCCGATCTTACACTAACTACATCATTCATCTTTACTCTCTTCTCCCTTAATTACAATCATGCCCTCCATTGCTTCACTTTTTCTTCTACAAAATTCAATCCATTTCTTTTTTTTTTTCCTCCCCCTTTTCGTATCGGTCAATTTGCAAATTTTCCAATTAATAAGAAAACCATAAACCCAATTATTTTAATTTTCTTTTTTTTTTGGGCTTATTAGATCATCTCAATCTTATCCATAACTACTAAATAAACGAAGTCATTTCGTTTGGAATAACCAAAATTAGATTTTAATGTAATTTAATTAATGATTGATCAAAAGAAAAAAATTCACTGCACGATCATGTTATCCTCCTGGGACGTAAAATTCACATTCATCTTGTCTTTATCAAGAAAAATTATGATTACCTTTAATTAATTGTAGATTGTACACATATTTACCTTAAAAGGTAAAAAGTGTTTTAACTAATATCCTCCAATTAAAGGCTTACTTGCTTTTTAAAAGTTTATCGATTAGTCTCCAGATGGTTTTCTATAAAGCCTTAAATATCTATTTTATTTTTAAACTATTAGAATTCCTAAAACTAATAACCAATATGGAATGAAAATGAAAGTTAAATATATGTTATGAATAAGAATAGAGATAATATCAAAAATTACTTTAGAGTTTTGATCAAAATTTAGGTGAAATACGAGTGTACAATTTTAATCAATAACACTCTTAAGGTTATTAAAATTTCATTATCGGTTATTTTAATCCTAATAAAAGTATGAGAGGACAATTTTACCTCTGCACTATCTAATTTCCAAAATTTACAAAAAAAAAAAAAGAAAACTCTAATTTGAAATTAAGATAAACTCTGATTCCTAAACCTTATTCAAAAGCTAACCCCCAAATGCTGAAGTATAATTTCTTTGGTTTGTTGTTAATGGAAGGGATTTTCCTTCGTTGAACTTTCAATTACCTGCCAAATAGCTGTCAAAAGGAGTTTGAAATTGAATTCGATGGCCCAATTATTTAACTAAACTCTCTTGAATGTCAAAAAACACATGAGGAAAAACTCAAATCGAATACTCAACCTAACGCCTCTCTTTCAGTTGGATATATGCCACGGATTTGATTATGAAGTTGCTAGTAATGCCTCCATCAGAATTTGAGTTTGAGTTTTGTCATGTGACCTGGGTTTTTCCGGTGATGGTAGCGGCTTCAATGGGTATTTCACCGGATGGTGGTCGCTCTTTGGTGGTGCAAGGCTAGTGTTTCTGGTAGCGGGCTGTTGCGGTTGTGCATGGCCAAGCGACCACCATACAGTCCGCCATGGTTGGATTTTAGTTCCTTAGTTTAATCGATTTTGGACTTTCATTTAGTTTCCATTAGGATTTGAATTAGAATATTAATGTATTGTATGAAATATATGTTTTACTCTCCTCCGGTAAAATAGAATTTAACAGTGGATGTAAGGATGCAAATGTTAGATGTTAGGGGTGCTGTTCATTGAAATGTCAAACTCGTCTTCTGGCAAAAATTAAGTCAAGACTCAACGGAGTTTTTGATACTATCTTAAGGCCACTGTTGGACCCTCTCTAATTTCAAAAAATCACTGGACCCCTTGAATTTTTCTACGTCCCTGATACCCCCAATTGTAACTTTATGCTCCCTCAAACCTCTAAAAACCAGGATAATATCATAATAATGTAATTTTATTTAATGTATAAAGAATCTTAAATAAAATATAATGATTTTCTTAAAATTTTTCTTTCCAAAACTAGTGATCCACATGTTTCTTCCCTCTCTCTTTTCCAAAAAAATTATTCATCACCACTCCACCTCTTCTCTTTACTACAAAAAACACACGGCCAACCCCACGACCTTAATTGTTGTAGTAAATTGATGTTGGTTTTTAATTTTTATTTTTTTGGGTTAAGAAAATCTAATAGAAGATAATAAGAAATTGAGGAAGAAATTGTATTTTCTTTTCCTTCATTAGATTCCTCTCTCTTCATCTTAGAGAATAATAAATTTGGTTACACATAGGAGGAATATGAGAAAGAACAACAAAGTAAACGAAGGTAATTGCATAACTACAATCATGACAAATAAAATTTGATAATTTAACAAATAGAGATTTCGTATATATTGATGCACAGTTTTTATATGACTAGAAAGCGAGTTAAGGTTTAAGCAAATCTTTAAGTCCAAGTCCTGAAAACACAAAAAAATGGCCAAAGGGTGCCTACAATGGTGCAGACGGAAACTCTATGATGTTCAAGTTAGTCTTTGATATATCAGAATTCTCTAATAATATGAGAATTCTCTAGTGAGCTTTCAAGAAAGAAGCTATGAATGATAAACAACTTTGCAAATAGTGAGTTTAGAAAAATATATATGAAACATGTATATATTGAGTAAAGATCAAGATGATTTATATAGGTATTAAAAAAGTCATTGTATGATCGAGATGATAGATTTTAGTAGTGAGTTGACTATGTGTGTATTGAATTAACTAAGGCTCAATTTTATTGGAAAAGTTTTTGGTTCAAATTTTTGTTAAAAGAGGGGGTTCAATGATAGTTTCCCTTACCCCGGTGATAAATAGATAATTGTTGGTGATGCATTGTTAGTAGCATGATGACAGCCTCGCTTGGCGCACAACACATACGCTGCCATGATACGCACGCACAAACAAGAAAAATGAACATAAAAAGCACACAAAATTGGGCATCGAGATTTGCAAAATGAGGTGGGCCTGTTTGAGTTCTACTTTTTACGGGCAATGGCCCTGCATCAGCCGAAACTAATTCCTTTCTTTTTTTTTTTTTGCCTTAATTTATTTGATCGCATCATTATTATAGCCGCTACTAAACAATTGGTTTTGCAGATACAGTATCGTTGCTTATTTTTTTGCTACAATTCTAATGTTGGTATAGTAGCCTGGAAGGACGATCCATTTGAGCCGCCCACTACTTTCGGGTGGTGTGAAATTTAAGCATTCATGAATTTTAACGACAAGTGCAAAATTTTTCTTGGAACATTGCAATTTCGCTTTCACGAAAAAGATGGTAATATGTTGAGCCCCTCTTCCATGCATTTTCACATCCACATGCGTAACCCTTACAGGGTCAATTTGCGATTGGAATTGTTGTGAAAATGAGTAATACTTGTTTTGTTGTAGAAAAAATCAACTTAAAAAAAAAGGGAGGGTGTTTGACAGTGCCGACTTAAGGAATTCGGAAGCCTAAGGCGAAAGAAAAAGCTTTTTGATCTTTAGTATAAAAAATTAAATAAATTTCATTAAAATTACAATTTTTATTTAAAAATTCAACATAATTTTATTAGTATTGTTTATTCAATTATTAAATTTTTGTTGGTATATTTTTATTATTTTTTGACATATTTATGAAGAGGCTCCATGTTAGTGTTTAACTAATTTTTTTAAAATATTTACATAATATTTTCATATCTAAATCCGTATTTTCTAATAGACATGTCTAAAAATAAGACTAAATAAAATAAAATAAAAGTGATAAAAATAAAAAATTATTAAAGTAGATAGTTATGAAAACCAAAATTATAGTGAGATAATATATCATCTTGATCATTAATTTTGATAGAATGCTAGAGTTTAATATATATGATTGAGTTAGAAAG
Organism: Boswellia sacra; assembly: GCA_013180625.2. Lineage (NCBI taxonomy): Eukaryota > Viridiplantae > Streptophyta > Magnoliopsida > Sapindales > Burseraceae > Boswellia > Boswellia sacra. The sequence continues at coordinate 218,287 of SNVD02013892.1, forward strand.
ATAACTTTGTGATATGAAAAGAGAATAAATATAAAGTTAACTTTAACTTATATATTAATGTTTAATTTTTTTAATACTACACATCAATCATAATCTTGGCAGTCTTTTAAAATTTGAAAATACATTTTATATAATTTTGAAAATAAGATACTATAATTTAATTGTAATTGATTTCTAATAGAATTGATAATAGATATTTAAGAAAATAATTTAACTTTGTATTTTTTGTTAAACTTGATTTCCCGTAAAAAACCATAAATGTATTTAAGAAAATAAAATAGATTGTATATATAAATCTTTAAAAAACGAATATTTCATAAATAATTGTGTCTTTACATAAAATATAGGTCTTTAAAGATTTAACCAAAGAATTGGGGTCTTATCTGAATTTCACATTTAATCTGTTAATGATGTAACATAAATTTTGAGAGCCTTAAGAATTTAAACAAAAATTTGAGCCCTTATCATATTTCAGTTTGGGCCTTGAATGATGGAATATAAATTTTTGTGGCCTTACAAAAGTTGGGGTCCTAGGCAATTGTCTCACTTGTCTAGGGGTTAAGCTGGGCTTGATGTTTGATAAACCAACTTTTAAAAATTATTTTGCTTTTCAAAAGTGGGATAGATATATTTGAGATTGCTGTTGCTTTTGCTGTTACTTTTATTATGTGTAAATGACTAATATGGACATGTGTATTATTTTATTATAATATTTAACTATAAATATTTATAATAAAATTTACAACTATTTCAAATAGTTTTTATATAAATTATTTTTACATAAATAATAATATTTTAAAAGTGTAATTAATGTTTTAATTAATATAAAAATATATAACCATATAAATTATATCACAAATTCAAAATATATTTCAATATTAATTAATAAAAGTATATAAAAATATTATCTTTAATAAATTTATTTTGAAAAAATAAAAAATTGCCCGAGGGTCACTGTACAGCTGTCAAAAAGGTCACATTTCCTAAGCTCATCCGGTGACACCGCCTACACTAGCATGATCGGAGGTTGATCTATCAATCCATGGTGGTTTAGACGGTAAAAGGTGAGGTATTTAACAGCAAAAGACAACAGAAGTTCGATCATAAGTTTAACCATATTCTGTCCCAAAACGGTATACTTTTTTCTGCTGAAACCACCATGGATGGACAGATCGCTCTTCAACTATCACATTGGTGTTGATGATGTCGTCGGACGCGCCTGTAAAAAGGTTGTCGATGACCTTCCGATGGCGGTCGGGTGACCTCTCCGGTGATCGTGTTAGTTTTTTTAAATTAAAAAATATTTACTTATTAATAAGGTATAAGTTAAAAAAATAAAGGAATTTTGTAATTTTATTTTTCTAGTGAGAATATTTTAGAAATTTTCTATATCAAAAGCTTAAGTAAGTTTCCGAAAGAGTGGTTACCTGCTTTTAGACTTTTTCATTAAACTTGATTTTTTATACAGTGGATTTTATTTTAAAATAGTTGAGAACAATCTCAAAAACCCTTTGGTTGCTGTTACTGCATAAAAAAACATTTTTTTCACAGCAATATCAATCCAAACTAGCCCATAATATTATATTAATATTTAAATTTTAATAATTATATTACAAATGTTAAATTTAATTATTGTTACCTATTTACTATTCACTGTTGTAGATATTGCACATATATTATTAGTATTTGATTATTCAAAATATTGCACTGACATAGAAGAATAGTTTTTTTTTTTGGGTGTTGAGTTTTTTTGGGGGTGGGGGGCGTTGGTGTTCGCCCTACACACCCTAGCCTAAAAAGATTTCAAGATAGAGAATTGCCCCCCTTTTCCCTCAATCTCTTCCCATTTATGATGGGGTTTAGTGCAGAATTTTGATAGAAAAATTCTTTAAATGGTTTTTCAAAAATAGTCTTGCAGGAAATTTTCTAGCGATTTCACAATATAGACAGAGATCCATAATTAATGTCAATGAACTCTTACTTAAAATTCCAGCGTTAATTAATTAAAAATGTGATGGATAAACGGTGTTCACTTTTATGGGAAAAGTCTTGCAGTTGAAGCATAAAATAAATGGTAAGGACGTTTATTATGCCTTCAAGTCTAAACATCTTAAGTGGTGTATCACACAATAAACACATTAAATTAAACCCCCACTTATTTCAAATAGTCGGTAGACGTTCTACACAATATTTTAGTTTCATATTAATGTAGTGAGTTAGCATAATAGAAATCTACACATGTGAAATTTAACTTCTACAATAATTAACAACAATCTTCACACCCAAATCGATTTTAAGTCTCCTTCGTTATTAGAAGGTAGAATCCACTATTAAGATTTGCAGTTGCTTTATTTTCTACTTTGTCTTAAGATTTGTCGATTTTATCCTCAATAACTCGTGAAATGTTTAGTAAAAGATTAAGGACGATATCCCTTAAATTTAACAGTCAACCCTACAGTTTAATGTTTAATGTTCAAATAGTATATTTGTTATAAAATTTTGCAGGCAAACTAATATATTATTAAATTACTGAAATTGCGAATTCAAGAAAAAAATTAACGTAACAAGTATTAATGAATAATATAACACTAACGATGTGTTTGATGCATCTATATGATTGTATAACTGTGATTGTATTTGATAACATTATATTAAATTGTACATAAGACTAGATAAACTCTGCATTATATTTGGTTTATCACTATATTGAATCAATACTTAATAATATTGCGTTTGATAAAAGACTTAGTTATAAAAGATTAATTTTTTGTGCCAAATTTAAATAAAAAGATTATACATTAAAATTAAAATTAAATAAAAATTGATTAATTTTTAAATATATTTGGTCATTTTTTCTTGTTATACAACATAATATTAAATATTTAAATATTTTAAATTATTTATTTTAATTAAATTTTATTTAATTTAAATAATATATTTTAATTTTATTTTGAACATGTCAACGACCTTCTGCAGCTCTAAGTTCTAATCCGTGGTGGGACGCGAGTTTACTTTCCCCCAAATCGTGCTTTGTTTATGCGCCCCTTATTCCCACTTATGCTTTCTTATGCAGTACAAAATTGACACCAAACGTGAGCTAAGCATTTAATGGTATTCTGTACAATAGTATGCTAGCCATCAAACATGCCCTAAATGAATGATGACATAGCTGTATAGACTTTATAATGTTTTTTTTTTAGTAATCATATTTAAAAAAAAAAAATTATCTTCTCCTAGATTAAAGATTTCATCTTGAAAAAAAATGTTTTGCTTATAAATTTAGTAACTCAACCATGAATTTCATAACAAGAAATGGCTATCTTTTCTGGCGATATGCTTCTTTGTATAGAAATTAATGGTGTACTTTAATTTTATCGTTTAATAACGTTTACTCCCCCATAGCTTCTTAAAAAGGAAAGCAAATTAACAAATTTTATTGACATTACAAGACGTAACTGGTTCCATGGTGTAGTTTTGAATCCAGCGACCTGGGTTCGACTCCCGGTGGGACCTAGGTTTTTTAATTTAATATTAGTAAAATAATTTAGACGATGAGATTTCTGTCGTTTCAAAAATTCATGCTTCAGGAGTACAGCGTTCCGTTGCCGGGAATCGAACCCGGGTCTCCTGGGTGAAAGCCAGGTATCCTAACCGCTGGACGACAACGGATGGTTGCTTTTCTCTTGGACAATCTTTTTGATATCGGTTTTGCATAAAAAAACAATTGTACCAATCGTACTTTCTGTGGTGGTTCAAAAGTGAAGAGAAAAAATAACAAGCAAATATATTTTTCGTATTTTTCATTCATTCAGTTTACTTATTTCATTGATTGAACGAAGACATAAACCAATTTTTTTTGTCTCCTTGGTTGGATGAATAGAAATAAACCAACTTGGCAGCTACGTTGCCATCTTCCCATAAAAAACTGTGCAAGTTTCTGTTTTATTATCCGCAAAGAAGAAATGAGAAGCTAAAAACTCTTTAAGGCTCCTTTTGTAAAAGGGCCAAACCACGGGCATGCGCCATACACTTGAGTGCAAAAGCTTAAAAGAAGTCCAGTCAAACTAAAATAAGGAAAAGTGCTATGTATTATACGTGTGGACTGTGTTTGGAGTCATTACTGGACTACTGAACTAGACTGAGATGAGATTAGATTGAAGCTGCTGGACTAGATTAAACTCGGTTATAGATAGTCTTATATTATGTTTGGTGTAGTATAGATGTGAATTATATTAGTATATAATAAATTTTTTAGAAATCAATTTTTAAATATAAAATAAATTATTTCTATTCAAGTTTAATTTGAATAAAAATCAATTTAACATTTAAATTAAAAATATTTAAAAAATATTTATTGTGTTTATAAAGATTAAAATATATTTGCATTTCATTAGGAATTAATTATTGTATAAATTATAAATAATAATTTTAATATTTTGGATTATTTTTTAATTATTATTACATCATTCTTATAAGTAAATAATGAAGATTAATTCTAGATAAAAATAACTAAATAATTAAATATAATTAAAACTTATACTATATTTGAAATTATTACTAAAGTAATATAATTATTTATTATATATATAAATTTATATATTTTATTACTAGTTTTTAATAATATTTCATTTTATTATGTAATAAAATTAATATTATTTTGAAGTTATTGAATAAATCTCTCTATTATTGTATTGATTCTTGTTTAATAGTATTTCATTTTTGTTATACAAAAAATAAGATTATTTTGAAATTATTAGTCGAGTAATTCAATTAATTATTGTATTTATAAATGCTTATATTATTATATTGATTTTTTTAATAATATTCCATTTTTTATATAAAAATAAAATTATTTTGGAATTATTAATTGAGTAATTCAATTGATTATTGTATTTATAAATGCTTATATTATTATATTAATTTTTTAGTAATATTCGATTTTTGTTATATAAAAATAATATTGTTTTGGAATCATTAATCGAGAAATTCAATTAAGAGTTTTTGTTATTATCATAAATTTTTAGTAATATTACATTTTTGTTATATAAAATTAATATTATTTTGGAATTATTAATTGAGTAATGTAATTATTTATTATATCTATGAAACTTTTTATATTTTTATATTATTATGAGTTTAATAATATTTTTTTTTGCATTATATTAATTTTTCTAGATTTATCAATGATAATATTTTGATTTTTGTTGATAATTATTTTATATTATCCTTTTATTGTTTTTATTTATAATATTTTTATAATATTATTTATTATATTATATAACATATTATGATAAATTATAATAAGATTAAAAAAAAAAAGTTGGCCCAAGCTTGGGACAAGGAGTCCCATGGTGAAACATAGAAAAAGTTATCCCATGAATTTGCCAGTGTTGGACTAGTATTAATCCAGTCCCAATTTCTCTAAAATGTTCCAAAGAAGGGATTAGAACAAATAGTCCTAAAAATCAACCTAATCTCCCCTTTATCCTGTCTCTCAAACATGTCCGTGAGGTCTAGAGCTTAGACCTATTTATGCTTTTTGACACATGCCAAATTAATTATTGTTCTTTTTCATCACAAAAATGTCAAATATTCTAGTGTTAGCAGACTCATACTTACGTTCTAAATTTCACCTGGCACTATAATAAAATTTCAAGTGCTAGAACTGCGTTTTACATATCTCAGTTACTGGTACTGGAATGCACCTGAGGAAAGATTTGGTGATTGTTACATTCTATTATCTGTTGTACTACATGATTAGAATGGAGTATTTCAATCACAGATGGTAAAAATGATGTCTAAATCTCATGCAAAACCAGAGTAATAACAACTTAAACATCTATATACTACCAATAACAATAACTGAGATGGAGATAGCAATTATTTGTCCTTATTCCTCATAATTGGGAGGATGAATAAGGTACATCGACACCACTAATATGACCTAAACATATGGTGTATTTGAACAGTTTAAAAAAAAAAAAAAAAATAGCAGGTTAAGGCTTAAACTTAAGTTTTTAAAGAGTTGTCAGAGTTGATAACAGTTATTAGTGCCCAAATCAATCTCCATTTCGCCTTGGGAGAAATATATATTTTGTGAAGATATCATATATTCTGTTTTTGATATTGCAGCACCAGCTTCAGCAATGACCTGGGGACTTTCTCCACCAAGTTCCATGTCCCATGTTGAATGCTCAACCTTTGTTATGGTTAAGTACACTTGCAATATCTTCAGAACTGAAGTTTGTTCACCCAACTGGAAGAGATGAGTAAAATTAAAATTCTGATTCTTCTCATAATTTTCAGTAATGTGGAAAGAAAAAGTTGAGAATCTCCTTTAGATTAATTACCTGCCTTCATAACCATTTTGCATGTTTTGCAGTCTTTTTTCTCTCAAAGTTTCTCCCCACATCTTGGCCTCTGCAACAGCTCGCTCTCTTTCGGAATTTTTGTGCAACATCTTTGTTGTTTCAACTGGAGGGTTGTGACCCTCAGGTCCCTTGACATGAGCCTTTTTCGCCTCATTTGGGTCATACTGATGAGATACCAAGTAATCAAGAGCAAGAACAATATCACTGATGGAAGGACGGGCAGTAGGAGATTCCTGTATGCACATGAATGCCACATTTAGAGCTTTCTTTAAGGTAGATTCTGAGAATTGTCCTCTCAATTGTGGATCTGCCAACTGTGAAATATTTTTGCGGTCTTTGAACCTGACACGTACCTACAAACAATTAAGATCTAACTAAACTCAGAATATTGATTAATTGAAAAATTGATGAGCATAATTTTGAAATGTCAATGGTTAGTAGCTGAAAAACATCCGCATGTCAGGACTAAAGGACTTAGAAACTCTAATCAAACCAGAGCATATACACAATTGACAATTGACACTGCAATTGATTTTGAAACATATATGACATCACTGACTGCAAGTCTAAATAATTCAACATAATGTTTCAAAAATTTGAGTTGTGCAAACAAAGTACATAGCTGTTGGGTATGACGTTGAGAAATAAGAATGTTTTACTGAAGATATTAATAAAAGTCAGCTGTTCCTTAAAATTACTTAAGAGGCCCCACTAAAATGCACCGGTTTCTTCTTCCAAGCATGTATATGGTTTCTCCATTTAGCTATCTAACTTTGCAGGTAATGTTCTGAAGAAGTTATTTCCCTCGAGAAGCAAATCAGATATTTAAGAAGTCTTGAGAAAGTTATAACCAAGAATTTCAAGAGTCCTACCCAATCAACAAGCATTCTTTCATGACCACAAGTATCATCCATAGCTGGGCGTCCCGTAATCAACTCCAACAAGACTACACCAAAACTGAAAATATCGGACTTCACAGTCAGTTTTCCAGTTGTGGCATACTCAGGAGCACAATAACCATGAGTGCCCATGACCCTGGTGGAGACATGTGATTTGTCACCAGTTGGACCAAATTTTGCAAGTCCAAAATCAGAGAGTTTTGGGTGGAATCCTTGACCCAGCAATATGTTAGCTGATTTTAGGTCCCTATATATAACAGGAGGGTTGGCCTCATTGTGCAGATATTCCAACCCTTTTGCTGCACCAGCAGCTATCATCATCCTTGTATTCCAATCTAATGGCTCATTATGCGGCGGAAAATCTGCTCAAACATCAATTTCATGCTTAGCAAAGAAGAGATATATAAAAGATCAAACATGCTCAGTGTTGTTGATGTGATGTATATATATAATGGATTAGTATATTAAATGTATTAAAAAGCTTATTTGTTTCAATGACATTCAAAAGTTCATGGAGCTATTTTGATGACCAAGAAGCGGACTTTGACTTCCGTAAAATTTCAAAATCATTTATTCATTTATTTTTAATAAAACAAGATCAAAGCATTTCATGAGGAGCTCAAGTGTAGCACAACATATATTAATCTTTATACTAATGATTGTAATGCACACATGATAGTAATACTCATAGGCATGCATGTAAATACTTGAATACTTTCCAGTATAATTGTAGAGCTTAAAAATTAAACTGATTCAAACATTTCTAACTGCCAAATGTTAATATGAAAGAAAGTAAATATAAAAAAAATAATAATAATGAAACATTCTGGTTTAAATATACGTTTGAAAGAGCAAGACAAGTTAGAAACCTCTTCTAAACCTGCACATTTAACGGATTGAAAATTTCTGCAAGTAATATTGTCCCTTGATCTGATAACATCAAGTAAAAGTGTTCAGATTTCTGAAAGGGCACATTACCATGCTGCTTGATAGATAGTTAAAAGAAAACAGGAGGGAAGACAATTCAAACTATATTCAGCCTACAGTTGTCTGGTTTAAGAGTGAGGGAAGAACAAAGGAGAAGTGGAAAAAGAAATATATTTTGTGTACAATTGTATTTCATATGAAGCGGAGATATTGAGTAGACAAAACATTTCAACACAAACTCCTAGTAGAAATCAGCTTTCTGTAATCCATTTATGACGAACAGGGAGCTCACAAAATTACTGCAGCCCCTTCCCTGATCAAAACCAAAAGAAAATCTGTTTTCACTGTTTTCATATTCAACCACTGGTTTCAACTTCCCATTTTTCTTTCCATGATAATCGTTTTAATAATTGCACAAGAGATCATATCATTTTGGACATCTAGTAGACATATCAGAACTAAGGAAATAGAAAATATTACTATGGAGATGATCTTCCAGGGACCCTTGGGGCATGTATTCATAAACAAGAAGACGTTGATCTCCTTCTGCACAGTAACCAATTAAATTGACAAGATTAGGATGACGCATAAGAGAAAGCATGAGAACCTCCACCAGGAACTCCTTCTCTCCTTGGAGACCTCCTTGATCTAGTTGTTTAACAGCTACAACCTGCTAAAACCATAAAGACGTGTTACAAATAAATAAATAAATAAAAGCAGTGATCTAATTTTAAGACCATAATAGACCAAGATAAAACATGAGATTCTCCCATTGGTTGGAAATGCAACCAGTTAAAAACAAGCTATTGTTGTAAGATAATGAGGTACAAAAAAAGAAGTTTATCAGCCGTCATGAAATTACCTGACCAGATTGACCTAGTTGGCCTCTATAAACAGCCCCAAATCCGCCACGCCCGATGAAGTATTCTTCCCTAAAGTTATTTGTGGCAGCTGCAAGCTCTTCGTAGGTGAATGTATGAGCATTACTATTGGGATTGGACCTATTTGTTGGTGCTGATGATTGCAGTCTTGATTCTGTATTGATTTTTGAACCAAAGGGGTTGACACCTGATGCATTAAACAAGCGCAATTATAATAACAGACGTAGTTTAGAACCATAAGATGGCAATGTGTATTAGATAAATAAAATCCACAGTTTCTTGAATAATAATTTATGCAGAATACATAAAATACCAAGAGAAAATTATCTAATATCTTGATTCTACACTGCTCAGCTAAAAAGAAATTCCCATTAATTGGTGGCTCTGTTTTTTAAAAATTCAATTTTTAATTAGCATTAGGTCATCTAATGAAATGATGTGGAAACAGCAGAGATTATGTCATCACTTCAAATACATGTAGTGAATAAATTTGACCAAAACTGGAACACTCTATCTCTATGGCATTGCTCAAAAGCTTTCAAGGTTCAGAACAACTCTTTTCAAAAGGGGTTGCGTTTACTCAAACATGTGAATCCTCCAAAGCATCACCTGTGTAATGGGTTAAAAAATTGATATAAGATCCTACAAAAGCGGCAGATATTTCATTTAGTCTATGCTGTAGAAGGATGATGGTGTTATCCCTCATTATCACAGAAAGGAAAGAGCTAAACCAAGTGGCTATTATCTCTTATGGGAAGATAGAAGCATTATACAATTGCAGGGAGAAAAAATAACAAGGGATGTACTAGTCTGATTTTGCCCCAAGATTTTAAATTATTTACAGCAAGCATATTTACAGAAAAAGAATTTTGCAGGTCTTCAAGGGTAGAGTGTAACTTAAAACTTTTGAGTGACTTTCTAAATTTCTAAAAATTCATATTAAAAAGTTTTTCAAGACTCGCTATGAGGTTTTGCAGAGTGAAGGAAAGCTTATGCAAGGTAGAAAAGGGGAAAAGGGAACAAAGAGAACGCAATATCAGAGAAGTACAAAAACTTTATCAGGTGCCTTGCTGTAAAGCAAATCATCATTGATCCAGATCTAACATCTTTGACAGACCATGGATCTAGCTTTAAATCATACTGATAAGATCTTGATAAGAAATGGTACTAAAGCATGTCATGATAACAATGAAGATAAGAAAATGTACTCAATTCAATAATATTACATTTAGCTTATATGTCAAGTTTCCAAACAAAAGACAACATAGACTACAGTCTATTATCTATCCTATCTGCTGTCATTGCTGGGGATAATTGCGTTTTGAACACATACTAGAAGAAAAAATTATTGGAGAATAACTGCAAAACTGAACTTGAAAAATGGGCAAAGGACTTGTTTATAAGAAGAAATTGAAACCGGAAACTCGATTGCTACATATTATTATTCCAATTAAAGGGGAAAGAAGAAAACGCTATCACATCTCATCAAATTCTTAACTTTACTCCAGATTCATAACATGAAATCTATAAACAGCTAAATATTATAAAATTGAGTAATATATCATTACACAAACTAAACCTTAATAGCAAAAAAAGAAAGGGCAAAACTTGTTGCATCATCTGATCATAAAATAAAAAACTGGAAAAACAACAAAGGGAACTTCAAAGACTTCATAAAAAGCATTAAAAAATAAGAAACAGAAAAAAGATACAGAAAAATGGAAGGCATATAATATCAATACATGTAATAGAAAACGATTCAAACAAAACCCATAAATGACGTACAGAAGAAGAAAATGAATCAAAAAGCAAAATTGACTTGACTCTAATATAAACATACATACCAGAAGATGATCCAGCGGGCTTATATTTCTTCTTAACGTCTTCACGTTCATCACTCTTCAGCTTCTTCCCTTTCTTCCTCGAACCAAAACAAGGGCAGTGACCCATTTGCTTCTTCTTCTAACAGAAACAAACAGACGCGTTTTGCTGTTGTTTTTGATTTTTTTATTTCCCAGAAACAAAACTAAGAAAACAAAACGTTTTCGCTAGCGTGACGCACTGAATTCCACACTGCATGCACTTGACATGAAAAAACAATAAATAAAAGAAGGGCGGGGATGATTGGTCACTTTCTACGTAAAGACCCAAGTGGGATCTTCACATTTTTTGCAGCAACAAGAAGAGAAGAAGAAGAAGAAGAGAAGAGTTTATTATTTGGGTTGTTTAATGTAGTTAATGTGAATGAATCTGTCTTTTTTTTTTTTAATTTCTCTCTTCTTCTTTTTTTTTTTTTTCTCTGTTGGCGATTCTCAAGCACACGCTTTGGGCTTCCAAGAAAGAAATAAAAACATTCCAATCCAATAAGTTTACATGTTACACGTAACACGTTTTCCCATAGAATTTCATGCTTTTCCTTTCCTTGTTTTGTCAATGTTTGATGAACTCACTGCTCCTTGACTCGTTTGTTGCACTTGCTTTGCTATGCCTAATTGCCTATGCCCCCGCGTACTTGCTTTTTTAAGGATGTGTTTGGCAGGATTAGTAAAGACGTTTCTTTTCTTTCATTTGTAGCGTTCTTCACATAAAATGAATTAATATTAAATTAGAATTTGATTAATATCATTTTTAGGAGATGCTGTTGCCTTATATGATTATTTGGGGGGATATTTGACATTTATGAAGAGTAGTGATAATGGGTTTGTGAGTTGTCAATATAGTATTGGTGTTTTATTACTCATAGTATAGTTTCATTTGTTTAGTAAGTTAATTAAGATGATTACTCTATGTAATTATCATCTAATTAACTGAAATCCACCTAAAAATAAAACCTTGCTTATATGAAAAAAGATAATGTTACTTAAAGTGGGGATTTAATTTGGGGAAGTCGGAAGTCCAACCACAAATAATTAAAAATTCTACATTTTTAATAGTTAATTACTAGCTGAATTAAAAGCCTGGATTCAGAATAATTATTTAATTAAGTTGGTTGTCACTATTACTTTCCTTATAAGCCAAGGTGGCCATTATGCATTGTTTGGTGATAACACGAGGAATTACTAATAAGTGCAACGTCTATCCTTGTAAGGTTAATTTTCCAAAAACGATACACGTTGTTAAAGAGAAGTTAATACGCATTTAATGCTTTTTACTAGAAAGATAGTGCTTTTCAAGAAGTACGTGTAGGTGTTATTCTCTTTTTCTTTTTCCTTGAAAAAGGATGAAGTAAAAATATTTATGGTAGATGGAATTTGGCTAGATTGGTTTTTTCCATTAGGATTATTTGATTAAATTAGATAGGAACTATCCCATCTTTTATGCAATAGTAGATAATTATGTCGAATTATATATATAGTAAGTTCAGAATTTATTTCTAAATTAATTTAAACAACTTCAAGTAAAAATTAATTAAATAGATAAATACTAATTTAAATTTAATCAGTAAATGTGTAATAATGTTTATATATTAGTTACTGTAATAGAACTTATAATCTAAGAAAATATTACAAAAGTATGAAGGGGTGTAAATGTAAGAAAACTAAAATACGAAGAACAGAAGTGCAGGGAAGAAAGTGTGCTTGCGTTGCTTTCTAATCAAAGCATTCGGGCAAATACATTTCTCCACCCAAAGGCTTTATTTATAATACACATGAGCCAATGAGAGAATGGCAACTAATTAAATGTATGATAAGTGGAGATTTGTACGTGTGTGATCAAAATTAATTGGCTTCCTTCAATTCTTCCACGCATAGGCCGAGTAACAGGAGAACTGCACATGTCAAACTCAAGGGGCAGATTATGGAGAAGCCACACGGAATAAATGGTGGAATACCACCTACTGTAAAACAGTTACATATGATATCAAGTAATTGAAGAATTGATACAATGCACTTGTCAAAAGGGAAATTCAAACTCTAGAGTCTTATCATACGAAAAAACAATGTACCGCTTAGAAGTCTCCAAACCTTTATACACGCTTGACTTGGACTTCACTATGTTATGTTATCCGTGCCTGAATTGGACATTTTACCCATAATCCCATGGTTTCGTCTTTGTGATGTGACGCAGCAAACGCGGTTCAAGTATTCTATTGATTACAAAAATATTTCCATCAATTCCAATAGACTATTTAGAAGTGCTTTTGACTGGCACACAGAGAAACAGAAAACTTGGTTTCAATGTGACTCAGAAGCCCGCTACTTTGGGGCTATATCAGTTTCTTCCAATTAGAAAAAGTTTGGATTCAATATTGTTCTCAAAATTTTAGTCACTATTGCTACACAAAAATGCACCAAGTTCAACAATCACACCTATAGAATGGAAACAGTTTTCACACTTTTTTTCCTGGAATTACAGAAAGACTGAAGCTGGTTCTCGTCTACTGTGCCCAAACCTGATAGATGAACGCCATATGCTGCCAGCCGATTGACATCACGTGGAATTGGGGATTGCCAAAGACCATCCCACCAAGCTGGAGGGAGAAGTGGTGTGAAAGCACACTGATGGGGCTGGTGATGACAACTCAATGGCCCGGCAAACCGGTTCCAGACATGTCCCCAACCAACCTGAAGCTTCAATCCCTCTGCCAACAAGTTACTCTGGAAGCTGCTTAAGAATGAGAAATTTAAGTCTGTAGAATTGTCTCCTGAAGTAACAAAGAGTGGTTAGGTACTCCCTATAGCTGTATATAAAGACAATAAGAGGAAAGATCGAGGAATGCAGGGGACAGAAGTACCAAGACCGTTTGCCGCACCCAGCGCTGCAATCAATTGTGCATAAGTAGTACCAACTCGTCTGAAAGCACCAGAAACAACAGCATGTTTTGCACGTGATGCAAGAAAGAAGTCCACAAATGCAACCCATCTGGGCGCAGGGCCCCAATCCTTCACCCTAAATTCTAAATTATGCATTCTGTTAATATCATGAGAGATATTTCCCCTGAAACGTTTATAGTCAAAGTGAAGAACCTGAAAAAGTACAACTAGATTAGATTAGAATCAAAAGGACAAGATAACTCCAGATCATCAGAAACTGATGCATTAGGGCTCAGAATATGATTTCAGTACACGGGGTTAATTACCTCTGCAAACTCGCTTATATTTGGAGTGATACTTTTTGCAAAAGAGGGGGTATCTGACACTAAAACTACCTTAGGTCTTGATGCCAGATGAAGAGTGCCAACCAATTTCCTGATACACTTCAATGCCGCCTGTACAACTCTCACAGAGCTGTAAAATCAGACACAACACCCTGCATCTTAATCAATTGGAGTTTTTCTCCTAGGGTAAATAATTAAGACATTTTACTGTGATATTCAATAAGCACAATTGATATGTCACAATTTTTTTCAGACTTCGTGAATTTAAGTGGTTTTAACTGTTCTATTTGAATTCTCAAATCCGACTTTTCTTCAATAACGTAAGTGCAAGATACAGCTTCTTCAATATTAAGGTTACTTCTAGTCATCAAATCCTACACCAAAACAAATAAAACAGCTCCAACTTCACAGGACTTCCAAGTTAACTTGAAGAACCACAATGAATATGCCAGTAATTGCAGTTGGCTGTTTGAAAGTGATAACATTGAGAAGTCCTTGGTGCAAATATGAAGTAAATTTAGCAATCATTTTTTCCAGATAAGCCGCATTTCCTAAGGACTTATATTCTTTCCCTTCGTAATATTCATTACTCTAATGCAAGTTGCAAATAAGCAGAAGAAACAAAATCTTAATACCTCCATTCAGCAATCTCTATCATTGAATTATAAAGCAGGTTTGTCTCCTTCAAGAACAAATAAACAGCTTATTTGCAATACCTATTCATAAGCATCCGCACATGCAACGCAATATCAGGATCCCCTCCATTATCAAGAACCCAATTGACAGCTTCCTCAACATCTTCTGAAGGAGATATAAGCACTCTCATTAGCTCACCAAACACGTTAGGCCGAGCTTGGAGAGAGTCTGGATGACCAAATAAATCAACAGCTGCCATCCTCATTTCAGGGTGCACATTCTTTAAGAAAAATTGGCCAGCCACAGCATCTGTCGTACCTTGGAACCTACACACAAACGTTAGTGATGAAGCAAGGATACATTAGACAAACAATATTTTTGAAGTCAAAGTTGTTCTCACTTTACCATATAATAGGTTGCCCCCATTTCCTCCAATTGCTACAGAGGACATTAGTTTGTGCTGGCTTCTCAAAATCATCTATCCTCATAACCAGATGCCTACCATACTTCTTCAGACAACCATTGCGTCTCCAAAGGTGCTTAACTTCTTCCAAGGTTAAGGAAACATTGGAATAAGAAATGTATTCCCCAAAAGGATATTTACCCCTGAAGTAGATAAAATAAGAAATAATCAGAAAAAGAAAAGCATCATGATAAAACTACAATTTGTACTTTTTTGGATTGTTAGCACACATCAGGCCTAGACACAGATGCTCTTGGTGTTATAAATCCCAAATTTGATTTTAGAGAATCATTTAAAACAGACTGCTTTCTTAGGCTTTTTCCCTCCAGCCACAGCATTCCACCAAATTAAAGCATTTACTCGGTGGAAGTTGAGAAGTTTACATACACTTCTTGGTGCCTATTATTGCACCACCACTATTTGATCCTATAATAATAACCTCTAAAGCAAACTAAAAACATGCATGTAAATAACAACTATTAGATTTCGTCAATGATAGAAATCACTAATATCAAAATGAAATTGATAACATAGATAATAGAAAGGCGTAAGAAAGAACCAATGTGCCTGGTCTGCCCAATTATTAGGGACCGGTTCAACATCACACTCAGTGCAGCACCAGTTAGGATCTTGTACATTTCATTCCCAAAACCTGCTTCTGAGGACTTTCCCATCACAAACCCATGTCTGCAGAACTGATCTGGAGGAAGATTACGGACTCTTGAAGCTCCTGTAATAGGATCCAAACATGTGAGCTTCCAAGTCTCACTATTTTTTTTTTCCAAGAAATTTATAGCTTCACTACTTAACAGAAAACTCGGAAGCTACAAACAGGTTCAGATCCTGAGCGCGGAATTCAATCACAAACATTAGCAGATTTATGATGCATAAACAAATTGGGCCGGTTGAATTTTGAAAGTCTTGATTGCTAAAAAGAACTCAGCACAAATCCTTGAATCTGAACCTCAAAAAACTCCATTCACGTTCACATGCTTGAAATCTAAACTTAAATATCAATGTCAAATACACTAGTTACTTCTACAAAGAGCTCAGCTCAGTGGCATATTTAACATAATTACCAGCCAAGATGAAGAAGCTTAGCAGCTTGCACTTAATTTACAGCTTTCGTTACAGCAACACTTTTTTATAGCAGGAAACATCATACTTTACAATGGAATATAATACTATGCAATACAAGCTAGAAGTTGAAGTTCAATTTCAGATCAGGTGTATCATACAGCAGAGATTATTACAAATCTACAACATAGCAAGTTCTTTCAGAACCGATTCGATGAAAAGCAAGCACAACTAACTGAAGTGCGTTCTGGCTAACTGACGTGAAGTAAATGTTATGTTAAAACGATAATAATATTATTATTATTTAAAAAAAAAAGTAGTAAGGTAGTAGTACCATTGGAAACGAAGTGATTTTGAATGAGTTTTCTAACTCTAAGACTTTCTTCCCAAACACCGCCCTTGAAATCCTCGCCCATTTCTTCCACCGTTGCACACCGTTTTGAAGTTGAATTCGAATACGAATTCGGTTCTGTCTTTGTTTCCACCTCCGTCTCCGACTCCGTCCTCGTTTCCGTTTCTCCGACAACTTGTGTGTAAATAAGGTCAGTTTGGTTATGACCAAAATGATTAACTAAAGCTAAGGGGGGAAAATCGGCCGATCTCAGTGACAGCATCATTATCGTTATCATTAACAAGCCCACGCCACCACTACAAACTACGAAAACAGAGATGGCATACTGTACGGAAAGTCGTCTCCGCCTTGATCCACCGTAGCTCATCCTCTGCTTTAGTGACTACTGTGTGTCTGAGTGCCTCGGCCAGATTACCAGACAGTGACCCAGCGAGTGATTTTCTTATGCGTGCGTGTGATGTGAGGATCAATAGCGGACCTGTTGCGTCGGTGTGTTTGGATTTCCTTTTATATTTTCTACTGTTACTATTACTGTTAGATTCTTACGAGATTAGACGCGGATACCACGTCACATGTTTTTTGTATTATTATTATTATTATGAAAAATGTTAAGCTTATGATATTGGTTAATCACACATACCCCTTAGGTTTTGACTTAATTTTATCCAAAAATATTGTTTATTATTTTTTATCATATGGTATCCCTTACTTTTTTAAAATTCATCATAGACACCCCTTCCGTCAGTTTTGCCGTTAAGTAACATCAGATTTCGTCACATTTCCATCCACAAAACACAAATTTATCTAAATAGCCTTAACTTTAGTTTGATAAAACTTGTATAAAATAAAATAATCAGTGCAAGTTCAAATGACGATTCTGCCCTTGTAGTCAACTTAATCTGTCTTACGAAGTTAGCACTAAAGTTGGTGCTTAAACTAGAGAAATTACTTTGTTGCCCTTAAAATTTGAATTTAAGTTAATGCACGTTGCAGTAGCCGTTGGAATGCAACCATTTATACAGCAAGCCAAACGTGTATTGGGCACTATAAAATGAAGACAAACCCAGCAAATGAAACACACAAAAAGCAGAAAAATAAAAACAAAACAAACCTAAACTCACAACTCTTCAACACAGCAATTCATCAACAGCAGGTCAAAACTTGAAAAACACAAAAATAGTTATCAAGAGTAGTTCATCCACATGAGTGCAAGGCAAGAGGTCATAACTTGAAAAACACAGAAGCAGTTATCAACAGCAGTTCATCCACATGAGTGTAAGCCAATAGGTAAGAACTTCAAAAAAACAAAGGCAGTTGCAGGAAAAAACACAGAAGCAGTTCATCAACAAAACCAACACAGAAGAAGAAGCAGTTCTTGAGCAACAGGTCAGAACTTCAGAGTACAAAGCAAGAAAAGCTCAATATCCCAAAAGATGAGTTAATCAACCTCAAGGCAACAAGATAGTGGTTCAAATAACACTTATGGCAGAAATGACATGATTAATGGCAACGTAATAAAGTTTAAAAACAGAAGATGCAAATGTGGAACAAAAGCAGCTGTGATGATATCTAAATCAGCAAGGAATCCTGGTAAACTATATTTTGTATGCAAAATAGGGACATGCAATTATTTTCGATGGTGGGAGCCTGATAATGAAGAAATCGACAAGTTTGAAGAATTTTGTCATGGTCAGATGGAAGAAATGGATGCGAATGGTAGTGAAGCACTTATAAGTCAAATGCATAGAGATCTAAAGCAATTGATCATGAACACTGATATTGTCATGCAAAGAATTGAAAAACTAGAGAATGCTCTAATGTCCTGCAAAGTAGTTTACATTTTCATTATTCTGTTAATTGCATATCTTGTAAAGATAATGCAGTGGGGAAAAAAACAGAAATAAAAGTTCTGTCATTGGCCAATATCATTACTTGTAAATTAGTATCATTCTTATCAACAAAATTACAGCAAATGCGTGAAGCAATGTTAAAAGACTATGTTAAATATACAAGATGAAGAGACATTGTCTTAAATATTTCGTTATAGGAATCTAAAGGACTGTAATTTACAGTCTTTGTATAAAAAAAAAAAAACAACCCTTAACCCTATATGTGATAACAATTTCGGGTTGTTGTAAAACCAAAACCTACCAAAAAACAAAAACATTGCTTGCTGTTGGCTGTCATCCGATCTCACTACATTCCTGGAGGTGACCTTGTGCCTACATACATGTTTGAAGTATACATGGTTACCAAAGAAAAGGTGAAAGCAAAAGTGATAGACAAAATCTCTAAATTTTTTACCTCTAGTTGCCCTTAACATGGTTGAACCCACTGACTGCTGGGGTGGTACTGGTGCTGTTGCTAGTGGCTGACAGAATGGTGTAAATTGCCTTGCAGTTGGAGGTTGGTTGGATGCTGATAAATCAGAGCAAGTTATAAAAGATAAATCATAACTAGATATTATACAAATATTGATAAATGCAATAAAGGTAATACTTGATGTGCCTGAATCCATTGATTGATGATAT
The DNA here is from genome assembly GCA_013180625.2 of Boswellia sacra. Lineage (NCBI taxonomy): Eukaryota > Viridiplantae > Streptophyta > Magnoliopsida > Sapindales > Burseraceae > Boswellia > Boswellia sacra. The sequence continues at coordinate 237,522 of SNVD02013892.1, forward strand.
GGTATATGAGATTGTTGAAATGATGTTGATCCAGCCTGCCTTACAGTTGGAGATTGTTGGGGTACTGGTGTAAATTGGTAGAAAGATAATAATTAGTCAAAGTTAAGGGAGATACAAACAAGAAAAAAAGTTGCATGATTTTAATGCCAAAATGGAAATTTTTACCCTTCATTCTTCTTAATGTTTGTGAAGCCACTGATTGCTGAGATGGTATAAGAGGTTGCTGAGATGAGCTAGGAGGTTGCTGAGATGAGCTTGGAGGTTGCTGACATGAGCTTGGAGCTTGATGGGATGTTATTGATGCAGATGCTGTTGATGCAGTTGCTGTTGTTGATGGCCTCTGTTTCTGACACTTACACAACAATTACAATTAGTATATATCGCAAATATGATAATATTTTGAAAAACAACTTCTATGCATATGACCTTATTCTGTTTTGGGGCTGACTTGCAAGACCTTCTATTGTGATTGTATCCCCCACAATTTGAACATTGCATTGTGAACAAAGAGTTTGCAGGAGGGTCTTCATCAGGTGCCCTTCTTCTTGCTTTCTTAGGCCTGCCTGCCTTTGTCCTCTCTTTGGAGCTTCCAGATTGTTACAAGCCACCTCAGGCCATTCACTTTGGTCTGGTATAGGCCTCAAGTGGTGGTTGTATGCAACTATATACATATCTCTTGATAGTTTCTTATCCACAAACTGATTGGCCTCAATCCTCCTCTCAATTGCGCAGGCTATTGCATGGACACAAGGTATTCCCGAAATCTGAAATAAACCACAAGAGCAAAATCTAGCATCTAGTCTGACAATGTAAGCTCTTCCTTTACACACAACTTCAAACTCCAAAGCTCCACACCAATACACCTCCATGATTCTACTGAACTTGCCTCTATCACTAATTATTTCCCTAATCCTAGGACCAATATCTGAATGCCATCCTAGGCATTCTTTATACCTGGTATTGGAAAAAAAAAAACAGAAATTAGTTGTTAATGATAAGGAAAGAAAAGCAGTTTACATTTCAAGAATCAAAATGCACTTTTATGCCTAATAGAAAGTGAACAGAAATGGGAAGAAATAAGCATACAGAAATAGGAAATAAAGAGCAGTTAACTTACTTTCTTTGCATCCTCTTCATAATCTTTCTTCTTATGTCCTCTACCATTGTCAAATATGTTTGACCTCGATGCCTATTGATCCAAGAGCTGAAGGATTCAGTGATGTTATTGGTGACATGGTCCACTTTGACTCTTTCATCAAAGGCATATCTACTCCAACTATTGGCAGGGATATTTGACAGGTACTCAAATGCCTTGTAATCCACATATTTGATCTCCTCCATGCAGTGTGAAAGTCATCAATATTACTAGCTTTGCATGCTCTCCAGAACAGCAACTGAAGACCTGGCCCACAGTGTCCTTTCTTGAAATTATCATACAAATGCTTTGCACAGTACCTATGAGATGCATATAGCCACTTTAAATTTAAAGAATTAAGGATTACCTTCTGCCTATCACTCATAAAAGTCATAGGAATCCCAGGTGCATCAACCCCTCCTAAATGCTCACCTAAATGTTCAAAGAACCAATTCCAAGTTGAGCTGCATTCCACTTCACAAATTCCTAATGCTAAGGGGTATATACCATTGTTAGCATCAATCCCTACAGCAGTCAAAAGCACTCCTCCCATTGGCCCCTTGAGATGACATCCATCTATACCAATAAATGGTCTACAACCTCCATTAAAACCAATCTGAATTGGAAAACTAATGAAAAAGCCTTGAAATTTTGGAGATACAAAAATTGACTCACAATCTGCCTTTACAAAGACAGTTGAACCAGGATTTGTTTGTCTTACTACATTGGCATACTTATGCAATAGGTTAAGGGCTTTTTGGTGATCTTCTCCTATCACTTGAAGAGCTTTCATCTTTGCCCTGTATAATTTCTGTTTTGAAGGTTCCAACCCGAACCTTCTCTTAATATCCTTCTCTAATCACTCAATTTCTACATTTGGATTATCCTTGATGATGTCTTCATATTGTTTGGCTATCCATATATATGTGCATTATGGAGTATTAGGCTGTTTTTCACACCTATGATCAGGACAAAAGCTCTTAATTTTGAAAGTTACTAAGTCTTCGGTTAAGGAGGCATGAATCTTCCATGGACAGCCAGCAGCTGTACACCTACATGTAACTCTCTGTCTCTCATTTTTTACTCTTTTCAGTACTATTCCACTCCTCACAAAATACTCTCTTAAGGCTTCTCTAAAATGGTGAATATTCTCAAAAGTCTGCCCTACCCTAAAGACTATATTTCCATCTGCAGTTGGCCTAAATAAATGTTGCCTTTGAACTCTAGCCATTCTAGCACTTCCAACCTCTTCATCTGAACTGCTCATAATTTTATGGAAATGCTCACCATCACTCTGATAATGAGAGCTGTCATGTGATGACACCTCTTCACCACTTCCACTATGACTGCTCTCCCTCTCATTACTATGACAGTTGACAAATTCTGCATCAGATTCAGGCCTGTAGTCTGCATATGAGTCATACTCACTATGGCTAACAGAATGACCACCAGAATGACCAACAGACTCTACCTCATCTTCTTCTCTATGTGACAACTCAGGTTCAACGCCTACATTTTCAACATCTTGGGACAACTCAGGTTAAGGTCCACTAGTGTTAGTAGGATCATTTTCACCTTCATCACTCTCCCCAACATCATTTTCCCACTCATTTTTTTCAGGCATCTCACATGCTAAAGGTTCAGTGTCTAATGGTGTAACCTCAACTAACACAGTTACTTCGAAAAGCTTATTTTTTCGGTACTCTCTCAATACTTCTAGAAATTTGGCATCAGTGTCAATGTCTATCCTATCCCCATTCCAAGGTAAGTCAACACTAAATTTAACATCTCTACGATCATACACCCCTAGATGGCAAACCGTATTAGCTGCAACAAACAATCCTATCTTACTGACTCTATCATAGTCAATAAGCCCAATAGGATACTCAGACTCTAAATGTCTTAATGTTAAATAAATAGGATCCATCCTATCCTACTGCCATATGCATTCATAGATACGCAAGTGTATAAGAAGAAAGTTGAAACAAATAGAGAGAGAGAGAGAGAGAGAGAGAGAGAATCCATTAGAAGTTAAGTATTAAAAACAAAATATGTATGTAAGTATGCAAGATATACAATATAACAGCATGCATGCAAGATAAACATTAACCACAGTTTATTCCAACACGTTATGTAATCTATCATCAATTTCTTCCATTAATTTCAAAAACCCCTAACACTTGAAAATTGAACGACCAGTTCAGAGGCTACAAACTGACCTTAAAAACTGACAAATCAAAACACATTCAACGCATGCATGTCATTATCACATATTATGATATGAATTACCGACTTCTATTACCAAACACAAAAAACCCTAAATTTGTCACCATTTTAGGGTTTCAACAGAATGATTTTGACACAAACACTGGAATAATAGTAACATCTAACAATAACACACTAAAAAACGCTTAAAATATGTAGAATGACAAAAAAAAAACCATAAGCTATGGAGTTCAGAAGTTTCGTATGTTTGCAACGTTTCACTACCAATACAAACAAACAGACACTTCTGAAACTTACAATAACACTTACTGAATCACTAATCCAAGTGCTGCACGAACTTCCTCCAGTTGAAAATGGTTATGGGTCGGCTTTCGGTCGAGTAGAAGCGACAATATTGTCAACGATCGAAGTGGGGACGAAGCGGGGACAGGGACAATCGAAGAAAGCTAAAAAAATAACAGGGTGGGGTTGTTTTAATATTTTAATCGATTCTTTATATATTGTTTACCAAATCTATTAAAATGACTCTTTTAGCCCTATTCATTCCATTTATTTACATATACTTAACGGCAAAACTGACGGAAGGGGTGTCCATGATGAATTTTAAAAAAGTAAGGGGTACCGTATGATGAAAAGTGACAAACAGTGTTTCTGGATAAAATTAAGCCAAAATCTAGGGGGGATCTGTGTGATTAGCCCCTTATGATATTTAGACCCTATAATATGATGTAGCAGTTTATATAATAAAAATTTATTGAGAAATAAAAAATAAAAATAAATAAAAAATTACATCTACAATTAGATTTTATTACTTAAGCTACCATGTCATATTGTAGAGTTTACGTTATATGAATGTTGTAAGTAGAAGCGGACCTACATAGTAAACCAAAGGGTCTGGCCCTCCTAAATTTGGAAAATTTCTAAAATCTCTACTTATTTTATAAAGTTATTTCATCCTCTTTTATTTAAAAATACCTAATTTTAATGTTTTACTGTCCTTTTTTTATCTAAGTGTTGAGCTACTTGCCCTTAACCACTCCATGCAGTCATAAATACAATAATATGAGTTTATATTATATTTTAATTAATTTTTATTATTTTATTCATAAATATAATTTTAGGCATTTTTAGTTCTTATGTATGTAGTTTGACATAAATTATGTGGAATTCATTTTAATTTTTTCTATGTTTTGAAAAAAAAATCAATTTTTATCAGATGGTACAGAATTGAAGTACTTTGGTGAATGTAATGACTAACTCTTTTAATAATTTTTAATAACATATTATTATATTTATAAAATTGTACCATATCTTTCTTTTTATTATTGATTTATTTGTATGAATTATGGTAAAAAAATAGTAAATATCATTAGAAAATTATGTTTGAAAAACTTTTCAAAATGGTAAGGCTCATTATGTTCCTATATCTAAGTGTTTTTTAATTATTTTTTAACAAAATTTTTTATATCATCAAGATCTATCAAATAAAATTATAAATATTAAAATACAAATTGTACCCCCTTTCAACAAAATTCTGGTCCGTGACTGATTTTAAATCTAGCATTATTATATTATTATTTAATGAGATAGTTGTATATGCTCACATGCTTGTCTTTTTTTTTGGTTATCAATGATGTTGAAAATTGATGAAATAATATTGAAAATATCCCCAGCGATTTTTATGAATTTTGTGTTAAAAGAGTTTAAGTATATATTATGCATTGATTTTAAGAGATTTGAGTATAGATTTGTAGAATTGGTTATCAAAGGGTACTCAAGTTTTGGCTTAAATGATAAGCTTATTACCTATCTAGAAACTTATGAATATGAGTAATACTATATATGCCAAGTCTAAATTAATAATAATATTATTCTTACAATATATATGGTTGTTTCAAATATTCTTCCTAGTAATAACATGTCAAACGACGTAATGTTTATTAAATAGATGATAAAACTATATGGTACAATAGTAATCAAGTGAAATGATAGTATTACATTACTTTGTATATCACTTAGATGTGATTTTGATAATTACTTTGAAAGAGTAATTGTACATTGTACTGCATTACCTACAACTTTTTGAGTTATAATTTAAACCTATATTAATTACTTTTTGAGTTATCTAACTTTTTTGAGTTAGCTGCATTTGGTTGCATAAATCAAGACAAAAAGGGCTTATAATTAAAGAAAGAGTTTTCTTAAAAATTAAGATTATTTATATTTCAATAATTAATTTGCCACTCCCCCACCCTGGTAAGGAATACTAAATTAAATTACTAAACTAACTTTGTATATTTTGTATGTATCCATAACTAACCTTATTTAAATAATCAATTTATATATTTTATAAATAATTATAAATATAATTCATTAATTTATTTTTCAAAAACTAAAAAAATTAAGAATTTATATTTTTCAAAATAAAATAAAAATTACAAAATTTTTGTGTGATTCAAAATACCAAAAATATCCCCTATATAATTTAAAATCCAAAAATCCCCTTGAATAATATAATTTTATATTTATTTATTTAAGTAATATATTATAAAAATATAAATTTATTCTAATTTATTTTTTTACAATTTATTTTTTGAAAAATAAAAGGGGGTCGTTGGAGTGCAGCCATTGCCGACTTCCTCCGATAGCCCCTTTTTCATTTTTTCGAAATTATATTTTCAAATAATTGAATTAGTAAATATATTTAATTATTTATTTATAATCAATAAAAATATATAATATATGATTTTAAATTTTTAAATTTTCCTTAATTTTAATATAATTTATATATTAAATTATTAATTTACTTTAAAAAATTTTATATTAATTTAATAATATTTTAAAATAATTTACTAATTTTTTTGCATATTTACTTAATTTTTAATAAATGATTATATATTTATTTATTCATTAAAGCTACGCAAGTTTAGTAATAGTTTAAAAAGTGGAATTAAACTAGTTATAGTAAAATATAGTTTTTTATTATTAATTTAATAAATAATTATTATAAATTTAAATTCAATATGTGAATTTAATAATATATATTATATATTCCAATGTTGAGGTTATTTATGTTTAATTAATTTATAAACTATGCTTTTCCAATCATTATTCTATCAGACAATCAAATATAAGAAAAGGTTTCCTAATTAACCAATTCCTTTCTCCTAATTTTTCCTTTCTACCCACTTTTCCTTTCTTGCAACCGAACACACAGAGTTGAATCAATATGATAATATTTTTGACTTTACATATTAGTATTTAAGTATGTGAGTTCTTATAATTCAAATCTAAGAGTTGGAAATATCTAATTAATAATATTATAGAGTCATACTTAACTATTTAAATTTGTGGGTTCTCATCATTCAAAATTAGAGTTTGACCAATGTGATAATATTTCAAATTTTACACTTAGGGGCTTTTTTTTTTGTTTGAAATATGAATTTTATTTATTCTCAGACTTTAGACCTTTTTATAATTTTTTTTTAATCTTAAGACTTAGGGTCTGTTTGATTGTACTTCTTCAATAGAGTTTATTGAAGTAAAACTTATAAAAAAAGAGCTTATATTAGTAAGCTAGTGGTTTGTTTTGTTGTCAATTAAAAAAAACTCTTTTAAATCAATAGATGGTTTGGTTATGTATAATAAAAAAAGTACTTATGATGACAAAATTATTAAAGGGGTATACGCACGAAAAAAGAATTTATTAAAATATGAAAAAAAACTTACTGTTGAAGGGAAATCCAACGCAAATTTGATGAGTTAATTCACATTCATTTTTTTTTGTTTGATAGAGTGCCTATAGTTGACTCTTTCATGTTCGGGTTTTATTAAATAAAAGGATATGGTGAAATTTCAAGAATAATACGAGGATATTTAAGAGATTTTATAATCTTTTTAAAGAAGCTTAAGAAGAGCTTTTCCTAAAACCTCAATTTGGCGCCTCTCCTAGTGGACGCAAAACAATCTTTTTAATCATCCATAAGCTATTATCAGATGATAACCAAATAGTACAAAAAATTTTTAAAAGAGTTTTTGGTGTTAAAAAAAACTCTTTTGATCAATAGAAGAGTCCAAGCAAATGCGCTTTTAATCTAAGACATTTTCATATGAATGAAAAAAGTTAAAATTTTTAGCTTTTATTTGAATGCAAGTGTCTGAATCATTTGTTACTCTTCTAATTCTCTTAAATGCATTATAAAGTTCATTTAAGACCAATACATAGCTTAATATTTTAATTTTGGAATATTATTATTCATTTCTAATTTTATATTATGATCTCTATATATTTTTAAAATTATTTTATGGTCACTTAGATTAATTATATAAAAAAATTCTTTTAGAAACAAATAACTTATTTACCCAATTATACACATTTAAATAAATTAAATTCATAATAAATTTTGGTGTGCAAATATTTTTACTTTGTGAAAAAAAATTTGCAACTGAAAAATTTTATATATAAATAAGGATATATGTGTAAAACTATTAGTTTTCAAACATTTCAATTCAAATAGTAAAATAAAAAAAAAACATATAATTCAAATTTTTGTATTTAGACCTATTCAGATTTCAATTTAATTCATATCTATTTATATTTTAGAAGAAAAAAAAGCAATCGCCTTTTAGTATGCAGCGTCGTGAGTTCTTATAATTAAGATATTGCAAGTAGGGGTGCACACGGGTCGGGTCGGGTCGGGTTTGCTTAAACCCGATTTTGATCCGACACTGTTCAAACCCGATTCTTTTGACCCGAATTCGGGTTACTATTCAATATTAACCCGATTAAAACCCGACAACCCGATCGGATCGGGTCGGGTTGGATCGTGTTTGGTTTTATTCAAACATACTATTCAAATCCGATTATAATCCGGTACTGTTCAAACCCGACTATTCCAACCCGATTTCGGGTTACTGTTCACAGTTAACCCGACCAAAACCCGACAAACCCGATCGGGTCGGTTCGGGTCGGATTATTTTGCACACCGCTAATTGCAAGAATTGTATTGATTCGATAATATTATAGAATTATACTATAATATTTGACAATGTTGTAAGCTCTTATAATTCAAATTAAAAAGTTTGGACCGACATGATGATGATGTTTCATATTTCCACTTTAGTATTCTCCTTTTATAAGGTGGGATTGATGGGTACTTCAAGTGAATACACCCTTAATTTAAGGATCAAGATGGATTCAAAGTAGGAACAATTTTCTTTTTTAGTATTCTGTTCGGTCGACAGTTTTGCTAGGACAAGTGGGTTCTATTCTATCTGCCTTAAACAAGTCCAAAGCGACCAACACTCATTTATAGAACAAATACTTAGGACAAATCCACCATTAGAAACATGCATGCGACAATGCAACTCAATGGGGTATCATCACGTTGTAATCTTGAATTAAGTTTAGAATAATATGAGCAGAAGATTAATAAAACCTTTTAATTGGATGGTCCAAAATGGCTCGATTGGGCCAAAGTCAAGATTTGATTTCATGGCTACTAATCACCGTACCCAAATTTAGACGAACATATAACGTGCTAAGCACAAAGCAATTTGTTTTATAAGAAGAATGGTCAACGGTCAGATGTTACGAGCAGATACGCTCATAACAAACTCTCTCCAAACCAAAAACAACAATGAAATCTCGTTAATTTCCTGCCGTACATTCCCTCCACTTCTCCTTCCCTTCCTCCTCTCACCGCTTCACCCGAAGACCATTTCAATCTTCTCTACAAAACACGAAAAAAAAAAAAAAGCAATAACAATATTAAAAACAATAATAATTATTGAGCTAAAAAATTTTAATTAATGAATAAAAATAACACGGGTAATTCTCCTCCCTAAACGCATCTCTTTCCATTTCGTCTCTTCTAGCTATAGCTAGCTACCCCTCTAATATTCTTTCTTTCATTTCCTAAAACCAAATTTGCAGTCACAAATAATGGAAGAAGAGAAAATGAATCCTGAAAAGTCTTCAAGTGTTTCCGGCAAAGACGATGAAGGCGCCAACCCTGCCACTCCTGCTTCCTCTCAGTTGGATTCTTCACCTCCGAAGGTTGATGCAGAGCCCAAAAGTACTGACTCGCCGAAGGTTGAGTCCAAGGAGAATGAGATTGAAGAGATCAACGAGGAGAAGACTGAAGAGGAGGTTGATAAAGTTGAAGAGAGCGGAGAAATCCAGGAGATCAAAGAGGTTGAAGAAACTCCTCCTCCTGAGATCCATTACACCCTTGAAACAGTTTCTGAAGAAATAGATAAGCTTCTCTCGACTTTGTCCACTAAGATTGATGAAGACGAGATCAATGTTTCCATTGAGATCCCGGAGTTCATTGTTGGGAAATTCTTGGATCTTTTTGAAGAGAATGTTGCAAAGCATGATTCCACAAGTGACGGAAAAGTGAAATGGAGTCATGTGACTGAAGATGATACGCTGTTTTTGAAGTCCGTTGATCGGGTTTCAAGGCTGGCAAAGTCTCTTGGTGAATTGAAGTCGGATTTGGTTAAAATACACGGCGTTTTGATCAATCGAATTGATGCAATTAAGCAGCGTGCAATGGCTTACTTGGAGGAAGAATTCAGATCAATTCTCGAACTTGCCCCTCATTCTCATTCAGATCAGCAAACCGACACAAAAGACGCCAAAGGAAAACAAGAGGCTCAGGATCGTGGCACGCCAGATGCAGAATCTGAATCCGCTGATCAATCCACCAATTTTGCGGGATACTCTGCCGAAACATTGTGCGCCTTGACTAAAATCGCCCGGCAAATGTTCTCAGGAGGGTATGAATCTGAATGTATGGAGGTTTACATTATCTCAAGAAGAAATGCTTTGGACGAGAGCTTGAACCAGCTAGGGTTTGAGAAGATCAGTATCGATGATGTTCAGAAGATGAACTGGGAAACATTAGAGCGGGAAATCGCCGCGTGGATTTCAACCTTCACCGAATGTGCCAACGTCTACTTCCCCGGCGAATGCCAGCTTGCTGACGCAGTGTTTACGGATTATCCGATTGTCTCGACCAGTCTGTTTGGAAACCTTACACGTGGCGTGATGATTCAGTTGCTCAATTTTGCTGAAGCTTTGTCGTTGACCAAACGCTCGGCGGAGAAGTTGTTTAGGGTGCTTGATATGTATGAAACATTACGTGATAATCTTCCAGTTTTGGACGCGCTGTACCCTGATCACTGTGGAAATCAGCTCAAGGCAGAAACGTCGACGGCTAAGATGCGTCTTGGGGAGGCTGCAATTTGCATGTTTTGTGATCTTGAGAATTCAATCAAGTCTGATACAGGGAAGAGTACGGTTCCGGGTGGCGCTGTTCACCCCTTGACTCGCTACACTCTGAATTATTTGAAGTACGCTTGCGAGTATAAGAAGACGTTAGAACAAGTGTTCAGAGAGCATTGGAAGATTGAAAGATCTGATTCTGCAAGAAGAACAGATTTCGAAGCTGTCGATGCACAGAATTGCAATAATAGCAATGAGAATGAAAATCACCGCCGGTCTCCTTTTTCGAATCAATTGGTAAGAGTGATGGACTTGTTGGACTGCAATCTGGAGGGAAAAGCGAAGCTGTATAAGGACATCTCATTGAGCAGCATTTTCATGATGAACAATGGACGATACATCTTGCAGAAGATCAAAGGGTCAGCGGAGATCCATGAGGCTATGGGGGACACGTGGTGCCGCAAGAAGTCATCTGATCTAAGGAACTACCATAAGAATTATCAGAGAGAGACATGGAGTCGGCTTTTGGGTTGTTTAGGGCTCGAAGGACTGATGGTGAACGGGAAGGTGGCGAAGCCTGTGCTTAAAGAGAGGTTCAAGAGCTTCAACGCAATGTTCGACGAAATTCACAGGACTCAGAGCTCGTGGGTGGTGAGTGACGACCAGCTTCAATCGGAGCTTAGGGTTTCGATATCAGCCGTTGTCACTCCTGCTTACAGATCATTCGTTGGGAGGTTTTCCCAGTACTTGGATCCGGGAAGGCAAACAGAGAAGTACATCAAGTACCAGCCTGAAGATATAGAAACTTATATTGATGAGTTGTTTGATGGAAAGAGGAAACCATAAAATTCACCAAACATGCATGTATGCATGTTTCACAAAACGTTGAACAAACAGAAGTAGAATCCCTTGAATATTTTTAAGAAGAAATTTGAAAGAAAGGTAGTGAAAATATTTGCTTTTAGAAGCCACAGCAATTGGTGAACGATCCGCGCGTGAAGCTGCTTTGGACGTCATTGCACGTGTAGGAGCAAGGGTGATTCTGAAAATCAATAATGAAGTCTGTCTTGCTTTTCCAGTTAAATTATTTTTAGCAGAGGCTTTGAACGTATATCAGATAGACTTAATTGAAGTTGACTTCACTTGGAGAAAGTAGCTAGCTAGCACTCTTTTGAATTTTGTTAATTTCATCTATTAATTTTTTTTTTGGTGCTTGTTCTTGCATTTTATGCTATGTAATGAACAACGTGATTCTAATTGTAACTTGGTGATCATTTTGTTTGTGGCTAGTACGGTGGACCAGTTACTTAGCTCATCTTTATCAAACACGTATTTTGTTTTTTAATATATATTTATATGAGTTGATCTACAATAATTCGTGTTCTCGTGTTGTGTCCATGTCGTATAATGGTAAAATATAATAAAAATTCATCCATCACAAACATGTTTCATTTATTGTTCATGTCCATAAGTCACAACACAACATTTCACAATTATTACACCGGTTGTATGATACGATACATTAACATGATTAATAAATTGGTCATTTCGTGTCATACACAAATACAATCCGTTTAACACTATTATAGACCTAACACGAATTATACATTTAATCTGTTTATATATTTAACATAATTATGACACGTTTAAATATATAATATGATTCCAGTATGATTATTAATTATACATTTACATATTACAAAACTTACAAAAATATTTTAATCGTGTCAAATATTTTAATCGTATTATAAACTTGGGTGTAAAACATTTTAAACATATTATAGACGTATTTGAGTTATAATTGATTCGTATTATAAAGGAATTCATGTCTATAAATAGATTTGTGTCAGTCAATAGATTCATGTCATAATCGTATTTGTATCATAAAAGGATTTGTGTTGTACGTGAGTTGAAAGCCTTCAACATGAATATAACATGATTATTAAGCATGCTGATTTTTTTGACACGAACACCATTAAGGTTAACCCTAATCCACTAAATTTGTGTTGGGTCTGTGTCATGTTTGCATATCATATCAAAAATTGGCACCCATAATTTACAGTATATCGATGCATGGATGCACCCGGTTTTTTCCTCAAAAAGATTGGGAATTTGAGGGGAAAAAAAAGAGAAAAATGGGCAACTATATCATTCACAACTCTAGTTAATATGAGGCTCGTGTAGAAGAATCCATATATACACACACACACACACACACACACACACACACACACACACACACACACACACACACACATGCGTAGGCTTGGAACCGAGGCGGGACGGGTACAGGGTAGCAGGTATCCAGCCTCACCCCGCTCAAATTTTTTTACCCCACCCCGCCCCTTTGCGGGGCGGGGCAAAAAAATTTTGAGCAGATCCAGACCCGCCCCGCCCCGTCCCGCCCCGCCCCGTCCTTATTTATATTTTTTCAATCACACCCCTATAATCTTTATATTTTTGTAACTTCATCCCCTGTAACATTTATATCTTTGCAAATAACTCTCTTATCAATTTCTCATCGTATCATTTATAACTATGATCATTTTTTAACAATCATAAAAACAATAAAGATTGTATATATTATACAAATTCAATTATTATAAAATACAAATATTTTATTTTGTCATTATAATATGACTAAATTGATGTTAATATACTAAAAGATGTTAATTATTAATTAAAATATAATTTTTATTAAAGTATTTGCATTATTTGTGAAATTATTAAGAATTTATACACATAAAAATTTTAACAAATATAACCTAAAAAATTACTTCACAGTTCTAAAATTTTAAAATTTTATACATACACCTCTAAACCTTGCGGGGTGGGGCGGGCCGGGTCTACTGCTCCAAGTGTTAGACCTGGACCCAGACCCGCCCCGGCGGGGGCAAAAATTTTCTGCCCCAGACCCGCCCCTATGATGCTCCGGGGTGGGTCAAGACTCGCCCCCCGGACCCAATGGGGCAAATGCCCATGCCTACACATGCGACGTACGCTGTATCAATGTTTATGATCTGACGGGTCGGGCCGGGCCAAGGCGAAAGCTAGTGTTCTTGCTAAGTTGCTTCTGAGTCTTGAGGGTGAATTTGTCTTTTAAGTAATATTAATTTCTAATTATTAGTTAAGAGTAATGCTGCTCCGGTAGAATCGATGTGACGCGAATTATAACTAATTAGTCGTATTATTGTTTACATATTTCTTTATCTATATATGAGACCTCCAAGATGTAAACATAAATTTCATGCCAGTAAAATAAATGTTAATTGGTGAGTATATAGTTGATATGAGGGATTTTATCGTTTATATTGAAAGACATTGAAATTCTATGGATCATTAAATTAATTGGTTGGAATAAAATAATTGATTTAAGTATTACTATATTTACAACTCATCTTTTGATCAACTCTTATATAATCTGAATTATTAAAACATTATTGGACCAAAAAAATAAAAGTAAATAACAAATATTAAATTTTATGATATGATAATTATTCATCTAATGATATTTTGATATTTCAAGTTGCATAAAAAATTAGTTGTAGATGAGTTACAGATGTAGCATTATTTATTAGTTTACAATCAGTTTTAAAGATCATTTATTATTTATATGATTATTTATATTTAGATTTGTTTCCCAAGTTTTTACATTTCATGTAATGTAATCAACACTCATTGGTGATATTAAATTTGGTTTTTTTAAGGGGTCGAAATTTTTGACACGACCCGCGAAGCCGACAGACACAACACGATACTGAAATTATGGAGTTTGGGTTTGTCTTAATCATGTTTGGATTATATTCGGGTTAAAATTTTCAACCCATTTAATAATAATGTCGTGTTCGGAATGAGGGATTACACTTGCGGGTAACACAAACCTATTTATGACATGATTAACACGAATAAAACACGATAACATGATTGACACGATTATTTCTAAAGTGATACAATGACAAATACAAATTAATTTTAAAATATAAATCACCAAACTAAGGCAATTTGATCATTACACTTGAATTATTTGTATAAAATAAGTTAACTCTTTTGCAATTTAATCAAGGTAATTGCTGATTTTTGGCATGTGCTCTCCTATGTGAAGAATAATTATTTAATCTAGATATATAATAAATTATAATGTTTATTAGATGTTTAAATTTAAAGTTGTATGTTTTTATTAATATTAATATTATTATTATTAATAATTTTGATATGATCTTGAACTAACATTAATTTTTTTACATATATTTTTTTAGGTTGCTTAAGAGTTAAAGAGATGTAATAGATTTTTTTTTCCTGAAGTTAAATTGTATTTTAAGTTTTTATAGAACTTGATATGTAGTAGACTTTTTATTGTGTTGTCGATAAATTTTAAATATTTTATTATTATTTTTTTAATTTAAAATTACTAAAATAGGTTGAAAATTGTAATTCGTAATCATGTTATAATCGAGTTAATCATTTAAACACGCCATAATTATGCCTATAAAATATGTCATAAACATTCAAATATTTAAACATGTTATAATCGTGTTAAACACATCATATTCGTATCTAATATGAAAATGACCCGTTTATTATTCGTGTTTGTGTGTTGTATTGTGTCACCTATTTAATAAAAAGATCATGTTCGTATTAGGTATCATTGACACAAATATAAAACAAATCATGTTCAGGTTAGTCTAAACTTTGTCATGATATAACTCGACACGATATACAAACACGACCTATGAACCTGAATTTCCTCCCCTAGTTTTCTTTTCCAATTTTTATATTTGATGTAATGAAATCAACACTTATTGATGACATTAATATCATTTATTAACTTATGATTCTTATCTCTATCGTGATTATCACATAATATCTACAAATTGGACAAGGAAATTATGATAGTATTATTCTTCTAATTTCATTTGCCTATAAGGACCGAACTAAGTAACCATATGACATCATAATTATGCTTTGAATTTCTGATCTTTCGAAAATGTACTAACGTCTGATTTTGGTCACGCATCATGAGTCCAATGCCAACGCAAGGCAAAGTAATATCTGATTTTGGATTTTTTAGTTTACTTGAGCAATATTTGAACAATTTAAGGTAATTATTAAAAAAAAGAAAGATAACAACAACGATATTATTGGCGCGTGATGTGACAGACAACCCATGACGACGTCGTTGGAGGGAAATTGCAATTGCCATTCCAATTTCGTGTTGGAGTCTTCTGCTATTGGCTCCCTGACACAGACCATAGATATTAGATTCTGTCTCCGCTTGAGGCAGGACGTGGCATTCGTGACGAAATCCGTTACACAACATCAGGGGCATTTTTGGAACTAAAAACATTGCCTCACGTTCTCGACACCATACTGCTGCAATCGAAGACAAAGAACAAGAAGAAAAGCTAACCCAACTCAGAACAACAGGGTACTCCTCTCTTCCTTCTCCTTTTGTTACAGAACTCGAACAGAAACAGAGACGGACTCGAGTTTTAAACTCCGATTCTCTCAACTCCAGTTCGTGCAGTTACCAAAATTCAACATAATAGATTAAAAATTAAAAAAAAACACCACTGTTCTGTTCTCTTTTAAAAGTTAAAACCTTGACCCTCTCGAATAAAATCCCTAATTCCCTCCATGTCCTCCTCCATGGATAAAGAATTTGACCAACCTATTCTCACCCGCCGTTGATTCTCGCTTCGCTCACCCGCTTTCGTTTTCCTCTGAGGTTCTGTTCTTTCTCTGCCTTATCTTTACTTTTTTTTTTCTTGTTTTTGCTTGTTTAAACATAGTGTTTTTTGAGTAGCATTCTTAGTTAATTGCTTTTGTTGTTTTTTGAATGCTTTGTTCGCTAAAAATTTGAAAAAAAATATTTCCTAGGGTTTAGAGCAAGATTAGCTGGAATTATTACTGAGGAGTATTCTTAGATGGTTACCTTGTTTTTGAAGCTATAGTATTACTGAGAAGATGGATATGTAGAGGAATGTTGAGCATATGGAGCCGTATAATGATCGTAGAATATACATTTATATGTGTGACCATCAAATGTTTGGGAATTATTGAGAATTAGGTAAACAAATGTTTGATTTTGAAGAGATATGTTGTCCTTTTGAGCAATGTTCTTCTTTCGGATTGATATGTTATTGCCAAAGCATCAGCCACCTGATATTGTTGTGAGCTATGTCTGCTATTGTTGTTTTATTGCTTTTAGGGGTGTATATCTTCTGTAGCGTTTCATATTCATGTATTAACGTGAACTATTTTGTGTGTAATATGCATTGTTGACATGCGCTTTAGTTCAGTAATAGTGTAAACTATGTTGTTTCTGTGTTGGCATGCATTTTAGTTCATTAATGAATGCAAGCTATTTTGTTTCAGTATGTGATACGTCAATACAGGTGTCAATTTAGGTATTAAAGTTTTGTCAAAGTGTGATCTTTTTATCGTTGGAAGCCATAATTTACAAATGAACAAAGACAGATCCTTCTTTCTGATCTAGTCATTGATTGTTACACTCATCGACACATAGTCTTCATATGAGCCGTGGACATATCTTTTAATATGTCATTTCTTAGTTACCTAAGCCATGAAAGCTTGATGCTTTTTTTATTACCTTTGTTTGCAAAAATTCTTTTGGCTTGCAAGCATCAAAAGAGTCTATAGAGATGAAAAAGAGGATGGTTTGATGAATAAATTTTGTTTTCTGTGTGATGTTTGAGGATGATGCAATTTTCCATGTCTTACATGCGACAAGTGACTCTCAGTCGAAATCTCTCACAAAAATGTGAGCAACTATAGTGTGCCTATCATTCTTGTTGCCCACAGGTGAATTTCTGTGACATTGATGGTCCTTAATACTGAATTATGTGTTTTGTATTTTAGGTACTTTATATGTTGACAAGTTGCTTTCTTACGGTGAAAAGGAGGGAAGTTCTTTCATTATCACAGTGAAATTGTGAGGATACTTAGTTGTTAACATAGTTGTACTTATTTATCTGCAAAAGATTCTTATTCTCTCTATTCATGATCTTTTCTTTTGAAGGTTTGTTCACTTCTGAAGTTCTGTCTTGTGCTTATTAGTTGGATCGGCCCCTTTAGAATCATGGGCAGTACATTTAATCCTCAGATTTTAGTGGAAAAGCTAGCCAAGCTTAACAACTCACAGACAAGCATAGAGAGTATCCTCTCGATTTGTATTATGAATGACTTGTTTATTTATTTATTTTTTTCCTGTTGGTGTTTGTGTTCATATTTTTATAATAATGCCTGGCTGAATCTTCTCGTATGGTGGGGTAAGCATCATGTTTGTACAGTTTGGGTTATAAAAGCAATTCAGGTGTAGCCACATAATTGCTAAATCTTGTGAAGGTTTTTAAAGTTACTACTACCTTAATTGATTTCCTAATAGTCCCTCATTTTTCTTTTTTGGTTGGATTTCTGATAATATTTTTCCTAATATTTCAAATTACAGTTTAAATGCTTTGTTTTCTGCTCGAAGAGCTCTTACTGGATTCTCATTTTAGCTGCTTTCTGATTATATGCTCTACCTTTTAATTTCTATGTGCTTCTTTTTCTTTTTTCAGTCTTTTTTTTCCAATTATATTATTTGATACGTCATCCACCATTGGAAATATTAAGTTATGTGTATATTTCTCTGTACTTTTTTATTCCTTCTGCAAATTTTCGCAGCTAGTCTGTAGTTGCTATCCTTAATGTGTTTCAGCTTTATCACATTGGTGTATTTTTCATATGAATAAAGCCAAACAAGTTGTAGAAACATGGGACAGGCAATTTCATTGCTCTCCTCGTGAGCAGAGATTGGCTTTTCTATATCTTGCAAATGACATTCTTCAGAACAGTAGGAGAAAAGGTTCAGAGTTCGTCGGTGAATTCTGGAAGGTTCTTCCAGATGCTCTTCGTGATGTAATAGATAACGGAGATGAGTTTGGAAGAAATGCTGCACGACGACTGGTATTTTTTTCTGAACTCTGCATCTTTCTAATTATTTATTTATGTTGTCAAATCATATGTATTCTGCTATGAATCTTATAGCCTATTTTCATGTTGATAAGTTTATTTGAATTATTTAATCAAATGCTTTCATTGTAATATTATGCAGACTATCTATTGATTAATGTGGCATTCCTATGTGATGGCATGTCATTTATACTTATTGATTAAAAATCTTCTTATTTTTCAGTCATCCTTTCACTTTATACAGTAGCAGATTGTATTAATTTGTTTACACGGATAGCATGTGTAGCGTTATCCAATCTTTAGAATACCAAATCTTATGGGAGAAGCAATTCTAGAGTCAAAAAGACAATAGCTTATGTATTTGGAAAGGGTAGCATGGAGGATGTTAATCATAGTTGGACACTCGCATCATTATAAATGCTCTCAGTTATTTATTTGATAACAATATTTGGCAAGTTTTAGGAAGCTTCCCTCTTTCAAAGTTATGAATCTTCTGCTAATAACAGTGGCTCTAATAGAAAATAAATATTGCTTATGAGCATGGAGGCATCAGAGAGTTGATTAGCATCATCGTTGATGTTTAGATAAATGAAGTCAGATTGTAAATGTTGAAATGTGATATTTTTTTATTGTCAGATTAGGCTTTTGTGGATTTAAATTTTCTAATTAAGTTGAATAATAATAATGAGGCTCTGATTAAAAATTATGGATACTTTGGAAGAGAGAAACAGGACTCCACCGCTAGTGTTCTACACTTACTTAATTTGAGTGTGATTTGTTGCTCTGCTTAAAGCATTATTTTAGATGCTGTCAATTTCTTTAACGCCTTTTGCGGGAATCACCATGATAGCATCAGTAAATTGACACACGAAATATAATTTAAAAGGTCAGTTCAAAGCTGCTAATTTTGTGTCATTGATATTCCAGAGGGAATCTTCATGACGTTCAGATTTGTTTTTGTTTATTAATGTTAAGCAAACTAGTTTATGTTCCAGTGGTTTTTACCTAGATCTAATTTCCTAAAAGAACTGCCAGGACAATTTCAATTATCTTCCATCTTTGGTCTGTTCAGAATGCTTGCATGCTTGGTATTCTACATATATATATTAATATTTATACTCACAGATTTGGAGCCAAATCTTAAATTGGTTCATTGTATCATGATTTCTCTCTTATAGTTATGTCTCCATTGCCTGTACTTTCAGATTAATATATGGGAAGAGAGGAAAGTTTTTGGTTCTCGAGGGCAAATTCTGAAGGAAGAGCTTGTGGGAAGGCATCTAGAAAATTACAATAGAAATGGGAAGCATCAGGGCTTCAAACTGGTAATTCAAATCTTTTATCCTGACTGAATGATGAAATAATATCATATGTATAGAATTTGAAAAATAATGCCATCTTTAATCTTCTTTCTGTCAAACAGAAGCAGCCTATTGGAAATACAGTGGACAAAATAGTTTCAGGCTATCAAGTTGTTTATGGTGGTCAGATTGATGAAGATGTTATCTTTAGCAAATGTAGGAATGCTATTAGCTCTATTGAGAAAGTAGAGAAGGAAATTGGTGGAGACATCCATTCAGGTATTTTTAGTAGTTTTTTCCTTTGACATCTACAGTTGTAGACTTCTTAAATATTTTAGATGATCAGTTTATTGAACTTGTTTGGAAGTGCTTTTCTAGGCTTAGACGCTTAGTTGTCACCCAGGAGTGAAGTCAAAGTTTTCGGAGGCCACTTGTGTTTTCATCTACCATCTAAAATATCTGGAAGTCTTTACTTTGTGGATAAACAGTATTCCTATATTGGTTACTTTTTCCATCTTGAATTTGCATCAGTTTGGGTACCTGTGGTGAGGAGCACATCATTTAGTAGATGGACCTTTCCCGATCTCCATTACATTTGGCATGTTGAGCTCTGTTAATGCTTCTTGAAGATGTCATTGATTAACCTCATGATTAGAATTTTAGTTACATGGTGGGCCCAACCTGGACATGAATGTTGGGTATAAAAAGCTAGGTTATGTTTTTGTTTGTTTCAGCTAAAGTAGTTTGCATTAATTTTTTCTTAAACAGTCATCATATCTTTTTGATTTTGTCTAAATCATTGCTTACTCTGAACAGGACAATTGAATGGATCTGCATTTGTGGAGGAGCTGCAGGGTCAGCATGCTACATTGAGGGAATGCATTGAGCAATTAACAGCCATGGAGTCATTGCGAGCAAATCTTGTGTCTAACTTGCGGGAGGCTTTCCAGGAACAGGTTAGTTGGCCATATTATTGTGCTATTTGTAATGTAGGTGTTTGCAACTTTTAAATTGCATTTAAAGCTGAGATAACCTTTTCTTTTCTTTTTTTTTGGGTTTTTAGGAATCCAAGCTGGCTCAAGTCCGTAATGAGTTACAGGTTTGGTACCGCTACACATCTTACTTCTGTGAGAACACATTTAACTTTATTTTTATTGAGATATACATGCACTCAGATGCAGATATTTGTGAAAAATGGATTGAAAATATATGTTACATGAATACAAAGTATTTACAAATGTGGATGCTAGGTATAAGAGGAATAGAAGACTTTTTCTTTAAACATACTTGAAAGTGTTAAATTTTGTGCTTAACTGAAACACATTGCATGAAGGGCAGGTCGGCTTAAAATTTTATTAAATGACTTGTATTGTGTTTAAGGATTAAGAATAAGTTATCCACACCATTTTTTTAAAATAAATAAATAAATCGCTTTCATTTTTTTTAAATGGCCTGTCTGAGTGAGGTTTTTTTTTTTTTTTTTTTTTTTTTTTTTAAATGTAAGCTTTGAGGCATATGACCCCCGTAGGAGTATAGTATCTAAGCTTTCTTCCCTTCTGTCTCACGATGATTGAACATTGAATTTTGTTTGTATTTTGAATTTTAGAAGATTCTGGCTTCATTAACTTATTGCTTTGTTTATTATTACCCATTTTAAGGAGTAATCTTCTTTTTATTTTTTATTACCAGGCTGCACAATCCCATTCAGAACAGGCAGGGAATATCTGCCGACAGTTACTAAATTGTGACAATGTACAATTGCTAGCTGAGCAGAACTCAAAGGATGCTCAGACATCAATGGCACCTCCAAGCTATATAAGGGGTGACAGGGAACAATCAGCTCCTGTAATGTACACGCGACAGGTATCATTTCCTGAGAAATCTGGCCACATTGAGGAAGACCCCCGGAAGTCTGCTGCTGCTGCAGTGGCAGCAAAGCTAACTGCTTCAACATCCTCAGCCCAGATGCTCTCTTATGTCCTTTCCTCTTTGGCATCTGAGGGTGTCATTGGTAATCCAGGTAAGGAACCATCTGGTGATTTCCCTTCTGAGAAGAGGCCGAAGATTGAGAATGAGCAGCCTTACCTGCCACCACAGAATCCCCAACAACCACCAGTTCCTTTGTTCCCACACCCTGAAAGTCTTCAACACAATGTAACAACCACAACCCAACAGTTAACACCAAATGAACTGCCACCTCCCCCACCATCATCTCCTCCACCAATGCCGCCACTACCACCTATGCCACAGTATCAGATGCCCCAGTACATTCAAAATACTGGATCAATAACTAGTGTACCATTCACCTACAACTTGACCCAACAGCCACCGTTACCTGGTTATCCAGGGGTTGGGGCCCCAATGACAGGTATGTCATCCTTTTCGGCAGCTCCAACAAATCCTTATCAGAGTTTTCAAGGTTCTGATGGTAATTTCTATAGCCAGCCGACGTCAATGCCAATGGCTCCAATTTCTCGGCAATAGGTTTTCTCCAATAGAAGGAGATCTTGCCGGGTAACATTCAATATCTTCCAGAAACTGATGAAGTTATGTTTTCACCCGGCACTAGAATCATTAATGTTTGTCTGTCATCATACACCTAATTTAGAATTGCACATAGTGAATGTTTGTAACTTATGTTTTAAATTTGCTTTTTTTGTTTTATGTTGTTACTAAAAATTTATCGCATTGTTGAATTCATAAAAGGGATTTTACTCCTGATTAGGCCATCACCCATTGTTTACGATCCAAAGTTAGGCTTGTGTAATGGCTAGAATATGTCCAATGTTGTGGAATCTGCCTCAATTATAGTAGCTCTTCCGGTAGAATCGACTAATCTGATCAAAGTAGATAGGTTGGGGTATCATTTCCTGTTGTTGTCCCCTTGGGTCCTACTTTGGTTCCAAAGGGCTTGGGAATTGGGATGATAAATGTTCTCAATTCTTATCCATTTCCAACTTAATTTAAAGAAAATATTTACTCATTTTCTGGTGCATGATTGTGGACTTAGTAATGAATGTTTCTTGCATATTCATATTGCTTCTCTGATGCAGACCTAGAATGACGATTCAGTGATGTATCTCCCGACTTTAGTGTAGATTTAATACAAATACGACTGAGGTTTGAACTACAGTTAAAAACAAGAGAGGTTTATTTACGTTTCATACTTAGTTATCTACATATGAATATGTATGTTTCTATCTTTGGGCGTGAAGCTTGGATGTTGTATCACACTTAGGATCTGTTTGTTTCGACTTTTTCAAGTAGAACATATTGAAGTAGATCTTTTTAGAGTGGAGTTTTTAAAAATAGAGTTTTTATTGAAAAGTTATTGATTGTTTGACGAGATAAATATAAAAGTACTTATTATAATTTAATTATTAAAATAGAGTTTTGTTATAAGAAAAGAATAAAGTAAAATATTTAAAATGAGGGTATTTTTGATATTTTAAAACTTTAAAAAAGCTCAAAAAGTGTTTTTTCTCAAGATTCTCAATTTTGAGCTTTTTCAAGTAGACGTAAATTAGTTTTTTTAATCATTTATAAGTTCTTTTTAGGTGACAATCAAACGATACAAAAAATTTTTGGAGTTGTTTTATTGAATCTTCATTTTTTAACTCTTCAAACCCTATTTTTTATTTAATCCTATTAAGAATTTTTAATTTGTATTATTCTCTCAGTAAACCTCACTTAATTTCTAGATTACCCTTCTTCTTCGTCAATCGTAATCTAATTTTCATTACTCATATGTGATATATAGCTTACAATATATTTCTTCTTCACTCAGTTTGAATTGAATACTCAACAATTTTTGTTTCAGTGGATAATTTATGAATGTTAGACTTGAACTAATATTGGAACTTAATTTTCATTGTACAGTTCTTCTCTGGACTCTTGTTTTATTGGGTGTTATTTTCTTCTTTTGTTTTCGCTATTTTTTCACTTGGGGGAAGAAAAATACTTGAGGAAAACAAATGAAAATATATTAAATGCATGTTGTGTGCGGGGATTTTTCGACAGAAATTTTTTATGGTTTTCTTTCGATTTCTTGTTTTCATAGTTTTATTTCTCTGAGTCTCTTGCTAATAACGTGCTTATATGCCTACAAATCTTTGCTTAAAAAAAAATTTTGATTAAATTTTATTGGTTCATCGTGTATTCTTCATGTGATCACACAATTTCTTTCTTTATGTCCTCTAGAATTATAAATATTTGTCAAATAAATCATAAATATATTTCAAACAAAATTTTGATGTTGAAGATTTAAAATTGTGTAAAATAAATTACAGATTAAAACATCTAAGAGAATTAAGTGTTTATAAAGTACATGTAGATACTATATTTTTTAGAGTTTTAAGTTTCTAGAAATTTTATTTGAGGGTAAAATAGTTCACTAATAAAAGATAAAAAACAGGGGGCTAATGAATTTAAAAATGGAGGTCAAATAGAAACACTCAAAATTTTAAAAGAGTTTTTGATATGGTAAGAGATTTTTTGATCATTAGATAAGTCTAAATAAAGTCACTCTTAACCTTGGGGCGAACAAGAAGTTGGGTCAGAGAAATATAGGTGGGAGCCTCGAAATGTGGGCTCGTTACCAATATTAAGTAGATTTGAATAATGGGCAGACTTTTTTCTTGTTCGGTTCGGGTTAGGCCTATCATAACCTAAATGCATCAAACTGGGCCATATATGGGTTAGCGCCACCGTTGATCAGTCCCTCTAATTTCAGTTGAATATCAACAATTTCCTATTCTTCGCATAATATCAACTTGATTCTGTCCTCGTTTTGTGAGTCTTGAAAAGTATGAAAATTTTTGTCAATTATTATTATTATTTTTTTTAACAAATGCTTTTCAAGCTCACATGCTTTGATTGAGTAGATACACATGCATCCAGGGACGGAGCCAGAAATAGTTTTTCGAGGGGGCAAAATTGGACAGTAATAAGAGAAAATAAATTAATATAAATAAAATAATGTTATAAATTTAGAAAGTTTATAATGTTTTTAGTCAACATTATTTGAGATCTAAATTAATATTTATCATATCAATTTTAAGTTTTAATTACAAGAGAAATGACGAAATAAAGTAATTAATAATAAAACTAAATAAAATTTTAAACTTATTAATTCAAAATAATGTTATCTTTTTAAAAATAAAAATAACAATAATAGAGACAAAACAAATCAATGAGTGATGATGGAGAAACTATAAAAAAATTTTGTTTGATAAATAAGATGTAAACAAAAATATATATCCATATATATATATATATATATATATATATAACAATATACATTTTTAATAATTAAAAAATAATATTTAAATTTTTTTTGGCCTAGCAGGGGCAATTGCCCCTCCTGGGCCTATGCTGCCTCCGTCCCTGCATGCATCCATCCGTTATAAGAAGATTTTCTATTTAAAACAAGATAATGGAATATGATGTATTAAAATAATTTAAGTTTCATCTTCATATAATCTTAATATGTAATTGAAAGCCACATGTCAATGTTGTCCCTTGTATTAATTAATTTAAATTTGATCTTCGGATAATCTTGAAAGAAAAGTATTACTCTTATAAACTCTCAATACAAAATGATGTGTCATCATCACTCATATACTCATATATTATCACTCTTCATTAAATGAATCGATTTTGCATATCTACTACTTCAATCACTTTATGACACATACGTTTGCATGTAATAATTTATATATAAAGTCTGTAGGAGTAGTATTATTCGTCTTAATATGTAGTCGAAAGACACAAGTCAATATTGTCCTTGTTCGGTTACATGTTAATGTTATTCTCCTGATCTTTATCTTCTCCTTCTTTAAGATAATCTTTTGCAACATTAAACGCTAATTGTTTTTTGGTATGAAGTCTGAATTTAACTTAATCTAAGACTTCAAATCTTTTTGTGATTTTTTTTAATTTAAATCTTAATCTAAGATATTTTTATCAAAATAAAAAAGCTCAAAATTTTAGATTTTATCTTAATGCAAATGTCTAAATCATTTATTATTTCTTTGATGCTCTTAAATGCCCTTACAAAATTCATTTATGACAAAGATGTACATAGCCTAATATTTTAATTTTGAAATATTATTATTTATTTCTAATTTTATATTATGATCTCTATATATTTTTAAAATTATTTTATGGTCATTAAAAAAAAGAACTCTTTATAAAAAGAACTTTTTTATCCAATTATATATATTTAAATAAATTAAATTTATAATAAATTTTGATATCAAAATATTTTTACTATATGAAATAAAATCACAAGTGAAAATAATATATATAAAATCATTAATTATCACATATTTTAATTCAGATGTTAAAATAAAAAATCAGACATATTATTCAACTTTTTATATTTAAACTTATTTAAATTTTGATTTAATTTAGATATATTCAGATTTCGGATGAAAAAAGAAAATCACCCTCTGGCTGAACGTAAAACATCAAATAAAACAAATGATCATCTAGGTGTAAAAGTTAGGCAGTCTAAACTTAATATAAACTTGCTCTTGCCTCACTAAACCATACCAAAGTAAATAAAAGAGAGAACATAAATTACTCTGTTATGGTCTTGGCCTGGTGCCTGCTGGTCTGGTCTTGGAAAGACAGAGAGGTCGGTGGTGATGAAACAAACAATCACGTGAGTATGACGTGTCCAGCTATGGTCTGTTGTCTTAATCAACATGCCATGAAGTATGTTATGCTTTTGGTTGGTCAGCTTGAGATAAGAGAGCGAGAGTAAACAGTTAAAAGTGGACAATGTTGTCTTGTGCCCGGCTTCATTCTAACATAGCCCGTGATGCCACTTTTTGACCAAGGAAGCCTAAACCCAATTAAAGTTAGTAGTAGAAATTTTAGACTAAAAAGAGCTATTATTTTGTGTTGTGTTGTGAGTTTCCAATGTTTTGGGATTTTAACTGAGTTGGCTTATGACTAACCACTAACTACGTGGAGACAACAAGATTTAATTAGTTTTAAAGTGCGTAGCAAGTAAAAGACATGACACTATTCATCTCTTGTCTCTCCTTCAAAATCCTAGGGAATCCAAGTCTCCGGTACAGTGTTACGCTCTCACCCTCCATGTGAATGCATCAAATATAAAGTTACACAAAGAAGTTACTAATATCACTATAATATTAAGAGGAAATGATTATGAAGATGTCAGAAAGTGTTTTTGCTGGCACAAGCCCAATGATATTTAATCAAAATAAAAGGCTTTAGCTAGGGTGTATTTGGTATATCAGGTGCACGTAGTGCATTGTAGTTGGATCCAAAAATAAATAATAAATGTTGGATTAAATATTATGACAATCAATGATATTAATTTTTTAAGCCACGTCATCAAAAGATATAATTTTTTTTTTGTACTTTAATTAAAATAAATGGGTCATTTATCCTATATGGTAGCATGACTCCTGAGATAATAGATATTTCATTATTGGTCTGATTGATAAAGACTTAGTCATTATTCTTGTTATTGAAAATTTCTGGTTGACAAGATAATTATATAACAAACGCCTTGCTTAGTCGACGAAAGGTACGACCTCTAATTTGATCACTAAATATATTGTATGGTACAAGTTCCTAAATTATAGCCGTCAATGTCAGAAAAAGTATTTAATAAGAGCTGTTCCTCATGAGTTTAATGATTATCTCCCAAGTCCATAAAAACTAATAAAATATTAGAGGCACAAGACTTCATAGAGGCTTCTCTCCAAGTGTCTCTTGAATGAGATTCTTATCCTCCAAGTGTCTCCATGGCTTTAGTTGTCATCACCAGCTCCTTTGAATGCAATGAGGTGTCACTCCTACATCATGCATGGCAACACCTATACAAGAGTAACTCCTATAGGCTCGTTTGCTTCAAGCCAAGGTGGAGAAGAAAAAATTCTCTCTCTCTCTCTCTCTCTCTCTCTCTCTCTCTCTCATCTCCCCCTAGTTGACCAAAATTTTCGCTCTATATTTAATCTTTAACTTGAGCGTCGGAGGATTATCGCTGGCACTGCCAGCCCTTTGACCCTCTGCTTTCTCTTTATGTGCAAATCGTTTAAACCACTTGAGCCTTGGTTGACCAAAATACAATAGCTATCTTACTGAACACGTGACCCAAAATTCTCTACTTTCCCCTCCTTCTCCACATATTCCTCTATTTCCCTTCTAGTTGAGTCAGATCCTCCACAACAAATATAAATTTTACTGGTGAGCTAGAGGTCGACTGATTTTCAAAATCATCAGTTGGCACCGTCTATGGGAATTCTGACCAAAAGCCATATACATCACCGTGAACAACCTACTAGAAGGGAATGTCGCCATTGAGGATTTCTACAGTGACAAAGAGGGGTCAAGAATAGTGAAGGGAAGAAGGTCACAATAATAAAAGGTGGAGGCTATCTAAGAGCAACTGAGACTTATAAACCAACAAAATGCTCAAATACAAACTCAACCTGCACAAGCGAAAAAATTTTCTCCATGTTGATGTTGATGAGATCTTGACAAATGATCAACGAGCTCCTGGTCAATTGCACGCTGGACTAGCTTGTGGTTGGAGCAAGTGCAAGTTAGCACCATAGTTAGAGAAAGAGAAGATCATATAATTCTGGTCTACATAGAGACAAAGCGTTAGGAAATGAAGCCCATTATGATCATAGTCGTATTGGAGAAAGAAATAAAAAATAGGGAATGACAATTGAGGGCCTTTAATAGTTGATTGTCATGGTTGACTAGGAGAAGCACCAAATATTGCCAGGGTGAGTAAAGCAACAGAGAGACCAGAGCGAGGGAGGCATACTAGGTCGACTGAGAAAAAGACCGCCTCTATCAATACAATAGTTGGGGGACCTAGTATCATGATAAATTCACATCGTGCTTTAAAAGTCCATGCAAGAGAGGTTAGGGGTGTATAGAAGCTCTAGAGGTTGGTGTGCTAATAAGGGCTGTGAAACAACCCTGCCTTTCCCATACTCCATTACTCTTCACCGAAAAAAATGTTGAAGGTGTAGTTTTTCTCATGATGACGCCTTGGTAGTAACAATGACAATTGCAAATCGAAGTATAAAGCAAGTGTTAATGGATACTGGGAGTTTAGTAGACATACTTTTCCTAAATGCCTTCACTCACGTGGAATTATCCAAAGATCGGCTCCGACCAAATGAAACCTCCTTGAAAGGTTTTGCAAGAAATTGGGTAATCCCCATTGATTCAATTCGGTTACCACTAACAAAAAGATGGTCTCTATAACAAAATCGCCCTTGTAAATTTTTTGGTGGTGGATTTTCCTTATGCATATAATGGTATTCTTGGTCGACTAGCCCTAATCGATTTTAAGGCAATAGTCTCCATTTATCACTCAACGCTAAATTTTTCTATTGAGGAAGGTGTTAGAGTCGTGTGAAGAAACCAAGAGTTCGCAAGAACCTGCTATGCTATTTCTATAAAAGAATAAGTTAATGAGACTCTCCCAATCCATAATCTTAATCTAAGGGATGATAATGGTTAACCAGTTGAAGAAGTAAAATCTGATCAACCAGTTGAAGAAGCTATTCCAATCTTTACCAAGAGATGATAACTTGCACCCACTGGATCTTCAACAAAAGAGTTGGTGTTTGTATTCATCAACAAGAACTACCCAAAAAAGACTCCTTCCTGTGAGCAGAGCTTTCATCTTGCTAGAGTGTTTGCGACCACGATACTGTGTCAACGCCTCTTTCGAGACTTAAAGGAATACAAACGAGCCATACACACGTATGGAGAAAGGAGTCGTCACCCAATTATTCAATTGAGAATGAATAGAGGTAATCCGATCCCTCACTTCGGGACCTAAACTACCATCATCCCTTCAGAGATGGGTTCGAAAAGTTAGGTACGAGTCCTTCGACCCGTCTGAATGTAAATTCGACCTCCACTTAGGAAACACCAAATAGCAATATCTCGTATTGTTACTTAGTCTGCTTAGCATTGTTTGTTTTTTACACACATTTTCATTTTCATCTTTTTTAGGTATATGAGGTGATTATTCAATTAATGACAGTTGTATATTCATAAAAAAAAGAGGAGAAAAGATTACATTTCTATCATACATGGGGGAAAGGGAGAGGATTACAACAATTCTTATTCAATAATAAAGTAAATTCTATATTTCATCCATACTTTCCATCGTATATATCATAGGCATTCAAGTTGAGAGTCGGTAGATAATGAATTCCTCACCATCATTCGTGAGTCTATTCAATATCTATCAAGTCTCTACATACATATTCATATTATTCAAGTATTCATTCTAAGTGATGGTCCCTCACCATCAATATGAGTCTACCATCACGTCATGACATGATGCCATTATACTTCTAATCATGATATATTCATACATTCATAAACAATCAAATAAAGCCATAATCTAATATCATGGCATTCTAGCCTAGATTTTGATAAATTCTATCATGGTAATTCTACATATAGCTATTCTAGCATAATTCATATCAAGTATCATAGCATTTTTAGCCCAAAACATGATTCTTATGGCTTATTCTAGCCTATACATGTCATTCATGACATATTCTAGCCTAATTCAAACATCCAACATCAATCATGGCATTCAAGGGTAAAACGGTAATTCTTACCTATTCTATGCTATTTCCTAGCATTCATAAAAGCAAATAAGTTTTTCTGTCATGATTCTAATCGTGTGTTCTTAAGCATGATTCTAGGCATGTTCTCCTAGTCCTGATTCTAAGCATTCGCAAAGAAAATAAATTCCTAAGCATGATTATAAAAAAGGAAGGATTGTGGACTTACGTCGATGCGCTTATCCATCTTGCAAAACAAATTGGGTTAGAACAATTCATAATAACACTAAACATGCTTTTAAGCATAAAATAAAACCCTAAACATGTTTTATCTAAGCAAAAAAAAAAAAAAAAAGTAAAAGAGAGAATAGGAGGGAGGAGAGAATTCTGCTCTCAAGACGTACCCTTTTCGGATTTAAAGCAATAGAACGTGTAAAAAAAAATATTTATACTGGAAAAGACTTCTCGAATTCTCGAGCTTGTCTTCAAGAGGGAGAAGAGATGATCGTATTCGACAATCATTGTGTCTTGCAAAGTGAGAGGAGGGGGGTTTATATAAGAGAGGGGTGAAGATGAAAAAGGAAAGTTTCTAAGCAAATTTTCGAAAATAAGCATCAAAGCCCCGAACGACCGTCTTCAGACCGACAGGCGGCCATATAATGGATGGCTAAACATTGACCAATAGTCGAGTGACTGTCAGATGCCTGGGGGGATGTCTTGGACAGCCAAGCGGTTGTCTGATGGCTGGCTGGTCAATTTCCATTCCACCCTTTCTTTTTTTGTCAACCTTCGATACAGTCCCTTTAAACCTTCGTCCCTTCAATTGTGCATAACTTTTCAAGTTCAAATCTGATTCGTGATCCATAAATTTTTATAAAAACTAGACATCCATAGCTTTACAACGATATATGACTCATCATTAGATTTCTCCTGGATTGGTTTCTATGATTTTTCAAATTCATGTGTTAGTTTTTGAAGCCCTTCACCAACTTTTTCTTACTCTTTTCTTCTTGACTCTCGCGGGCATTTTGGTCATTCTTTTTGCTTGACATTCATCTTCATTTTATCATCGAGCCTCAAAAATTTAGTACCTATAGCTTACCCCCTACTTTGGAGAGGTTTCTGAGACACAAAAGTTGACAAAGTACTATTTTTTTTTTTTGAAAAAGTTACTTAGTAATATAAATCCAAAAAAAGTTATAATGTACAAAAATCCGAGGGGCATACCCCAAGAATTACAAAGGGACGTAAAGTCCAAACAAAAAATCCAACAAAAAGATAGAAAATGAAGGCCACAAGCGGCCTAAACAAAGTAAAAAAGCCACAAACGGCCTTAACAACATAAGAAGAGAAATGATCACAAACGGTCTAAAATATAAAAATACAAGAGTTTTAACCCTTCTTGTTTTTCTTCTTCTTACCCTTCTTTATCGAGGTAGCTGGGGTGTCCGAATGAGCATGGTTAATCCTATCAGATTGATCATCCTCACTAAGCCCAATCAATGGCTCAAAACGAGTGGGAGAAGACTCAGTAGGTATCCGCCCTGAGGAAATAGATGCCTCACGATTTGTAGAACATTTGATAGTGCCCAAAGTTCTACCTTCGTCAGTCGCAAAAGGAGATGGAGACTCAGAATCTGAAACTGACCCTGCACTCGAAACTGTAGTAGCCTTCGGAGGCTCAACTTGCACTGCAGAAACTTCTGGGATAGTAACTATTTTGGTGCAATCAACGACCTTGGTCACATCCTTTTCTTTTCTCAAAGGGGCACTATCAGAGGTGCTAGCCTCATTCTTATCTGGACTTGAAGTCTTTACCGATTCTGGACAACGATGACCAAACCTGTAACATTTGGGACAATGTTTTGAAACCCACTCATATTCAACTTGAATTTGAATGGGCTCTGGAGAGAGTTTGCATCTGAACTCAAACTTCTTAATCGGAGGGTGGGTTGCATCAAGAAGAACACATACCCTCGCATATTCCAATCTAGAAAGATCAGAAGTCATCTTGTCATAAGAAATAGGCTCTCCAACCATGCTGGAAACAATACTAAGGCCTTTGGTTGTCCATAAAGGAAACGGTAGGCCATATAATCGGATCCAAAAGGGAAATTCTGCTACTTGATCTGCATTAAAATTCAAATGTGGATGCCAAGGCTGTAAGAAAATGTTTTTACCTCCAAACATCCAAGGACCACGAGCAATGATAGCATGAACCTCATCCTCAGTTCGAAAACGAAAGAGGAGAAAGCCCGTGTCTGTAGAGCGGATGTCCTCTAGGCCGCTAGATTTCCATGCACGCATGGCTATCGAACGTGCAGCATGATAAGGCATCACATATCCGGGAAAGAAGCCGACAAGACATCTACGCCATTCGGCCATATTCTCATCGACAATCTCATCTAGAATCTCAAGGATTGTACCCGGTTTCTTAGGAGTAACCGAATTCAATTTGTATCGGGTACTCGAATCAGTGATCTTGATTTTATCAGTCCAAGAGCTAGCAGTTGACTTGGGTGCATTCATCAAGTGAAATACGGATCAAATACAATGCAAACTCATAAAAAAGAGATGGAAAACGAAAGCAAACCAGGCACCGAAGCGGCTTGGCTTCCAAAGTCGTCGTCGCCTCTTTAAAAAAAAACAATAATCCACAAGGAATCAAGGAAGCGATCAAGAAGGAAACTTGCGTGGAATAACCCGATGAGCAAACTGGAAAAAATTTGGTAAATAGTGCACCGGATGAACAGTGTCGCCGTCACCGGAAAAGTGTCTTCTGAAACTTTAATCGCGATTTCTGGCTGATTTGCTTAGAATCTGATAATGCAACAGAAGAGAAAATTCACCAGCGGTGCTTGATCTACAATTCTGTGCAGGAGGTGACAATCCACTCGCCGCTCGTTGGAGGAGCGGCTGAAACAGTAAACTAAACAGCCCTTGACGGAGGAGATAGCAATGGAATTAGGTATTAGTGCTGAAGGGAAAGTTGTAGATCGGGCTTAAACAAAGGCGATGGTATAGGCGGTGACTATTAACGTGCCACACCGTGGCGATGAATAGTAAAACAACCGAAACTTCAACGCCGTGGACGGAGGTGTTGCGAGCCGAACCAAATGGTGGTGCTGATGGAGAAAATGAAGATTGAGGCAAGGCGAAGGCAGTGGTGATGGCGATGACTATTCACGTGCCGGTCGGTACGAATGAACAGTAAATCCGGTAGCAGTTATGGGCAATTTTGAACGCTTTCCGGCAAGATTTTGATGAGGCTCAAGAAGGAAAGTGTCTTCAGGGTATCCCGATCTACCACATACATAAATTTGAGAGGCTGATTTGCCAAACGGCCGGAATGAATAGTATTTTCCGGCGACCCAGTTGAGAGAAAAAATTTCCCTTCCTCACTCTCTCTGCTGACAAAGTACTATTGCTTTATCTTTCTTTCTTCCGTCTCAACATCTTCGGTTTTGTCCTTTTTTCAGACTTTCTAATCATCTCTCTCTCTCTTATTCTATTCCCACAAAAGGTGCACCCATTCGAGTGCTAATGTGCCCTTCTAAGGGCGAATGTACCTGTTCAAGGACTAATGTGTTCATCTAACGGCGGGTGTGCCCATCCAAGGGCTGAGGTGCCCATCCAAGGCTGGTGTGCCCATCCAAGGCTGGTGTGCCCATGCCCATCCAAGGCTGGATGTGCCTATCCAAAGCGGGTGTGCCCATTCAAGGGCTGAGGTGCCTATCCAAGGCGGGTGTGCCCATTCAAGCACTGAGGTGCCTATCCTAGGGCAAACGTGCCTATTTAAGGCGGATGTGCCCGTTCAAGGGTAAGAAAGTATCCTTACGATGCTTAAAATAAAACACTCTTTGGTGCACATACTTCTTATAGTTTCTAACACTTTTTAGTGTACCTACTTCTTAGGGTTTGGTAACACTCTGCAGTACGCCTATTCTAAGGGCTTCAAACACTCTTAAGTGCACCTACTTCTTAGGATTTTTAATACTCTTCAGTGTGCCTCTTCTTAGGGCTTGTGCCAATTCTAAAGGCTTAAAACACTTTTAAGTGTACCTACTTCTTAGGGTTTTCAATACTCTTCAGTGTGCCTCTTCTTAGGGCTTGTGCCTATTCTAAAAGCTTAAAACATTTTTAAGTGCGTCACTTCTTAGGGTTTTCAATACTCTTCAGTGTGCCTCTTCTTAGGGCTTGTGCCTATTCTAGAGGCTTAAAACACTCTTAAGTGTACCTACTTCTTAGGGTTTTCAACACTCTTCAGTACACCTCCTCGTAGGATTTATGCCTATTCTAAGGGCTTAAAAATACTCTTAAGTGCATCTACTTCTTAGGGTTTCCTTTTAATGCATGTCCATCGGGAAAACTTCTATCATGCACTATTACCAGTCTTTAGACTTTCTTATTTTTTAAGCCTTCACCCGAGTATTCTTTATTCATTTGATTTCTTCAGATTTTGTATTTGTTGGATTTCATGCCCCTCTTATGAGTATTCTTTATGCTTCTTTAATCTACTTCAGATTTCGTATTCAATGGTTTTTATGCCCAAGCTTCTATTCTTGATTCCTTTCAATCCACTGGGGAAAATCTTTTGATTTATCATGTTTTGACATTCTTCATTCTTGACTTCTCTTGCATTCACCATTCTCTTAACTGGGGATTTCTGAATTCTTGGAATTATTGTGGATTCTTCCATTTGTCTTTGCAAGTTCTTGCCGAATTCAAAAATTTCTCGATGATGTAGAATCAATTCAAATTTTTACCTTGTTTGGTGTGTTCTTCATTAAATTGCTTTCTAGTATATGGAGGAATTCTTCCATGTGATTCTGAGCGAAGATTCCATTGACTGAGGTCGATCTTCGTTCCTTGTGAGTTGCTAAATCATTACCATGGTTGAGCACTGGTCACTGATTTCATCAGAAATTTTTATGGTCGATAAGGAATTTCTTTTTTTTCTTCATTCTCTCTCTCTCTCTCTTCTTTCTCTTCTCGTTTCTTGTTTCTCTTCCTTTTCTTTTTTCTTCTCTTTTCTATCTCTTTTCTTTTTTCCTTTTTTTTTCTTTTTTCTTTCTTTCTTCTTTTCTTTTCTCTCTTTTCCATGGTCGGTCAGTTGTTTGATAGCTGTCTGGCTGTCTGATCATCATTGGATGGTTGATTAGCAGCCACCCGGCTGTCTGACTGTCGGCCGATGGTTGAGGGCTTTTATAAAACCTGCTCACCCTCTCGCACCCTCATTCGCGCATAACTTCTTTGTTTTGCATCCAATTCGCTCCTGGTTTCTTCCTACGTGTTTGTCTTAACTTTTTTTTTCTAATGACAGGCCATCCAGTCCACTTTGACTTGAATGAGATTGATCCGGTCTAAAAATCGACATTAAGGGTTCTTTTGAGAGATCAGGAGGTGTCGATTGTCTACAATGTGGCTTCTCATATAATTAATCTGGTAGACAATTTCTTCATTCTTTACTTTTTCTATTTTCCTCGAATGTGTTTAGGCTGACATTCATGTAGAAACTTCAATTTCTTGCTCTTGGATTATCATGAGAACAGTATGTGTGGGGCGTTTTATGGAGCCCATAGTTGGTTCTTAGAGATAGAGAATGATGTAGTTAGGAGAAGGATCATCGATTTTGGATTTTATGAGTTTATTACTTGTCTTCTGCGTGCTAAGCAATACACTGATTGTCGAGTATTAGCCGCTTTGTGTGAGAGGTGGTTGGATATAACCTACACATTCTATCTTTTATTTGGTGAGATGACGATTATGCCTTTGGATATTGCTGCATTGACTGGCCTTCCATGTAGCGGTGAGCTGATTCCTATTAATGCTTGTATTGTAGATCGACATATCAGCATACATTGATCAAGGATCTTCTCAGGTGTGAATTGAAGGTCAAGAGCAATGTTTTCATTCGATATGCTTCCCTGCATGAATATTGGAAATGGAGGTCCAATCTGACTCCAGTTGAAGTGGATCAGTATGCTCATAGTTTCATAGTTTAACTACTGGGTACGACGCTTTTCACCAAGGCATCAAACACTACTGCTTTGGCTTTACTTCCTGCCCTCTGGGATGTTGATCAAGTGAAATATTTTGATTGGGGTCGTGCTGCTCTCGGCCAGCTATATTTTGGTTTCTATTAGGCTTGTCGCGGCATTGTTAGGGTCCCGGGATTTGTTGCAATCATTGAGTAACTTCTTTCTTTTTCACACCTTTATGTTTTATTTTTTATGACTTATATTTCTGATTATGTACCATCCATGATAGATGTAGGCATATGAGTTAAGAGTTCTACCATCTCCTTTTCCTGTTAATGAGGATTCTTCTTTTCCTCGAATAGAGAGGTGGGTTGCACATCGTGCAGAGCTCGAGAGATCTCATGAGTCAGACTTCTTTCGTGACTATATTCACATGTTGACCTCGGATAAGGTAACAAAGAAATTATAGTAAGTATTTCATTTATACAATACTCTTGCCATGCTTTTTTTTTTATTCTTTTGCAGATTCA
Organism: Boswellia sacra; assembly: GCA_013180625.2. Lineage (NCBI taxonomy): Eukaryota > Viridiplantae > Streptophyta > Magnoliopsida > Sapindales > Burseraceae > Boswellia > Boswellia sacra. The sequence continues at coordinate 274,489 of SNVD02013892.1, forward strand.
TTCTGAGTGGTGGGGACCCAAGGAGAAGTGGTCTGCAGCTATGAGAATTGTTGTCCTTTTCAACTTATACCGCATCCTCTTTTCTTGTGTGAACAACATGATGTGGTGCCTAGGTGACCACGTGTGGGATTGGTTTGAGGTCCCTACATGCCGTTTGATTCCTCTTTCACCACCAATTTTGATGATTGATTCAACCAACTTGTCCATGAAGCCAGAGGTATCGGTTTACACAACTGGGTTTCATTTGAGTACCATCGAGTTCCTATTAATGTTGACTCCTTATATCGAATGGGCTTGAGCTACCTTGTTGTCTACTAGGATCGGTCATTCTACTAATGGCACTCGTCATCCTCTGACAGTGTCTAGTCGCCCAGGTAGTTCTTTTGTTCGCTTTGGAAGCAATCAAAAGCCTCCTCTTCAGGCATAGGCACTTCAGCTTCTTTTTCTATAGCAGATTAGCAGCCACCTCCTCCTTTAGCTTCTTCAGCTGCCCTAGCTGGTCATGTGATCGATGATCTTCAGGCTTACCGCAGTAACGTCATCTACACGTGGGATGACAACGGGTCGATCCATAATCATATGATTATTGAGGATCTGAGCATACCCATTCCTTTTGTTCCACAGAACATCAATTTGGTAAGTTTCTTGATCGTTCCTCTCAAATTCTCTATCATTAATCACTAATAGAAATGGAATGCAATGTAGGTGCCACGATCTTCTATGAAGCGGGTTTTTTATATGCAAGCCGCTTCGCATGGATATGTCTTATAAATATCTCACCGATATCAGGTAAGGTGTCCTTATATACGTCACGTATGCATGATTTTTATCTTAATAGTTCTTATATCTATATGATTCCTTTGCTTGGTCAGATAGGTCGTCAAGAAGTTATTCGTCTATAGCATAGGTGGAGCGCCTCCAGGCTTAGGTCGCCACTTGCTCTTTTGATATTAATAGTGATGGTGATGAGTAAGGACTGTCACCACTAGCTTTTATCAGGATTTTTCTTTATTTATTTTGCTTTCATGTATGAACTTTCATGATGTACAATAAATTTCAAAGATTTAGTGAAACTTCTTCATTTCTGATTCCATACATTTTGCGTGTTATATTGAATTTATATCCAAATTTATTTGAATTTGTTTCTATATCATCATTCATTCAATTCTGAATAAAACTACAAAATTTGGAAGTCGTGCGCTCAAAATCATTCGTCAGTACGCATTCCAGAAGTTGAAGGATCGTGCAAGAGGAAGGCTTAATAGGTTGTTTAGCCCTAATATTTGCTGGCCGGCCATCAGACCGTCGAGTAGCTCTCTGACAGCCAGGCGATTATAGATTAGGTGTCATGCAACAACCAATCGGCAGTCAGATGGTTGGCTGGTGGTTCTTTGGCAATTCTTTTTTTTCTTGATTTGTGCGCTATTTAAGTGCTGCTTCTTCCTGCTACTTCTTTGCACATTTTCTCTCGTTTTTCAATATTTCTCTTTTACATTAACATCTCTTCATGTCATTCAACATGTCTGAAGCTTCCCTCCAATTTCTCTAGCCTCTATTAAGACCTTTGAGGGACAAGGAGTGTAAATGACTTGAGTCTGTCGACCTTTATCATTTGAAGTTCCTTCGTCACGTCAAGCTTGACATCCTTTTTCTGAGGGACTATACAACCTTCTAAAATTCTCACGATCACGTCTTCTGCTTCAACGGGCAGGAGCTTTGCCCTTTAAATGAGAAATTCTCAGCCATACTCGGTCATCACTCGTCTAGTTCTGACAGCCTTATTCTTCCCACTATCCAAACACTATCAACAATTGATCTTGCCTACTTGTTCGACTTCCTGATTTCCACCATGGACATTCACGCCAGAGATGGTGGGGTGACATTATCCTCCACCATGCCTTTGCTCAAAATGATGGACAGGGCTTCGTTTGGTTGGCTTCGCCTATTCCAATTTTGCCTTCTTGCACAGTTTCTACTAGTCTCATCAAACAATTACGGAGATCTGCATCTTGTGACCATCATTTCTCGATTGGTCTTGGTTTTACGATAATTCCTTTGATTTTGGTTGAGACATTGATTGTGCTAGATCATGTCAAGATTGATCTGAGTCAGAGATTCGGTGGCAGTCTTCTGCTTCTTCAGGTTTTTCTTACGTGATTCATCTTTTTTTTTATGCTCTAACTTTTGCCTAAGCCGTCCTTTTCAGGTTTTCAACTCAGTGGGCTCTTTTTTTTTTTTCTCATGCCCTAATTTTTGCCTAAACTACCCTTTTTTAGGTTATTAACTTAGCGGGCTTGCCTTAATTTTTGTCTAAGCTATCATTTTTGGTTTTTCGGCTTAACATGCTTTTTTTTTTCTTACTTATCTTTCTTTATTTCTTTTTCATAGATTTGGTTACAAGAGCGATTGTCTGTTCTTGCATCGCTCAAAGAGGATATTTCTCGTTATAGCCCCCGACTTCATACAAGAAGGAGACTTAAGAGACGTATTTCTTAGATTGGCTGGCTTTGAGTCATTCCTGATACTCAGATTCGCTGGCACTGTCCATGGTGGAGGTTAGAGCATGTGACTGTAGGGACATATATTGCATATGTGCCTCTAGCAGGTTTCATCCATAGTTCATTCCATGATCCTGCTAAGTTGCATCGATAGTATGGTCAGAAGTAAAGAATTATGGATTCACCAACTGCTTTCGGTCCTAGGAGACTATTTTCTCGTTACATAGAGCATGTGAGAGACTCTTGGTCACATCACTCCATTGAGAGGAAACTAGTCCATGATCCTGATTTTGAGACTGATGACTGATATAAGGATTGGGTGACCTTTCAGGCTTCCATTCCTGATCCTGTTATTCGAGCCAGACAGTGCTATGAGCAAAGTAGTTCGTCGAAGAGGCAGAGATGACATTATTAGTTCTTTAATTGGCTTGGATGTTCGATGTTTCCTTTCTATTGTTATGCAAAATAATAAGACATTTTAAAAGGCATATTTGTTCCAAACAGTTTCATTTTATTAATAAAGGTACAATATTTGTTCTTCGAACACTATATGTGCAATGATACAACTCCTGTCATTAATTAGCCATTTCTGGTTTTCTAACTAAATATTTTTCCTCTCACTCTCTTTTTTTAATATATAATATTTCTTCAGCCTGCCCATTTTGATGGGCTTAGTGAACTCATTCCCTCCCATATCTGATAAAATAATGGCTTCGTCGGACATGACTTTCGTCACAACAAATGGACCCTCCCAATTAAGTTTAAACTTTTCTCTTGGATCAAACACAACTGGTCTTGCTTGCTTGAGGACCAACTCTCCTTCTTTGAACTTCTTTACCTTTATTCTTTTGTTAAAGGCTTGAGCCACCCATTTCTAGTATAGCTGCGTGTGATACCTAGCCTTCATTCTTTTCTCATTGATCAAGGCCAATTGTTCACATCTATTATGAATCTATTCCTCTTCACGAACTTCTGCTTCAATCAGAACTCTTACTAATTTCATTTCTAACTCAATTGGCATGACCGCTCCTGAACCATATACCAACGAGAATGGCGTCATGTCGGTCGAACTTTTGGGTGTTATTCTTTAACCCCATAACACAAACAACAACTTCTCTGTACAATCTTTATATGTTTGTACCACCTTGGTCAACATCTTCTTAAGGTTCTTATTAGCTGCTTCTACCGCCCCATTGGCTTGCAACCAAATGGAGACAACTTATGGTATTTAATTCCATACTTCTTAAATAAAGCCTAGTCTTGGCCTAAAAATGAGCTTCATTATCAATCACAAGATGGTTTGGCATCCCAAATCTGCATATGATGTTCTTCTCAATGAACTTCGCCATTTGCTTCGCTCTTAACTTAGTGTAGGACTCAGTTTCTATCCATTTGGTGTAGTAGTCAATCGCCACCACCACATATCGATATCCATTAGCGGTCGACAGCCTTATTTCGCCTATAATATCGATACCTTGTGCAGCAAATAACCATAGTGCAGTCATCCCTTGTAGCTTCAAGGGTGGCCGGTGGATTAAGTTTCCATTAATCTGGCATTGGTACACTTCTTTACAAATCAAACATAGTCTGTCTCCAAAGTTAGCTAGTAAAATTCTTGTCTCATGATCTTCTTTACAAGCACTATGTCACAAGCTTAGAGGTTTGTGCAGCACGCTCGTGTGGTACTTAGACAACTTGAACTCAAAAGTTGTCAAGTAAGCCTAGTGATTTGCCTTCTCGCTCAAGGAGAAGAGAGGATCGTTGAGCCAAAGAGCTTTGTAGGCAAGAAGAGAAAGGATGAAAGATAGAGACAAGTATTGCTAAGTAAGAGAGCTTTGTATTACACAAGAATACTTGCTTACAACTTTACTTGAATGCTTGGATCTGCTTGGATGATTTACAAATGAGTCTTGGAGGGGTTTTTATAGTGAACCACCTCTCAAATGAATGGCTAAGATCTAATGCATCTAAGGGTCACAATTCACTATCTAGAATGATCTACTAGATATGTACAAGAGTAGATGTGTACAAGAGAGAATTCTAGAACTTATCTTGCTAGAGAATTCTAGAAAATGGGTTTGGGCTTGCAAGCTTTCTAGAAGCTAGGCCAAGCCTTATGTATATTTGAGCTACCCTAACAAGTAAATTGGGCAGGTCGTAACATCCTCCCCCACCTAATTTCACGATGTCCTTGGCGCGCTTTCGTCCTTGTAGCATTGGATGTGCTCGCCAAATTATCATAAGGCGTCTTCGCGTTCCCAACTTGCCTCACTATCCGAAATGTTTTTCCACTTTACCAAGTATTCGATGTATGGTAGAATTCCTCTCCTTTGTATCACACGTTCCGCAAAGATGCATTTCACGTCCTTGTCGAATGCTGTGACGATGACTGTGGGTGCTCTTATGGACTCACTCCTTGTAGGATCTTCCTTGTCCTTATGATAGGGCTTGAGGAAACTCACATGGAAGACTGGATGAATCTTGAGGTTAGGTGGCAATCGGACTTTATAGGAGACTTCACCCACTCGCTTGATAATAGGGAAGGGACCTTCATATTTCTGTACCAGTCCCTTGTGTACTTTACGAAGTGACTTGAATTGTTGGGGTAGTAGCTTGATAAGCACCAAGTCCCCCTCTTGAAATACGAGGTGTCATCTCTTAGTGTCCGCCCATTTCTTCATTTTCTTGGTAGCCTTGTCTAAGCATGCTCTCGTAATGTCGGCTTGTTCATGCCATTCCTTCGCGAGCTTGTTGGCCGCTGGACTCTTCCCTCCATAGGTTGAGGCTATGGCATGTGGAGTCATAGGTTGTTATCCCGCCACAATCTCAAACGGATTCTTACCCGTTGCCTCACTCCTTTGGAGATTATATGAGAATCGGACAACATCTAGCAACTTTACCCAATCATGTTGATGAGCGCTCACATAATGCCTTAAGTATAGTTCAAGTAAGGCATTGATGCACTCGATTTGCCCATCGGTTTGGGGGTGAAAGCTTGCTGAGAAGCTCAAGTTGGTCCCCAACAAATTGAAGAGCTCTCCCCAAAAACGTCCTGTGAAGTGAGGATCACGGTTACTCACAATGTTTTGTGAAACTCCCCAAAGTTTCACCACGTGCTTGAGGAATGCTCGAGCGGCTTCATTCGCGGTGCAATCTGTGGAGACGAGAATGAAGGTGGCATACTTGCTAAACCGATCAACTACCACCATGATGCTTCCATATCCCTCGAATTTTGGTAAGGCCACAATGAAATCCATTGAGACGTTTTGTCATGGCCTTTCCGCGATGGGTAGGGGTTCTAGCAAACCCGTGGGGTATTGGTGATCAACCTTGTGTTGGCACACAAGACAAGTCCTCACATAGCCCTCCACGTCTTCCCGCATTTGAGGCCAATAGTAGGAATCTTGCATGAGTGTAAGGGTTCGTGCCATACCTGGGTGACCAGCCCACTTGGAATCATGACACTTCTTGATGTTATACTTTTGCAAGTTTCTATATCTTGGCACGAAGAGGCAATTCTCGGTTATGAGGAATAGGCCTTCGTCAAGCCAAAAGCGTTGTGTCTTCCCCTCACTTACCAATTTTAAGATATTCTTGGCTATGAGGTCGTACTATAGGCCTTGTTTGATACGGTCGATGAGCACACTTTGTGGACGACTTATGCTTAGAGTGGCAAGTTTTGCCTTGCGACTTAGGGCATCGGCCACAACGTTTGCCTTACTCGCTTTGTATTCCATCGTGCTTGTTTGGGGCTTAGCTTCTTTTGTGTTTGAAAGTAGCTTGTGGCCACATTGTCGGTCTTGATGATAAAGTGTGAGCCAAGCAAGCAGTGTCGCCAAACCCGTAAGCAATGAATGATGACAGTCATTTCTTTCTCTTGGACCGTGTATTGTCACTCTGTCTCATTAAGCTTGCGGTTCTCGTATGCAATGGGGTACCCTTCTTACATGAGAACTCTCCCTATGACAAAGTCGAAGGCGTCCATATGCATCTCAAATGGCTTGGTGTGGTTGGGTAGCACCAACACCGGTTCCTCGCATATTGCCTTCTTCAACTCCTCGAAAACATGCTGGCACTCTTTGAACTAGTGTCATGTGCGGTTCTTCTTGAGAAAATCCATGAGTGGGGCGGCTTGGCTAAATAGCCCATGATAAACCGTCGATAGTAGTTAACTAGCCTAAGAAAAGATCGTAGCTCCGGTACCTTGATAGGAGGATCCCATTCTCAAATGGCCTTCACCTTAGCTTGATCCATCATGAGCTTTCCAGCCCGTATTCGGTGGCCAAGGAACTCTACCTCTTGTTGAGCAAAGGAACATTTCTCCTTTTTAATGTAGAGTTCGTTGTCATGAAGCACTTGGAAGACTTATTGGAGATATTGCACATGCTCTTCAAGAGTTATGCTATAAATGACAATGTCGTCCAAGTAGACCACCACGAACCGATCAAGGTAGGGATGGAAAAGCTTGTTCATGAGGGTACAAAATGTAGCAGGTGTATTGGTGAGGCCAAATGACATGACAAGAAATTCATATGCACCATACCTTATCACACACGCGGTCTTTGGTTCATCACCCTTGGTAATGCTCACTTGGTAGTACCCCGATCTCAAGTCAAGTTTTGTGAAGTATCGAGCCTTCCTAAGTTGGTCGAACAACTCCGTAATTAGTAGAATCGAACACTTGTTTTTTATGGTGATCTTGTTAAGTGCCTGATAATCGATACACATGCGGAGGGATCTATCCTTTTTCTATTGGAAAAGGATGGGTGCACCGTATGGAGCTTTCGAGGGCTGGATGTATCCCGCATCAAGGAGATCTTGGAGTTGCTTCTTTAACTCCACAAGTTCGGATGGCACCATGCGGTAAGGTGCCATGGCTGGAGGCTTGGCACCGAGCTCCAACTTGATTTGGTGATCCACTTCTCATCGTGGAGGCAACTTTTTTGGAAGCTCTTCGGGCATGGTGTCCTTGTATTCTTCAAGGACGGCTTGGACTCGTCTTGGCAATGGATCCTTAGAAATGGTGATGTCCTCCCCATCGTTTAGTTCTTGAACGGTGGCAAGGAAACTTAGGTCTTTCTTCATCCCCCGTTTGAATTGTAGTGTAGATAGCGTCTTGCTCTCTACCTTCGCTGCACGTTCCGTCATAACCATACATGATTGACTCCCGTCGAGGATGCTAAGGGAGTTAGAGGCTGGTATAGAGAAAGTATGGACTTGGTCGAAGAATTCTATGCCCAACACTACTTGGAAGTCGTCCATAGGGACGATGGAGAAATCAAGCTTTCCGCTCCAAGTGCCAAGTTCTACTGATGCTGCCTTAGACACCCCCAATATTGCTTTGGCAGGTAAGTTTACCGCCTTGATGGTGCCTCTTCCATTGATATATTTGAGGTCTAACCGTTTAGCCTCTTCTTTAAAAATGAAGTTGTGCGTGGATCCCATATCAAGCATTGCCCGCACATCCTTGCCATTGATTATGGCGCTCATGTATAGTAGACCCTTTTGAACGTGGGTGAATCTTTTAAGTGCGCCAATAGTACGGAGAGAACCCATCCCCTCTTGAGGCTTCTTATTTTGTACGCCCTCATGTTGAGCAGCTAGGGCGTTAAGGGTCTTCCTCTTTGGGCAATCACGCACCCAATAAGGGCCATCACAAACGAAGCAAGGACTTTTTTGTTTAGGGGCGTCAGACTTACCTTTGTTATGTATGTCGCGCTTGTCTCCCCCGAATGGTTTATGTCACTACCTTCCTTTCGAGCATGATCCTTCTTGGTGTTCTGCTCTCCCCCACCTTTTCTATGGTTGGCCTTCCTCTCCTTAGATTAGTCTATGAGGGATTCGGCTACAACTATGGCATCATCAAGATTTTGCACATCACGCCTTTCAAGCTCGACCCTCGCCCAATCCTTGAGTCCATCGAGGAAGTGGAAGAGAGAGTCCTTTTCGGACATGTTCTCGATCTCTAGGATGATAGTGGTGAACTCTTTGATATACTCTCGAATGGTGTCGCTTTGCTTCAATCGACGGAGGCGACCCCTTGCCTTCTTTTCAGTATTGTTAGAAAAGAAGTGCTTTCAAAGTTCTCTCTTGAAGTCTTCCCATGTGTGAAAAGAAAAGATGCCTCTGCCCACGTTGCCATGCTTTCGACGCCACCACAATTGGGCTGCATCTCGTAGGAATGTGGGTGCAATGCCGATCCTCGAAGTATCATTATGGACACGTTTGGCTTCGAAGTATTGCTCCAAGCCGAATAGGAAGTTTTCAACTTCTGTGGCATTGCGAGTGTCATTGTATGTGGCGGGAGTAGGCACTTGCATAGTGCTCAGCCCACTTGTATAAGACGGGTTAGCATGATCACATCGATGCTTCTCCCACCCTGTGCGAGATTCCTCCACTTCCACACGGATTGCTCGCAACTCATGCTCCACAAAGGTTCGCAAGTCTACGAGCTCTCATGTAAGGTTATGTATCTCCTTTTCATAGGCATTGCTAAACTCAAAGATATTAGACTTTGTTGCTTGGGTTATCTCTCCATAATCCGTCTCTAGGCCTTCGAGACGGTCGAGGAGGCCCTCAATTGCATTGTCCATCCCCGAGATAGCTTGCTCTAAGCTAGCAACACGAGGCTCTAAAGACTCTAAGGGTGGAGTTTTGGACTTACCTCATTTTCCTTGTTGGCGTGGTTGAGCTTGAGGTTACTCCTCTCGTCCACGAACTTGCTCCTCCATGGTCACTTCAATGTCGGATGCCATGCTCTTGTACTCAAATTGTGCTCTGATACCAACTGTCACGAGTTTAGAGGTTTCAGCACGCTCGTGCGACACTTAGACAACTTAAACTCGAAAGTTGCTAAATAAGCCTAGTGATTTGCCTTCTCGCTCAAGGAGAAGAGATGATCGTTGAGCCAAAGAGCTTTGTAGACAAGAAGAGAAGGAAGAGATGGAAGATAGAGATAAGTATTGCTAAGTAAAAGAGCTTTGTATTACACAAGAATACTTGCTTACAAATTTGCTTGAATACTTGGATTTGCTTGGATCTGCTTGGATGATTTATGAATAAGCCTTGGAGGGGTTTTTATAGTGAACCACCTCTCAAATGAATAGCTAAGATCTAATGCATCTAAGGGTCCTAATTCACTATCTAGAATGATCTACTAGATATGTACAAGAGTAGATGTGTACAAGAGAGAATTCTAGAACTTATTTTGCTAGAGAATTCTAAAAGATGGGCTTGGGCTTGCAAGCTTTCTAGAAGCTAGGCCAAGCCTTATGTATATTTGGGCTACTCTAACAAGTAAATTGAGCGAGTCGTAACAACTAGCCTATTCATGTGTGACCCACATACACCACTATAGATTTCTTCCATAAGTCTTCTTGCTTCTTTGTCATCCACACATTTCAGTTGCATCCTTTCTGGCATTCTCTTGTACTTCATCCCCTGATGACAAGTAATTTATTGGGCCAACTTACGTAACACAACCCTATCCTACTTATTGGCCTCCTCAGGAAAACTCCTCTATTCTAGATAGTTCTTTAAGTCATAGAACCATGACTTCTCATCCACTTCGATCTCTGTTACATAACGTTCTATATAACAAGGACCACATGCTTGTGATATAACTATTGGTCTCACCAATAATTCTTTAGTGCTTGCCTATACTAATGCCAACGCGTCAGCCATCTGATTCTCACTTGTAGGAAGATGGGCGAAGGTACACTACTTGAACCTCCCAATCAGTCTTTTGATGTGTTCAAGGTAGGGTTTTAACTTCCCTTCTCTTAAATCCTAATCTTCATTAGTTTAAGAGATGACTAGTTTTGAATCTTCTATTACTTCCACTTCGTTAATGCCCATAGCGATCACAATCCTAGACCAAAGGCACAGGCTTCATATTCGACCATATTGTCGGTGACTTTGAACTCTAACTTTTTGGTGAACGGGATGACTACTTCAGTCGGCGATACCAGAATAACCCCTATTCTGACACCATTGCGATTAACAGCTCCATCAAAGAACATTCTCTATCCTACTATCGATATTACCCCTAGATGTTCATTTGGGAACTCCAACTCCCATGGTTCATTGTCATCAATCGGGTTTATAGCCAAGAATTTTGCTACTATTCTTCTTTTCACCACCTTTTTGGTGACATACTCAATGTCGAATTCTGATAACTGTACCAACCATCTCACTAGTTTCCTTACCAATACAGTGTCTTATAAAGATACTTTATTGGATCCTCCTTCAAGAAAGCCTTAATTTTGTAAGACTAAAAATAAGGCCTTAATTTCTTTGAAAGCCAAACCATGGCCAAACACGTTTTCTCTACATAGCTATACTTCATTTCGTAGGGTAGTAACTTCTTACTAAGATAATAGATGGTGTACTCTACACCCTTCTTGTCTTCTTGTGCCAGCATAGCACTAATGCCCTCCTCTTCGAGAGCCAAGTAAAGAATTAAACTCTTCCCAAGTTTTGGCGATCTCAAAACCAGTGGGTTCTACAAATACTTCTTAATCCCTTCGAATGCTTCTTGGCACTAATCATTCTATTCTACTGGCTGACCCTTCTTCAAAAGTCTAAAAATCGGTGCGTATATAGTTACCAATTTAGAGATGAACCGGCTAATATACTGGATCTTCCCAACAAACCCTCAGATTGTTTTTCAGTCTTAGGCGATGGCATCACTGTAATGGCGCTTTCACCTTGTCTAGATCCACTTTTATCTCTTTCTCACCAATTATAAACCCCAACAACTTTCCTGAGGTAGCTCTTTAGACAAACTTTCTCAGATTTAGTCGTAGCTTGTATTTCTTCACCCTTTTTAGGAATTCGTCTAAGGCTTCAAAGTGACCCTTTTGAGTCTCAGATTTTACCATCATGTCATCCACATAAACTTCTATCTCCTTGTATCATATCGAGGAATAACGTTGTCGCCATTCTTTGGTAAGTAGCCCCTACATTTTTCAAACTAAAAGGCATCAACTTATAGGAATAAGTTTCCCATTCTATAAGGAAGGTTGTCTTCATCTTGTTTTCATTGGCCATCATTATCTACTTGTATCCTAAAAACCCATATACAAAAGAGAACATCACACTGACGGTAGCGCTATCTACCAACACATTGATATGAGGCAAAGGAAAATCATCCTTTGGTGAGACCTTGTTCATGTCTTGATAATTTATACACATTTAGACCCTTCCATCCTTCTTTGGTATTGGCACAATGTTGGCTAACCGTTCCGAATACTTCACCACTTCTAGAAGCTTGGCTTCAATTTGTTTAAAGACTTCCTCTTTCATTTTCTGAGCTCACTCTGGCCTCATTCTTCTTAACCTCTTAACCGATTTCACCTACGGATAAGTTGAAATTTTATGCTTAGCGATGCTTTTGTCGATTGCGGGCATGTCATCATAGGACTAGGCAAAGATTTCTTCATGTTTCTTTAATAATTTTTCAAATTTCTCTCTCTCTTCAGGAGTTGTATCGAGCGTAATGCATATGCTTTTAGGTTTTTCAATTGTACTAAGATTAATGTCATGAGTTTGAATCGTATGAATTTCAAATATGCTAGTGAAATGCAAATTACGATGCACAACACCGTTAGGAAAGACATCAATAAGTAAGCAAAATTATTTATTGTTGTATTAAACTTTGAAACATAAACAATTTCCTCTTCTTTGAAGAGGTTGGGTACAAACATATCTTCATAAGATACACTTTTAATTCTTTCCTCGATGAAAGCAGCAAGGTCGACGGACGGATTCATTGGCGGTGCTTGCTCTTAAGCCTTCTCTTCCTTAATAGTCATATTCTCTGTCTATCCCACCAAGTCATCCCCCTTGGAGACTCCTGCCTAAAGGATATCTCTGAAGATCTCAAATCTAGGCTTCAGCATTAATTTTTTGGACTCAACATCTTCTTCTTCCCCTTTAGATTCATAGCCCAACACACTTCTAGAGGTCTGACCTTTGAAGTCTGAAAAAGATGGTAGGCCGTGTCCATTTTGCTGAAGTCTAATTCTTGGCATGTACTCCTGTTTCTTCATTATTTCAGTAATGATTGGCCGACTTCGTCAATCATGGCTACTTGAAAGCCACCCATGTAAGGTATTTCTCGAACCTTCACACTTAAAGCAGCTGGTGTAATTGTTGAGGCTGTATGAATGGTTACGATTTCCCCACCCATGTTGAATCAGATTTTCTGATGCAAGGTGGAAGGAACTCCACCAAGTGGATGGAACCATGCTCGTCCCAACAAGGCAGCAAATGTGACCACAATGTCAAGGATTGTGAATTTCATCATAAATTCGATGGTTTGAAGATTCCTATGGCACTTCTCTTCGAATCATCATAAGCCTTGATCACCATCTCACAAGACTTAAACTCATCTTCACTGACTCCGTACTTGTGCAGTATCTTCACAGGTACAATATTGACGACGGACCCATCATCTACCATAATATAAGAAGACATTTTTTCAACATTGAAGATATTGCATGACATAAGTTCCTAAATCATAACCGTCAATGTCAGAAAAAGTATTTAATAAGAGCTGCTCGTCCTGAGTTTAATGATTATCTTCTAAGTTTCATAAAAACTAATAAAATATTAGGGGCACAAGACTCCATAGAGACTTCTCTCCAAGTGTCTCTTGAATGGAATTATTATTCTCCAGGTGTCTCCATGGCTCTATGTGTTAGCACCAGCTCCTTTGCATACAATGAGGTGTCACTTCTATACTATGCATGGCAACACTTGTACAAGAGTAACTCATATAAATAGGCTCATTTGCTTCAAGCCAAGGTGGGGAAGAAAAAAACTCTCTCTCTCTCTTTCTCTCTCTCTCTATCTTGTCTCCCCCTAGTTGACTAGATATTTTCAGTCCATATTTAATCTCTGACTTGAGTGTCGGAGGATTATTATCGACACCTCTGATCCTTTGTTTTCTCTTTGTGTACAGATCGTTTAAACCATCAAAATCTCAGTTGACCAAAATACAACAGTCATCTTATCGAACATATGACCCAAAATTTCCTACTTTTCTCTCTTTCTCCACATATTCCACCATTTTTCTTCTGTTGAGTCAGATCCTCCACAACAAATATAAATTTTACTGGTAAGCTGGAGGTCAATAGATTTTCAGTATCAACAATAAATGATGATTCTTAGTCTTTCCTAATTCATAGTTTTATTAGGACTAAAAAAGGTTTCAACTAAGTGAGAAGGATGTGCACCCAAATGAGTGATCTTACTAAATTAAAATACAAATATAAACAAAAGCGAGTTCTTAATTAAATAATTCATTTTTTCGAAGTAATAGATTTATGATTTCTTTGACAAGGCCTCAGAGGCATTGTTTTTCAGTGAGACATCTCTTACTCCATTGGGCACTCCATTGGGTGTAAAATAAAATATTAGCAACCAAACCAAACAGAACCTAAACAAACATTCTTCTTAACGACAGTATCGAAACACAGTGAGAGACAAAAGCACCGTCAGATCCCAATACCGATACACCAACCAGACTTCAAACTAGAAACAGATTAAATTAAAATTAATTTCCAGCTTCAGCCAAGCCAAACAACGTCCATGAAATCCTAAAAGAAACGCCAACGGGGAGATAGATGCATGCAAGGGGTGGGTGCAGTGGTGTGTCAAAAAGTGAAAACGACAAAGCAGAGGGCAGTAGAAAGTTGAGAAAAGTAAAAGTTGAAAAAAGCGGTCAACGTTGGGGTAACGTCAGCCTGGTGGTGAGGATTGAGGAACAAAAGCTCGGAAAAGCCGTCATGTCGTTTGCTTTAACGGCTCATGAGATGAGGGGTGATGACAAAGTGCGGTTGGTCACATTTTAAAAAGGTGTGTTGCGTCAGTCTTTGTTGGACAATCATGATTCTAAAGGGGGACAAAAGCATGCTCAAACCCTCGATTAGTCAAACAAACTGGAGACCAACCAACACTGTTCTCCAACGCTTGTTGCTGTTGCTGACCTAATAAATAATTCTTTTATTATCATTTTTTTTTAAATTTTAACTATACTTTTCTTCTTCTTCTTCTCCTTGGGAATTTGAGACCCCTTCAGCCCTCTTAAAAGTTTTATTTGATAGATTACAGTAATATATTGGAGAAAAACAAAAGCAAATGATTATTCAAAACTTCAAATCTATTTAAAATTTAGTAAAAGAAATTGTGTTAATCTTAATCATCTCTTCTGATTAAGTTAATTTCTGTAATTTGACTTTTTCCGAAGAGCCGAATGAAACCGTCCATTCCATACACATTACATCATGTTGCAATAAGAATCTCTGTCTCTCTTAAATTACAGAATTTGCCACTAGAAGATTTGTCCGTATCAGCATTTGTAACTTTTTTTTAATTTTTTCCTAATTAGAGCTATAATAATAAAAAAAAAAGTAATCTTCTTCAAAACAACCGACCATTATGAAGAATAGATTAATTATTGAGATAATGAGCTTTGGGCTCTACAGTCGACCCAACAGAGTCAGAGTGGTCTGGCATGAAGCAGCAGCAAAGGTGACATGGTGATCAAAATTTTAACTGACCATGTGATTAACAACATAAGGTTGTGGGAAATATTTAATCTAGATTTATTAATTAAAAAATAAAACAAGATTAATCGGCCGACATGCCATGCACGGGCATAAATAAATTAAAAAACAAAAGAATACAAGGCTTGTGGAGGAGCAAGGTCGCACCCCAATACACTCTCACCGGCTTTTCGCCGCGACATGTTCCTAGGCACCACCGTACCTTTTCCAACACCATCATCAATTCTTATACTATATATTTTACTTTACCACGTTCTCTTCCGTTTCCTTTTTTTTTTTCTATCAACTCTTTCTAATTAAGTAAATTATATTTTCTTTGAAAAAAATTATTTTTATACATTTCCATATATACCATTAAAGAAAATTTAAGCGAGCCAAACATGTCATATCACTATAAAAGGATAATGTGTTTAACTATTTATATTTTATCCCGTGTTAAAAAATATTTAAATTTCAAAATTTTCTTATTCTCAAAGTCGAGTTTTTCAACTTACTTCTTTAACTTAGTGTATTATTTAATAACTACTTATAATGAGATAATAACGGATAATTAAACAGGTATCTAATTTAACAAAATGATAGAATGAGTAAAACTTATATAAATATAAATTCATAATAGAGTAGAAGCATACTTATTAGAAGCGAGTTGGGTTTAAAGAAAGTCGAAAAAATAAATGATATGGGGGGTTCTCAAACTCAATGATCATGACCCTTCAGAAACTGCCACGTGTGAAGCTAATGCCTTGATTTGCCTCCTCCATTAGAACACGAGCTTAGCTCAAATTGAGAAAACGGCTACAACCCTTTTTTTAACACATTTTAAAACTTTTTTTACACAAAAGCAGCTTCAATACTGTAGGACATCCCCAAATTAATGGTTGTTTCATCACTTTAGGCTTAATAATATTCGGAAAACGACTCCAGGTAGCAGGGGCTGCTGATTTGGTTTCAGGAAAAAAGGAAAAACTGAAGAGGAAACAGGTACCTTTAGGCATACATAGCAATTAATGCATGACATAAAAGCTGAAGCCGCGATCACGCTTATGTAATTGGCGATAACTCCAAATAAATAGACGCTGCCGACCATGACCTGCCGTGTCGCTGTTGCTGTCATGTAACATATAGATTCCTTGTTATTGTTCTAATTGAATCCCAACGCCCAAAAATTAATCTCAAATACGTAACTTGATTTAAAATACCTAACTTGTACGTACGTTTCTTGCACCTTATGCATGATCAGTTTATTGATATGATCCCATCCACGCGCCTGCCCGCATTGGTCAATCTTCATCAAAGTCTACTAACCTTGAAAAATAGGACATGGATTAATTCTTTACCATTAGATAGCTTTGAGAATTTGATCATCCCCAAAGCCTAATTAAAGGAAAGGTCTAAAGACTCTGGAAATAGAGGTATCATACTACAGTTCTGCATTACTGGAGCCCGAATAACACACATCGGCGTCTGCATGTCACTGCTCTTCACATCCGGAAAAAGCCAACGACCCCGAATAACAAAATTAGTAACTTTTATTTTCTGTTAAAGGAACATCCCGTACGAGCTTCTTCTGCTTTTTAAGCTCAATAATTCATTTCATCTGTACACTACACAAATCTTTTTTTTTTTTTTTGTTTATCTTGCAAAGCATCCATTCCATTTAATAGAAATTAATTATTGATGCCTAAATAAGAGGGCTTGTTCTGCTACCTCATTGGACATGCTGCATCAGCATACTTAGGGCCAGCGTGCTGTACCAGCCATGGAACCAACCAAAACCAATGCCTGCATGCGCTCCACTTGCTACGTGGAATTTCCATTTTATGCTAAAAGAATGCTGGAATAAATTCTAAATATAACCCAAAAAAAAAAAAAGAAACTTGTTAGCCAATTTGAGAATTCTTTTAATAGAGACATGGGCAGAACCAAGAATTTTTTCTAACTCAGGCTGAATTTAATTAAAAAGATCTCGACAATACGAGAAAATTTTATTAATAAAAAATTAAAATTTTACTCCTAGATAAAAGAAGACGTAAGAAACCTTACTCCTAAAAATTAAAGAGATTAATATTAAATTATAGCGTATACTTACTAATTTGCTTGCGAATTTATTTGATTCAATTAATATTAATACTACCACTACATTATGATACAGGACATACATACATGATTTAGTCCCACACCATTGCATTATTTCATTGTGAAGCCACTCGTATGCTCTAGAAACAGTTCAATACTATAATATATTCTATAGTCTATACCATAATATCTACTAAAATATGTCTTTGTTGGTTATCTAATTAAACTTGTAATATTCTATTTCTTTTATAATATACAACTAACCAGTTAATGAACAAACCATTAATAGTAATTCTAAAACCCATAAATCAACTCTACAACAAAAATATTCTTAAGATTAAATACCTGAAAAATAATTATCCTCTAATATGTGACACAACATACAACATCACAATTAATTTATCAAAACAAATTAAATAACATTATTAAAACTAAATCAATCTTAAAACTTATAAATTAATCTCAAACTAATTACTTAAAAATAAACTAATTACCTTCGAACGTAAGTGATAAGAGATAATCTTTGAATGCCTAAATTTTTTAATTTGATTGCTAAAAGATAATTAATGTGAAAGATTGAGATTTGAGAGATAAAAAATGGAGAGAAAAATTAATTAGCTGGCTAGGCTGATGAGCCCGTTGAAGCTTGAAGATGAGTAAACAATTTGGTAGATATTGTAATTTAAGTGTAATAAAATGAAATTAAATTGATTGATAAATAACTTCGTTCAACAAGTAATTAATATAATATAAAATGATTATATAATACATTGGAAAGTGGAAATGAGATAGAGGAATGTGGGTTAAGAGAGAATTAAGTGAAATAGAAGTGGAACAAATGAACTGCCAAGAGATATAAGAAATCGAGAAAGGAGATGGTGGTCATTTAATGCTTTATATAGTATATTTTGTGTAGATATAATCATCACATATATAAGTATTTAATTATTTAAACACCAAACAAAATATTTATTTATTGATATGAGTGAAATTTCATACTATTGTAATAGTAAAATATTTTAAAGAATAATATAAAATATATTATATTAGTAATAGAAGGAGTATTTTTGTAAATTTTCAAAAATCTAGCACAGGCAATAGCCCAAGCTAGCCCTCCATTGGATCTGCCCTTAAATAGAGGAGAGTGAAAATTTATATTAGAGGTGTATGACTCGAGTAGAGAAAAAATTGGTTTTGATTAACTAATAATACTACATTTACAATCTTCATATAACTTAAATACTATAATTTAATGTGAAAGTCTATATATCAAAATACTATTAGAGATGTAACTTTTATTATTTTTTTATTTTTTTCTCTAATAAATTTTATTATAAAGATTATCATATTAAATTATAAAATTTAAATTATATAAAAATTATAAATTTAGTACTACTGGCATTTGGTTTTGAGATAGGAATTACGGGAGTATAGGCATATCATGTGTCCTTTATTAAATTGAAAAAAAGAGCAATAAATTCTATCTAAGGCAAAGCAAAGCTATCTTAATCATCATAAGATGCCAAAGGGATAATCTTGAACAAAAATTCCCACATGTCACGTGTTGTAATATATGAATATAAGCACTGCATAACTATTTTTCCCAAGATTCCCTTGGCTTTAAAAGATTTCTTCTCAATACAATGGAAAAGAAACCGTCCAAATCCATAGAATAGATTATGATAAATCAATCACCTAGATTAGCTTAGCTAGCCAGGGCGTAGCGCATACATAGTAGAATCAGAGACGTTGAGAATACCCATCAATTAATTCGGTGTTGCCCACATGTAAAAGCCAGGACCCATTTTCAAATTCGAGCTGATCGTGATGATCTGACTCCACCACTGGATCCGATCAAAGATGACGTGGAGAAAGAGAGAGAGCAGTGTTCGGTAGTTGATTTCTCTAGCTAGGGTTTTAAATGGGTTAAAAGATCCAAAGAAAAGAAAAGAAGCTAAAATGCGCATGAATGTCACGTCAAAAAAAGAATACAAACGTTGGTGATGGCCACGTTCCTTCTTTAATCCTTATGATGATCTAGGCCCGACAACAAGGACGACGACAGCCGTCTATCACCCATTAACTCTCTTCTGATAAAGCCTGTGCTTCATGCCTCTTTGCTCCTCATTCTCAAATTTAATTTATTAATTAATTTTCTAATTCCAAACTGATTTATATAATATATATATATATATATATATATCTTAAGTAACCATCCTCTCAAATGCTAATCGGAACAGATCATGCCCTGCTTTTTGAAGTTTTTGGATTATCATGTCAGATTACCTCAAATTGAAATTAACCCAATTAATTAGTCTGCAATAAAATATTTCGCTATATATAAAATGATCTTCCTTTTACCAAAGAATTATTTTCAATCCTTTTTCGGTTATATTTTGTATGATTTATATCTATCTAATTAATTTTATAGTTTTTCTTTATGAAACCCATCCCATTGCTTAATTAATTAATCGATGCTTTATTGGATTGCATACCAAGGGCTGTAAGCTCGCGTAAAAAATCTTTCTTTGGCATGCGCTGACGAGTGCAGCAGACTAGCCTTTTTTTGTTTCTCTAAAAAAGAAAAATTATAAAAATTTAAAGAACATTTATTACAAAAATATCCCCATTAATAAAATACTAATAAAACATAATCTCCTTGCTCCCCGTCAAGTCTTCTTGAACTTGAACTATCTTTCTCATATTGTCGTCTCTATAAATAGCAAGCAAATCTCCCATTATTTCTCACTACGCTCAACTTCTAACTCGCTCGCTACTCTCAAACCATCCTTCAACTCTGCATCTTTCTACTTGCACAATCTTTGCATTTCAGTTTCCTCCGTTTCGTTATATAATTAAAATGCAATATCAAACGGAGTCATGGGGTTCATACCTTCCACCAAGAAGCGTTGGTGGCAACCCGTTGGAGCGCATAGAGAGGCTAGCCTCAGAGAATGCAGTAGTGATATTCAGCATAAGCACATGCTGCATGTGCCATGCCATGAAGAGGCTCTTCTGTGGCATGGGCGTGAACCCAACAGTTTACGAGCTGGACGAGGATCCGAGAGGGAAAGAGATGGAGAAAGCTCTCATGAGGCTTCTTGGAAGCTCCCCTGCCGTTCCTGTTGTCTTCATTGGTGGCAAGCTTGTGGGTGGGATGGATAGAGTGATGGCCTCTCATATTAATGGCTCCCTCGTGCCTCTCCTCAAAGAGGCTGGTGCTCTTTGGCTTTGATCATCGATGATTTCTCTTCTCATAACACCCAAAAAAAAAAAATGCCTCGTATAGGAAATGAAAAGGGCAGAGGAAGAGGAGTTCTGCTTGTCACTCTTCTCCATTTTGGATACACTAAGCATTAGTGTATTAGTTTTTTACTTTTTGTTTTTCTTTTTTTGGATGTGAGTCTTTGTTTGTCTGTGCTTTTCACTTGTCCCTGTCTCTCAGAGACAAATGTAATTGCTCCCTCCTCTGTATCATAAATAGAAAAATGAAAAAGAAAAAAAGGGTTCTCTCTCTACAAAGTTCCTTCCTTCACTTAACGTCATAGCAGTTTCAAATCGGATTCTTAAACTGATTATAATATATGGGTTAAATTAAGGAGAAATTTTGATAGCAAACATTGACATCAACATTTCTTGTCACCAAGTTAAAAAAGATTCGCTTTTTACTAGACTTTTACCTAGGAAACCGGTTTTCTCAGCTTATAGAGCGGGCTTGAATATCAAATTCCAGTTTTGTGCCGGAAAACTCGCCCCGTTAAGCCCCACAATGTGAGCGTTTCTCTGTTCATCAAGAACCGTCCGCTTCAGTCAGCTGGTGACTGATGGGATCAAGACATATCATGTCTGGTCTATTCACCGACTTGATTGGGGGTCTGTCCGTACAGTCATGTGGGGCACTTCAACTTCTGCCTAATCGTGACGTGTGATGGCTTGCAACATATGACGTGGATAACTGTGAGAAGCCACGTAGGATGGACGTGACAACCAATTAACGGAACGGACAACGGTCGGTGGACGGTTGACAATTTGATTCCCTTATTCTTGTTGACGATGGAGTGGGATTCTTCCACCTTAATTTGTGTTGTAATATCGCTGGATGGCCACGTCAGTTTTGATTCCGACCAGGTTCCGTACCTATTGGCCACGTCATTTGATATCTCAAATGATAAGGTTAAATATGCCTTGGGCCAAAGCTTTATGGATATAATTAAACAGTTAGCAACCTCACGCGTTAGCTTTAATAACTCCAAACTATATTATAGAAAACTCTTTTTTATAATGTACATGTCACCAAACTAATAAAAAAAATAATCAGAAGAAAATTGATGGAATGACAATTAAATTGTTTCAGGAGTATGTAGTGTAGATTTTAGGTACTTATATCTTTGTAAAGTATTACCTATTTAGGTGTTTACATGTTTTTATCTTGAAAAAGACTTTCGTTGAATAATGAGAATAACTCGTTCCTCTTATAAGATATTAGTCAATCTATTATACAAAAATATAAAATAATTTCATCACCTCTATTAAAATTCAACAACGTATATTATTTAATATGAGATTTATTAAATAATATTAGTATACAATATGATCATTCGTCATACAGTACGATCAAGTTTAAACTTTTCCTTATTTTTATTGATAATAGAGTTCGTATTATTTGAAGTGAGAAGGGGATGGTTGCTTAAAATGAAGTAGCTTAAATTTGATATTCTCTTTCTATTAATTTGGTTGACATATAAAAATTATTAAATCAATTGTCACGTCAATAAATCAGCAAAGGGTTGAAAAAAGTATTGTTGATGCACGATTTCCGGACGGCCGGGGGAGCGGGTCAGAGCTCGGGTCGTATGTCGGGTAAGGTCCTGCGAGCACAGAAAAACGGTCAGGGGTGCCGGCGCTGGTGCCGGCGGTGACCCTCCGACGCTCAAGTCAGTATCCGGCACTCCGGAATTCTCTGAGAGAAATTCCTAGAGAGAGAAGCTCTCAAACTAAAGGAATTGTAGAGAGATCAAGAGTTCAGAGAAAATGTGCATTTGTCAACATGTAAAAAGTTACCTTGAGCAACGTTCCGGAGGGTATATATAGGAGTCGGGATGGGCTATTGTGGAACCCAGATAATAGGCCCAGAAGATGGGCTACAGTAATGGGCTTACTGTAATGGGCCCAAATAATGAGATACAGTAATGGGCTTACTGTAATGGGCCCATGTAATGGGATACGGTAATGGGCTTACCGTATTATAAATAATTGAGCTGGGCTGGGTCATTGTGGGACCCAAATAATGGGCCCAGATAATGGACCCAGATAATAGACCACAGTAATGGGCTTACTGTGTTAGAGACAATTAGGCCTAATATTATTATGGCCATAACAGTAGTCCCCCCAGGCCCAAGTTGACCAATGGGTCGACGTAGGGACTATTAAATTATTCATGGGCCCGAATAATGGGCTACAGTAATGGGCTTACTGTAATGGGCCCATGTAATGGGATACGGTAATGGGCTTACCGTATGGACCCGGATAGTAGGATACAGTAATGGGCTTACTGTAATAGGCCCAGCTAATGGGATACAGTAATGGGCTTACTGTAATGGGCCCAGATAATGGGATACAGTAATGGGCTTACTGTAATGGGCCCATGTAATGGGATACGGTAATGGGCTTACCGTATTATAAATAATTGAGCTGGGCTGGGTCATTGTGGGACCCAGATAATGGGCCCAGATAATGGGCCCAAATAATGGACCACAGTAATGGGCTTACTGTGTTAGAGACAATTAGGCCTAATATTATTATGGCCATAACAGTAGTCCCCCCAGGCCCAAGTTGACCAATGGGTCGACGTAGGGACTATTTAGTTATTTCTGGGCTAAAAATTAAATGCGTCAAGGGGCCAGCCCAAATATGTGATCTATTAAACCCTAAGTTGGTGCTCTATATAAAACACAAGTATTGGGGAGTAGGGTTTACTCAAAAATAGGAGAGAGCACCCGGGAGGCGATCAGTACAAGTGACCCCAGCAAACAGGACTCTCCAACCTGAACCTGGATTTTCCAACCGCCACAAGTAAGTACTTTTCACTTGTGTATACACTTTAGAGTGCATGGAAAAATTTTTTCTTTAATGCAAAAATTTTGTACGGATTATGCCCTACGTATGTTTATGCGATTGTGTGTGAAAGAAAAAGAAATATGAATGAGTTTTTGGACGTGGTGGAGTCCCTGGGCGCGCAGCATGGGCACGCTAGGCGTGCTGCCCGGGCGCGCAGCATGGGCGCGCAGCATGGGCACGCTGGGCGTGCTGCCCGGGTGCGCAGCATGGGCGCTGGGCGTGCTGCCCGGGTGCGCAGCATGGGCGCGCTGCCTAGGCGTGCTGCCTGGGCGCGCAGCATGGGCGCGCTGGGCGTGCTGCCCGGGTGCGCAGCATGGGCGCGCTGCCTAGGCGTGCTGCCTGGGCGCGCAGCATGGGCGCGCTGCCTGGGCGCACTGCCTGGACACGCTGCATGGGCGCGCTGGGCGAGAGCCTGTGCGCGCGGGGCGAGCGGGCGAGAGCCTGTGCGCGCGGGGTGAGCGGGCGAGAGCCTGTGCGCGCGGGGCGAGCGGGCGAGCCTGTGCGCGCGGGGCGAGCGGGCGAGGGCCTGTGCGCGCGGGGCGAGCGGGCGAGGGCTTGTGCGCGCTGGGCGAGCAGGCGAGGGCCTGTGCGCGCTAGGCGAGCAGGCGAGGCCCCATGGGCTGCTGCCCGGGCACGCAGCATGGGCGCGCTGCATGGGCGCGCTGCCTAGGCGTGCTGCCTGGGCGCGCTGGGCGATTGCGCGCGCGCTGGGCGCTGCTCGCGCGAGCGCTGGGCGCTGGCCTTGCTGCCTGCGTCATGCAGGTTTACGTGAATTTGCAAGGACTTCATGCAGAAAATTTGAATAAGTACGGGGGCATATTAGCAAATTTCGAAATTTTCATATAACTTCGGGGGTGCTGGTGTAAAATTTCAAAACCTTTTACTTAAAAATTGCGGGGGTGTTTGTGAAAATTCCGAAACTTCATTTTATTTCGCGGGGGTGTTCCTGCGAATTTTCAAACTTCAAAAATTATTTCTCCGCGGGGGTGTTTCTGAAAATTTTTCAAACTTAAATAATTTTTTCCCGCGGGGGGTTTTCTGCGAATTTTCAAACTTTAAATAATTTTTTCTCCGCAGGGGTGTTTCCGCGAATTTTTAAACTTAAATAATTTTTCCTCCGCGGGGGGTTTTCTGGGAATTTTCAAACTTTAAATAATTTTTTCTCCGCGGGGGTGTTTCCGCGAATTTTTAAACTTAAATAATTTTTTCTCCGCGGGGGTGTTTCCGCGGATCCGCGGGCGTGATCCCGCGGATTTTTCAGACTTGAATAATTTTTCTTCCGCGGGCGTACTTCCGCGGGTCTGCGGGTGTGCTTCCGCGGACTTTCAAGCTTTGATAATTTTTCCTCCGCGGGTGTGCTTCCGCGGACTTTCAAACTCGAATAAACTTTCCTCCGCGGGCGTGCTTCCGCGGACTTTCAAGTTTCAATATATTTTTTCTTCCGCGGGTGTGCTTCCGCGGACATTCTAACTTTGAATACTTTATCCTCCGCGGGTGTGCTCCCGCGGACTCTCGATACAGTCCCCCAGCATTTTTTTTTTTTTTTTTTTTTTTTACTCACCTCTTCCTTCCCTCAGTAGACTTGGTTTGATGACTAACGACCCCTCTTTGACTGTGCAGATGGCTAGAGTCAAAACCACTGTAAGGTTGATACGGGGGGAACCGAGTCATCAAACCCAGTCTTCCAGGGACAAGGATCCGGCGACCAACCGTAAAGAAGTTAACGAATTTTATCAAAACTTCTTGGGTCCGGATCGGGAGTTGGGACAAAATTCTGTCAACCATGAGGTGGTAAACACTGAAGGGGACAGCGACTGGTCGTCCTCTGCTACCTCGGATAGCGAACCGGAGGCCGAAAAGTGGTGGGAGGCGGACCATATTGATAACCAGCTTCCAGAAGACCGATTAAAGACATATAGAGCCCATTTCCTTATCCCCGCTTCGGTCATCCTGTTTCTTCCAAGGAAGGGTGATCGGTGGAGTAAGCCACCCCGCGGTGTCATTGGTCTAAGCTTAGAGCTATTGAGAGCTGGTCTCCGGGTGCCTTTTGATAACTACGTTCGCCGTATACTCGATGCTATGGGCATCGCTCCTTCCCAACTGTCGGCCAATGGGTGGAGGCTTCTGATAGCTTTTCAAAGTTTATTCAGAAGTGCCGGCCTTGGCGACCCTACCACCAATCATGTTAAGCACATATTTGCCATTCACCCGCCGAATGGAGAGAAGACGGGTTACTATTATATATCCCAGCGAGGGAAGACGGATGACCCCAACCGCCTTTTTGGCATTCCTTCCCATGTGAAAGAATGGAAGTTTAAGCAATTCTGGTGTGGTGGCGGTTGGAAGTATCAGGAAGGTGCTCGTCCAAAGGGGGAGAAGTTGAAGATTAGGAGGCATTTTGGTGTTTGTGGTACCATATTATAATGGCTCCTTATCTGACTTTGTTATGACCACTCTTGATCGACTGACATTTTTTTCTGTTTTTGTTGCAGCTTCTTGGACCAAGCGTCCGCTGTTGTCTCAAAAAGAGAGGGACGACTTGCAAGTGGTACTCAAGCTACCCGTGGATGCGAAGAACGTGAATAACCTCACTGATCGGGAGCAATTGGCCCGTCTTGGCTTATCACCTCCCATTCCTCCGGAAGGTAAGCTGGGTCATTACTTTTCGATCTTATTCATCAAACATGTACTTGCAGTCTTACCAATTTTATTTTCGTGCAGGACTATTCCCATTACATCCTACCAAGAAGCGGTTTGCTCAACTCGTAGCCAAGATGCCACTTAAGCCTTTCACTCATGACAAACCTAATTCATCCCAGAAAAAGCGGAGTGGCAGTCCTCCAATTCTCAGACCTCAGAAGAGGAGAGCTAGTAGTCACAAGGAGGCTCCCGTACGGAAGCCAGTTCCTGAAAGGTCTGCCTCCGTTCAGCCTGCGGGTGAAGTGGCAACCTCCCAGCCTACTAGGAGCCGTTTACCTTCAGCCACTCAGCTACCCAAGCGCTTTACTTTTGACAGTACGGGCTTTCAGGGCGGCTCAACATGTGGAGACTACCTTCAGGAGTTGTCTCAAAATGCTGCACGCCTCATGCCTACCAATGTCTTTCCAGGAGACGTAAGACTCTCATACTTTGATGCGATCGCCGTCGGGATGGGCATCATCCTTCAGGTTAGGCTTCATTGAAACCCTCTCTTCCTTTTTTCTTTATACTTTGACAGTCATGCCTTAACTCCTTCCCTCTCCTTGCCTTCCTTTCTGTAGGCGACAGGACCCTTGGCTCAAGGGGAGTCTACCAATACCAACCTCCTCAAGGAAGTAAACCTTCTCACTTCCGAGGTTGACGACTGGAAGGCGAAGCATCTAGTCTGCCTTGACAACTTAACCGAGACGGAAAGTAGAATGGCAGAGATGAAGGAACAGATTGGTAGGCTGAAGGCTGACTTGTCCGAGGCCAAGAAGGAGGCAGCTATCCAGCGTAAAAGGGCCAATGATTTTAGCCAAGAACTTCGAGAGAGAGCTACTGCTGAGCAGGGTAGGATAGGCAAAGCAGTGGCTCGCTTCCGTAGGGGTCGCATCTACCAGCAAGCTATGGAACGCTCCTACATTGAGGGAGTCAATGGGGTGCGTAGATGGTTCCATGACCGCCATCCCGAGATTGATCAGTTACCCATAGCTGAGGAGTTAAACTTGGTGGAAGAGCTTATCCCTACAGCGAACCCCGATCCCGAGCAATTCCGCCGCCTCATCCTTAAAGATGATGATTATGAGTCGACATTGGACACAGCAGCTTGGGAGGCCAAGCAAGGCGACTCTACCTCACCGTCTTCAGAAGAAGAAGGAGGTGATGAGGCCACTTCTTAGGGATAGTTGGAATTCTTCCAAGTAGGTAGATGCTTATTCATAGGAATAACCATATCACGGCTGCTCTCCAGGCCTTGATTTTACCTTTTACTGTCTTTACTTTCGATTCAATGTACTAGTTGAGGATGTGTGGCATCCCTCAACCAATTTTCAAATAATAAGAACACTAAAATTTTTTTTTTCTCTGGCGTTGTATTCTTTTACTTGTTCCATCTCATTGCAATTTGGTTATACGTGTGCTTTAAGGAGGTGCAGTCACAAGAATTCTGAATAATCTGAGCACTTTATTAATAACCTCTTTATTGGTCTCCCTATGGGAGTTGTTACACATGCATAAGCTCCTGGGCGGAGTCACTGCATATAGAGAGAGGTTACAAGTAGTATTTCTTTGAGTGCTCGAGATTCCACGGACGAGGGAGCAACCTCCATCCGAGGTGACCAGTCCGTATGTGGCTGGACGGGCGACTGCTTTGACTCGATGACAACCCTCTTAGTTAAGCCATAATGCTTCGTCAATGGGTTCTCGAGTATTTTGTGGCACTTGACCGTCTAGCTTATGACCACGGGAGGTTTTCCTCGGATTGTTAACAACTTATGTGCCTTCTCTTTAAAGGCCATATTGTAGCACTCTCGGGAGGCTCGCTGTTCACCCCTAACTTCTCCTACGCCAACCGGTGTTGGAAATTTTAGGACATGATGATAAACACCCATCACGGCCTTGAAGTCATAGAGTGACGGCCGACCAAGGATGGCATTATACACTCCCGGATGGTCTACCACGAGAAAGTTTACCATCCTGGTTGTTTGCAGGGAACCTTCTCCCAAGGTCACTGGTAATGGAATCATTCCTTCAGGAATGACTTTTCCTCCAGTGAATCCTATCAGGGAAGTCTGGATGCCTCTCATATCTTTGCGGTTAAGACCCAACCGATCAAATGCATCCAGTGTCAGTATGTCAGCCGAGCTCCCGTTGTCAATCAACACTCTTCGTACCTTTTGTTGGCCACTATCACTGTGAGGACCAAGGCATCACAATGTGGGTGATGGATGCCCTGCGCATCTTGCGATGAGAAGGAGATAACGTCATGACTTCCTACATTGGTGGAAGAGGCTGTCAGGTTGACCTCGTGGTGAGTGAGGTCGTTTCTAGCTTGCCTGACCAGATGCCTTCGGGCTTGGGAGCTCGAACCGGCCACTACTCCTCCAAAGATTGTGGCTACTTCTTCCAACGGCTCCTTCCCTTTGTCATTTTTGTTGGATGACTCAGGGGGCCGATAAATATATTCCTGCAGCTGGCCATCCTTGATGAGACTCTCGATCTGTCTCCTCAATTCGAAGCAGTCGGCAGTATTATGACCATGGGTTTGGTGAAAGTGACAATACTTTCTCTTATCCCTTGCTTTTGGATTTGTCCGTAAGGGAGCGGGTTCTTTCAGGAGGCCTTTATCCTTGATTTCCTTAAGGATATCCTGCTGTGGCATGGTAAGCAACGTAAATGTACGGTGCTCCTCCTGAGGTTGATCATGATGCTCTTGACGGGGTCGGTTGGATGACCCTTGTAACAGGAAGTGATCATTTCGGATTGTGTTACGTGCAGAGTGTCGGTCCGAAACTGATTTACGATTTTTATCATGAGGCGTTCCTCTATGATTATCGTACGGTCTTCTATCCGTACGCGAGGAATTGGGTACCACCGGGGTTTGCCCAGGGTAATTGGCCTGAAAGATTTCCTCTGCATCAGCATGGCTAGAAACCCTTGTTAATGCTTCTTGATAGGTACATGGGAGGTTGACGGAGAATTCCCATGCTAGAGGGAGCTCCCCCCTGATTCCTTGAACCAAGCCTTGCATGGCGTAACCATCATGAAATAGGTCAACTCGTGAAACCTCCCGCTGATATCTATTCAAGAACGCACGAAGGGTTTCATTGCGACCCTGCTTGATTGAAAGAAGGCTCTGCGCTGGTCGACTCCGCATTTTCATATTGTTGAAATGTGTGAGAAAACTGCGGGCAAGTTCATCAAAGCTGGAGATGGATGCAGCTGGTAGCCTTCTATACCATTGCCTAGCTGATCCTCCAAGGGTGAGGGAAAAGGTTCTACACATGATTACCCCTAAGACCCCTTGTATTTCCATATGCGAAACAAAAGAGTCTAAATGCTCTCTGGGGTCTGTCGTCCCTTGATCAGGCTCAAGTTGCGGCATCCGGAATCCATGTGGATATCTCTCCCTTAGAATATCCTCAGCAAATGGTGATTCCCATTGTGGACGACCATCTTCTTCACCTCCTGAACGTTTAATTAGCTTCTCCAGCTTATGGATTTTTTCATCCATTTCTCGTTTGAACTCCGCATAATGATTGTCTGATGTCCCCTCCTCCGAGACAGGCATTGAGGAATCATCTGGGCGATGATTTTTAACTCTGGAAGATGGACTGGGGCGATTTCTTTTTAACCGATAATTACCCCCTGGAACGTAAGGGCCATGATAAGAATAAGCGGGCTGGTCAACATGACTTCCCCTTGGTACATGTTCAACACTCGTATGGTGCCTCTTGTTCAGGGAGTGTCGAAGGTCCACTGCTGCTAGCTGTTGTTCAGATACAATGTGTGAGGGAGGGGGAATCTGTGAGCGACCATACCCCCCTTGAACAACAGGATGGGGAGGATTTGGTTTAATTTCCTGATGGCGAGGCAATCCCGTAGTCTGGGCGACTAAATCAGGACGCCTACCAACATCTGTCTGGTCATTCGGTTCGACCATGGCACTCATTGGGTTATTCCTAGCGGTGTACGCAGCCTGTTGAGCATTTTGTCCAAATGCTTGGCTAAACACAGTCACCATACGGTTCATCTGTTCACTGAAATTCCGCATGGTATGTTCCATGGCAGTTAATCGATTCGCCTTACCCCTCTTCGGTCTTCTCAGTGGAAGCCGGGGTTGCCTGAGGTTAGGCCCTACCCCAGAGGATATAACTAACGCCCTCCCTGTATCGACTACCCTTCGGCGTCGGGGAGGCGCTTCCACCTCAATTTCTTCATCAACCTCTAAGGAGGTCGAGTGTTGAGATTCGTGACTCATGATGTTTTTGAGTACGTTTGGATGAGAGCAACAACTAAAGAGGCTTAGATTGTCGTTCCCACAGACGGCGCCAACTGTTGATGCACGATTTTCGGACGGCCGGGGGAGCGAGTCAGAGCTCGGGTCGTATGTCGGGTACGGTCCTGCGAGCACAGAAAAACGGTCAGGGGTGCCGGCGCTGGTGCCGGCGGTGACCCTCCGACGCTCAAGTCAGTATCCGGCACTCCGGAATTCTCTGAGAGAAATTCCTAGAGAGAGAAGCTCTCAAACTAAAGGAATTGTAGAGAGATAAAGAGTTCAGAGAAAATGTGCATTTGTCAACATGTAAAAAGTTTTCCTTGAGCAACGTTCCGGAGGGTATATATAGGAGTCGGGATGGGCTATTGTGGAACCCAGATAATAGGCCCAGAAGATGGGCTACAGTAATGGGCTTACTGTAATGGGCCCAAATAATGAGATACAGTAATGGGCTTACTGTAATGGGCCCATGTAATGGGATACGGTAATGGGCTTACCGTATTATAAATAATTGAGCTGGGCTGGGTCATTGTGGGACCCAGATAATGGGCCCAGATAATGGACCCAGATAATGGACCACAGTAATGGGCTTACTGTGTTAGAGACAATTAGGCCTAATATTATTATGGCCATAACAAGTATCAATAAATGAATATATTTGTTTGTAAAATTCAACTGCAAATTGGGTCGTATTAATAGTGCTAGACAACGTAATTGGTGAATACGACCGATTATTAGTTAAAAAAGTTCTCTCAATTCTCTAATTTCTCAAATCTTCTCAGTTCTCTTTCCAGTGATAATTTAACTAAGAAAATAGATGATGTACCCTTCAATACAAAATCTATTTAAAAGTTTGGATATATATGTGTTGATAAATGTCAGAGCTTATCTATTTTGGACACGATTCTTATTCGCAAATATCTTCCTAATTGGTGCCACTAGAATCAATCAAAAGCAAGCTCTAGCATTTATATTCATTTCAAGTTTGGAACAATCTCTTTATAGTTAATCATTTATTATAGGGAACGTGTCATTGATTAATTGCCTAGTAGATCAGCTCGGGAGCTTCCGAAAGGCAAAAGATCAATCCATGGAGGAATTGGAATGTTCTAATGTTTTTATCATGAATTAACCGAAAGTCTTTGCATATCTTTGACATTCTAAAGTCGATACTATAAATAAACAAATAAATTGATAAAACCATGTTGCTTTAGTCTAAGTGTCTATCTGTTTCTGTTAACGCAACGCAAGCATCTTAGTTCCAAAGTTTGATGTAACATGGACTGTATTTTAAATTACTGGGCCCGTCATTAATTTTTCAAATTATAAAATGGAAATTGAACTAACGCCTTCTCATTTATCAGCCTAATAAAATAGGCCCCTTAGCATCTCGTCCAGATTCGGTTTGTAAAATAATGAATTAAATTAGATATTAAGAATATAATTATCTTTAGAAACCCTTTCCGATTCCATGCATATATCCAACATGTATCACTTTGGCATATGCATGAGATTATGAGACATATCAACCACAAAACAATAAAACATAATAAATAAAATTCTTTTCGAGTTCTAGTTATAGAGTTACTTATATAAGTTGATTGCTAATAACTCAATATTTACACACTTTTTAATACTTCTTTTCTTGATTAATTAGTTTGCTTTCAAGTTAAACTTATTATTTTTACATTTATGTTGTTTTGTTTTTAGTTTTCTTGGTAGATGGCAAGTGACAACAATTGGAGCAAATTTGAAACAAAACCGTTCAAATTTCGCATATGTCAAATAGTTAACTTCTCAAAATTAATTGTATTGTCAAATGGTTAGCTTCTCAAAATTAACTGTACTAATCTACAATGACCTAGATTATCCTTAAAAAATCTGAATTATAGTGTCCTTATACGATTATATTAAATGAGCATCTTGTCTAGATTCTATTTGTAAAATAATGAATTAAATTAGATAATAAGAATATAATTATCTTGAGAGACCCTTTCCCATTCCATGCATATTTGCAACATGTATCACTTTGATATATGCATGAGATTATGAGATATATCGACTACAAAATAATAAAACATAAAAGCGATCGAATTCTTTTCGAGTTCAGGTTATAGAGTTAGTTATATAGGTTGATTGTACATATAAAAATATAAACTTGTTTGCCCAAATCCTTCCTCCTTACTTTCAATTAAATTGGAAAATGATTTATAAACCTTAGAGTAATGCTACTCTTACAAACTACTTATACAAATTCACCCATACAAACTGACATGACAGAATGTGATTTGATAAATAAATGTAGTGATTTGATAAATATATATTAATAATAAATGATATTAATTAATATGAGTGATGTGACGATCATAGAAGGATGCTACGTCAGTTTGTATGTATAAATTTGTATAAATAATTTGTACGAATAACATTATTCATAAACCCTATTATGTCTATCCCTCGTTTTGGATTCTACTATTCCTAGCCAATATGTACAATTAATGTCAAGTGGGCTGATGGAGGAGGACCAAGAAGTTCGAACTGGTAAGCCAATTTAGATACTAACAGGGCCCAAGTGAATTTATCCATTTATTCAACTGCGTGCAGTTGGAGTTTGCTATTAGCGGCCCAGTTATCTTCCTCTGATCTGATGATGTACATGCTGTGACAAGTTATAAACTCATTTAAAGGAGCATTTGTGTCACCGACCACTAGGATCTCGCCCCATTAATTTTTGGTCAAACTTACTGAACTCTTCTGTCACCTACATTTCCTATTTCAAAACAAACGAATACTACATCGCCACGTGACATCACGAGATACGTTTAATATACTGATTGGATTTTATATCTTATGAAACTGAAGTCAGCAACACGGAAACAGAACCCTCTCCTTACAGAGTCATTTACTGACAAAAGAGCACACAAGTTACTCAGTTATCTATCATTAACTGACAAGATTCGGTCTCAAAATCTCACTCGCTCGCTCTTTAGTCTTTGAACTCGATAAAAACAAAATAACAGACCTGAAAAAATATAAATAAAATTAAAATTAAAAAAAATGAAATTCCCCAAGCTACAAAAGCAAACGTAATCTCCTGTTAATAAACACGCACACGAAACACAATAAAAACCAGAGCAAGAGCGTCAGGATCGGGGTCAGTGTAATCTAGGGTTTTCTTCAGATTTACCACTTTTAATACTTGCGATTCGTCTCCCTCTTCCAGTGTCTACTTCTACAGGTATTTTGTGTTTGTTTTCTGCAGCAATTGTTGACTGTTTTTTTTCCTTTTTTTTTAATATGTATATTTCTTTAAAAGTATTATTTGGTTACAGCTGCTATGTTCTTGTTGTTTTGGTATATCACTATCTGGTTTTGTAGTTGCAATTTAAAGTTGGGTTTTGGATTTTGGTTTGTAAGAAATTCATTGGCAAGTAAAAGTTTTTTTTTTTTTTGGGTTAATTTAGAGTTGGGAGGTGAATTGTGAAGAAGGGTTTTGATTTGATGGTATAATTGGTGTTGACATGGAAGTTTGTGTTTATTGCATTTTCTTTGGAAGCAAAATGCGGTGCTGACGTGATTGATGATTTTTTTTGGGTGAACTGAACAGGGATTCTTGTTGCAATTTTTGCTGTGAAGAGGAAGGTCAGTGGACGCGGTTCTTGTTGACGGTTTTGAATTGGCAGGAAGGAGAAGAGGTGAAATGCCGGAGGAGGAGCTGGTGGAGCTGAAGTTTCGATTGTATGATGGATCGGATATTGGTCCATTTCGTTACTCACCAGCCTCGACTGTGGCCATGCTCAAAGAAAGGATATTTTCTGACTGGCCAAAAGGTTAGTTCGGAGTTTTACATTTTGTGTTTTGAGGGTTTGATGACATTACTTTTCTATTGTATTGTAACATTGTCATTTTGACAGGTGAAATTTCACTCAGATTGTTAATTTTTAATGTGTGTATATATATACTTATATTTTTATTTTTTCATTTCTCCCTGCTTGATTTAGGCAGAGAGATGCATGCGAAGAACTCTATTTGTGATTTTGTTTATGTATCCCTTTTGTGCGTGTTTATGTTTCTATTGAATTTAGGGAAAACTGTTGCTATTTGTTGCTTGCTTGAATACCAGTGGTGTGAAAAGTGGGAAGTAAACTTTTCAACTGTCTGATTGGTCGAATCTTGGACAACAAATAAGTGATTGGATTTGCTATGAGAAATGTTTGTGATAAGCACCTAAGCACCACGGAGAACCACACCCCAAAAGCTAGCTGTTAAGGTGGGAGAGCCAGGTACTTAAATACCCTATCAAGCAGCCCATACTACCCGATGTGGGACTTTGGCATCCCATACTACCAAGGTCCCTATCAATTGCCCCTCCCCGGAAAGCCGACGTCCCGGCGGCTGCATTCGGCAGCACTTCACTCGGCTCCGCACCGGTCAGAACCCTCTGTCGGTAGCCCTCTCCGTTCTGTCAAGTACCGGCTCTGATACCAAATGATAAGCACCTAAGCACGATGGAGAACCACACCCCAAAAGCTAGCTGTTAAGATGGGAGAGCCAGGTACTTAAATACCCTATCAAGCAGCCCATACTATCCGATGTGGGACTTTGGCATCCCATACTACCAAGGTCCCTATCAGTTTGTTGCCTCTTTGGCCTTCCGTATGCCATATATTACAGAATCACCATAAGTGGCGTTGCCATTATGTTAAGATACCACATCGACTAAGTATGGGCTTAGTTGGTAGTTTATAAACACTTGGGTAGCCTTCCTTTATAAGACAGTTTTTAAGGGTGAGTTCTACCCAGTGTGTTTATATCAATTGATATCAGATCACCCTTTGGTGGGACCAACGTCACGAATGGGGTGACCTGGGTGGAGTCACATGCGGGATCACGGATGGCGTGGACCGAGGAGAAGCCCAGCTGGGAAGATGGGTCGCCAGGTCTGAAGGAGGGGGGTATTGTTAGGATCCCACATCGATTAAGTATGGGTTTTAGTTGGTGGTTTATAAACACTTGAGTACCCTTCTCTTACAAGCCGGTTTTTATGGGTGAGTTTCACCCAATGTGTTTATATCACATTATCTTCAGTTCCACATGATAATTCATCGCAGCTGACTGCTTTTTATGTTATCCAATGTTAGGGTCATCCATACTTCTGATATATGCAAGTATGTCAAGTGTTGTCCTTTTGATAGCTCATCTGTGTGAAAATTTTTATCTCAACCAGATTCCATCTGATGTTGATTAAAAATTATTCTTAACCTTTCTACATCTAGCTAGTGTTATTAATTGCTATTGTGTTTTGTAAATTTATAGAATACTAATATGTTTAATCAACTTAGGTAAGTAATTTTTCATATGAATTGCAATATGCTTAAGACACAATGAGGATGCGCAGAAGTTTAGTTATGGTTTCTATTACTATTCTTTTATGGTTGTGTTGCTGCCATTGCACCTTGTAGATGATAAAAGTAGACTTCATAAAGGTGTACTATCAACCGTGACATTTTCATCTATTACTTCATCAGAAATCCTATGGTTGTCTTCACTTGTTTTGGCTGAACTTTATGTTATTATAATTTCTTTGTGTAAATACTTTGCACCCATCCTACAAAAGGAAACCAGTATGGTTGGAACTACTTGTTGGTTACCAAAATGTACTTAAAAATGCTGCCCCTGGGTGTTTATTCATTTGCTAAAAAGCGTTTCATTTCTTTATAAAAAGGGGTTTGCTGAAAACCATTTTTAATTCAACTTAATAGGCTGATCAGATAGATACTTGTAAATAAAGTAGCTTGGTTTTCTCTTCAAATGATATTATATTTTTTTATTGTGTTTCTGCTCTCTTTATTGCTTGCTTAACATTTCGTTAAGGGAATCAAGACATCAGCAGATAATATAACTTTACTCTTTTATGGTCCTGATAAAAAGATTAAAATATTGCTCCACCAGCTAAACTCGATGCTATCCTTGGTTTGTCATGTCAGTTATGCAGAGTGACATCCAATCTGACTATTTTTCACCTTGTGCCCATGAAATCATCTAAACTTTTAGTGTATGACAACCATCAGTATTGTCCCTATAGAAGAGTCTGGTCCACTTTATGTTTATATTGATGTTGGTTTGGGACACGTGCATATACGGAAAGCGTTATTTTTGTTTAGACCTTAGAAACAGGTTTATACTAGGGGTCTTTTGAGTTCTGTGTAATTAGCTACACTTGACACCATTCTCTGCATTGTGTATTAAAATTGAAAAAGATTCTTGCGTTTTTAGATGTTATTATTTTCACTCCTGGTTAATCTAATACTCTCAATGATTTATGGGTGTTTTGTTCTGTAAGGCTTATACCCTATTATTAATTATTATTGAGGGAGTCTTTGATAGTACTAAAAGCTTCTATTTTTTTAATTGTTCTTGGTTTTTCTGGTTGTATGCTTCATATATGTAGAGCACTGAATTAGTGCATGGTGGCCATGAAGATATGACATTGGACCAGTGAAATTAGTTTACGACACTGAATTCCATTTGGGATAGCCAGGGCTGGCTATATCCTGTCCAAATAGAGGCTGTGTTGGATTTATGCTAAAGTTTTCTATCCGATTGGTCCATTTAACTTCATGGGTGGTGTTGGTGTTGTTGGTGAGTTGATTTGACTCATATTACTTACGAAATAGAGTGATCGATTAGTTTCATGAGTAGCCTATTCTACAATAATCATGCAGTTGTTCATTTGAGGCCAGTGATAGGCAAGAATCACTTTGGTGCTGCCTTGAGAATGCGGCAGGCTAGCAGTGATAAGGGCCTAATTTTTCATGTTTCTATACTTCCTGGTTATCCATCTTAGTGAATATTAATTTTTCAAGTGGTTTAAAACTCATAACTCATGTGACTTTCGTCTCAATCCGTGCTCTACTCTGTCCTTTTATTTTATTTTGTTGTGTCATAATTAACTTTCTTGCATCAATCAGTTTCGGCTTCAATTTATTTAGGACACAATATAGTCCCTGTCATGGTCTGATTTCTGCTTTCTGAATTTTAATTATCCTGCTCGCAAGCATGAATAAGATGTTGGCATTTGAGGCAATGATGATATTACTTTATGCTTCAATTTCAGATATTTCTTGTTTGCTGTTTATGAGCTTTCATTTTCTCATGATGAATTTAATTTTCTGCTTTGTCTAGACAAAAAGTTCGTGCCCAAGGCGGCCAATGACATCAAGCTAATTAGCGCTGGAAAAATTTTGGAAAACAACAAGACTGTCGGCCAGTGCAGAGCACCGTTTGGTGAGCTTCCAAAAGGGGCAATCACCATGCATGTTGTGGTGCAGCCACCATTAACGAAAGCAAAAACAGGTAGTTTTGTGTATCCAGTGTGCAAAGTCCTTCCTGCAGATTAACCTTTATCACTGCTATTTCTATGCTGTTCAATGAACTGTGTAAACTAATGTAATTTTGATGTTGAGGTGAAATGTAACTGTTCACATTTTCTTTATTATGCATTTGCTAAAAGTCCAATTTTACTTGCTTGTTTATCTGAGCAGAGAAGAAGGTGGATGAAGCACCAAGGAAAAATTTCTGCTCATGTTCCATATTGTAAGAGAGTTGGTGTTGATTCAGCGTCAATCTCTTAAGGTTCCTCGGATTGCTTGGATCTCTTTGGCCACGGAAATGAGTAGCTGGAAAGACAATAATTTGTAAAACAGTGTCATCCCTCGTTGTTACATGTTTGTTGGAGGGCATTCCTTTGCAACAGTGTATGATGGTGATGATTTATTGACGTTTTATAAAAAATGGGTGTTTGATGTATTTGGTAGCTCCGTTCTATGTTTGTAACAGTTTATTTACATAAACCGTGTTTATGTAATTGATGGAAATGCCTATATAGAAGAATTGGTTTATGATTTGGATTTAACAACAGATTGTAGCCTGATATGCTGATCATAACGTGGGATTAATTACAAATAATTGCTAGCCTGATGACAATGCGTTATACGTGTATCATTATTGATCAAACATTCACTATCATAAAGAATTACCTATATAAGAATTTTCCAGGAAGTTACATCTGACCAAATATATATTAAAGACGTTCTAATCTTACCAACGATCACGAGAATAGGTAGACCATGGTCCAGTGGTTACGACATAAAGGACGGAAAGAACAATCAAGGTAACCTACACATAGTTTCCGGATCTTGCGATGAAATAAATAAATGTTTATCCTAAGGTCACTTTCTAATAATCGAATAATAAATAAAATCATTTACCTTTTTCCTTTTTTGGAATTTATCTCGTCTTTTTTGCATGGCATCACGTACAGAAAATAATTAATATAAAAATTTCTAATAAACAAAGTACACGTGAAAGGGGGAGCAAACAGATTAGCATCGCCATGCAGATGCAGCAAGTATGGCTCTGTCTTGCCACCCCAAGAGCAAGCAACCTTTATCTTCTGTCAATCGATACCCGTCACACGAATACAATCCTAATAATATCTTCGATTGAGTCACAGCGTTGGCACTCAGTGGGACGCCCTTGAATCCTTTTCCTTCCATTATCTTTCTCCACTTCTCTAGCCTCTCATGCCTCTCTATTCTCTCTGCTCCTTCACACGCCACTATGTTCCTTATCTCCGGTGCAAATATATATTGCTCCACTTTTGCTCTCTGTGCAGAATCTGGTGGAAATGTTGCGTCTAATGAGTCAAAAATTGCTGAATAATAGTGCAATGCTTCGAGGAACCGTCCTAAGAAGTATGGGCCATTATGACTTGCTTCTTTTTCAACTAGGGTAACGATGTTTGGTGCTTGGTCACGGATCATTGCCAATAGGTTTCCAAGACAATTTCCGGGGACGCAATGGAGCCGGTTAACGGCGTTAACAGCAAGAGCCTCGCCTACCCGTCTGTTGAACATGTGTGGCTTAAGGTCTTCGAGTTGCTCTCCAACTGGGTGGAACTCGAATGGTACATGGAGGGAGTGGGCAAGTTCCGTTAAGCATCGTCCCGTTTCCTTGACTGTTTCTATAGAGGGTCCAACTCCTGTTATTCGGAGAAATGGAGCACCTCCAGGGCGAGCAGCAAGGGCTTGCATGAAAGCTGGCCATTGGTAGCCTTGAAGGATATCTAGGTCAATGACATGAACACGTTCTTCGGCTTCAAAAGCCTCAAAAATGGCTTGATTAGCAGTGAAATGAGCGAACTTAACATATGGGCATGCTTGGTACACAATTTGGTAGATTTTAAGGACTTCTAAGGAGTTCGGTGGGAAAGCAGAGTATGCTTTTGTGGTAGAAGAACTCGGTTTGGTGGTTAGGGTTGCTGCAAGTCTAGCGCTTAAGGCTTCAGTGAAGCAGGAGGCAACTCTTTGCATGGAGTCACCAATTGGTGAAACCACGCGATTGAGGTGATGTAGGTATCTCCTTGCTAACATGTAGTCCTCCTTGGCCACCGCTTCAGCACAGGCAAGAAGGAGGTGCACCAACTGAAGCCCGCTGTCTTGTTCCTATACAAACAAATGAAACTAACGAAGTTTAGCAAATTCAATGATGATGTAGATCCATAAGTGATCCCGAACATATATTATTTAGAACTTATGAAACAAAATCAATCTTTAAAGCTAGATGCATGCACATATCTATTTCACCAATTTATCTCTTTCGCTGTTCACTCTTCCACATTTAATTTCAAAGAACAAAATGTAAGAGAGCTCACACCTAAAGCTTTCAGAAAAGTGATAACATCTATGTAAAGTATCAGCTTATGAGAGAAGTGTTTAACCTGCTCAGAGCTAATCGGAAGAGGCGCCATCAAGCTGTGGTTAATATTCTGCTGTTGCTGTTGTGGTGTTGGTGGTGATGGCGTTGGTGTTTGTTGCTGCTCCTGATGACGCTCTTGTTGCAGTTGTTGTGATAATGGTACTGTCGTGATGGAGCTCATTTGATAAATATCCTTCTCCTGGGTCAATTCCGAGCCTCCAGCTGTTGAAGATGATTCACTGGCGGATCCACAAAACCTTGAAGAACTCGGCATTGCTAAGCACTCTAGTATTGGTCGAACCGTTGTAGGCATGTCAAACAACGGTGACGAATTGCCAGCACTTGATATCTTCATCGGCGAGAACATCCCGAATCCATCTTTTTGGTAATCTTCCAAGAGTTCTTCGATAGCTGGCAAAGAAAGACCATCGGCAGATTGCATATATTGGTTGTTTGGAGAGTTAAACACCTTATGAAGTGGGCTTTGACCTCTCGTTTTGTGGGTGCTACTAAAAGCACCAAGCTGAGGCGAAAAGCGCGGAGGAGAGCAACCTGCAAGACTCTGCCCTTGCATTGCCTGAGCGTAGTTGAGACTGTAGTTGTAAGCCGAAGTTTGTGGAGATGGCAAGTTCCTCACTGGAGATGAGATCATGAAGTCACCATCTAAATGATCGGAGAAAAAAGTTTCCCATATTGAGCTGTCCGGTGATTGAACTTCAACATCCGCATCCATCTCAAATTTGAGTGGTGGGAAGTTGAGGCTTGGTGGGGTTAGGCTAGTTTGCTCCAAGTCAGAAAATATAACACTCTTTTTAGTCTCTGAAACTGACTCAGTAGGAGAAGTTGGTTGCAATTTGGTGCTTGAGCTCTCACTCTTTAGTGAACCCATGCTTCCACAGAGTGAATTAATCATCTTCTCCCCGGAAACCTAATATTAATCTTTCGAATACCCAAAAAACCAAAGCAAGATTTTTTGGGTACACAATGAGTGTTCTTGAAACAAGAAATTAAGCAAAGAAATGTTTCAGTTTTTGCTCTTTCAACTAGTTCTCAGTATTCTTTGTCCAAAAGTTGGTCTTTAAGGTTTAGAGAAAAAGCTAGAGAGGGGTTTTTCTCTTCTTATTTTAGGAGCAAGGATTTGTCACTTTATCCAGATTGTCACAGACGGACAAATGCCAAATCTAGTAGCATGTGAATGGAGCTTAGTGACATTATCACCTCCGATTCATCACCTCTACTATGTTAGTTGTTTTCTAGAGGTGTAATTCGTCATCTTTTGCAGCTCTTTTTTCAACTCTTTGCTACTCAGCCTTGGAAGGCATGTAGTAGCACTAAACGACAATTTATTAGATGGGTCCACTTCCTTGGGCCGGCCCAGATCACAATGCGTTAGTTGGAAATTCTTGGATCTTATCTCTTGATATAATAATATTAGCGATTATCGTTAATTATGTATCTAAGATTGGAGATTGGCTATTAAAGAATAATGGGAGGAGACTATTAAGAAATAAAATAATTTTAAAACCAAAGAGGACAGGATAGGGTCCCATCGAATGTAAATTTTCCGAAAAGGACTTCAACAATGCACAATGACACATGTTAACAAATGATTTTGCATTAAAAAGAAGGCCCCATTGTTGAAGCCTTGCCAATATGTATTGTGAATCATTTCCTCTAGGCAACACAAACTTGAGCAATTTTACTCTTTCTGATCGGTACTTCTACTTTGAACCAAAGCTCAAAGCATTCTCACCCTTGATACATTTATTTTACGATCGAACCTAAGATATATATTATTTGTTTAACTAGCATGAAAGCAAAGATGGAACGAATTGTTTATGAGATAACTTTTAGCTCTAAATGGTAAAGTTTTAAGTAAGCGTTCAACATCAAATATTGTAGTTTATAACGGTTTTTTTTTTTTGGGTTAAAGATTTCATAAACAAAATTGTACATTTATTGTAAAGCAAATAAATTGTTAACCATGCATGTAATGATGTATAGCAATGGGCAATGCGGATCGGTTGCCAAAGTCTAGAATTGATTAATTAAAGGAAATATATTGGACAGAAGATGAAAAAGGGAAAAGGTAGAAGGAGAGGAGATGACAAGGAGGGTGAGTAAAGAAGAAGACAAAAGAGGAGACATAGGCAAGATCGTCCGACTTGGCGTTGGTGGCGCCGCCTACGCCTTGGATTTGCCAAAGGAATGAAGTGCTTGTCCCAACTTAGGCGGCATTTCTCTCCCACAGATAATATTCTATGCACAACACTCTTGCACGTCCTTTTTACAATATCCGGAGCCACGTGCACGTTCCACCTCCATTCTGAGTAATCAAATCTTGCCTCTCGGCTTGGAAACATAAATCATTTCTCTCCAGGAAGACGAAATTAATGAAACTATGTTAAATGTGTCCACTCAGAATGATCTAAGCTTTCTTCTCTTCTTGTGTTTGTCAGCTTGTGAAAGATCCTGCGTGGGACTCTATCCTTGTATTGTATCTTGTTTTGCTAAATCACTAAAACCAAGTGTAATATTACTCAAGATATTCGTTGCATGCGGCTCATCTTTTGATTGATCACCTCGAGCTTCAACACTAGTATAATTTTAATTACTTTATTTGATTACTATCTCTGAAACTCAGCTAAAACATGTACGTTCTTCTTCTTGGAGCTTGTTCTCATGATGTTGTGAAGCATATATTAGTGAAACTTAAGTATATAGAGAACAAATGAAAATCGATTAATAACTCATGTGAATCAACTCTTTCATTTTAAGTACGAAAGCAAGAATTAACTCTTCATGGTTCAATTTTTTACTTTTAGAGCGAGCTAGTTGACCTACCAATGCTCCGTTGTCTAGGTAGCTGTAAAAGCGGCTTCCAAACCTTGATTTCATCATGTTGAAGACCAAGTCTCAACTGTTTTTACAGCAAGCAAGCGACTCAAGATCAAGAATTAATGCCAAATTGTTTGGTAGATGTACGAAAATCACGATTTACGGGTTTGTTCGTTGAAATCTTTCATTAACGACACATTAATGAATGATTACACTTGTTTTATAGCTTGTTTTGACCTGCCAAAACACATTCTAATTGGCTTTAATACCGAAAGTAGTTATTTTCCGCGTATTCCCTAGAAACAAAGGCCACTACGAAACAGTACTAAACGCTAACTAAATATGCTCATGATGGGACGTTCCTCATTCCTTTGTATTTATGATCTGCTTGGACTATTAACTATTTGTAGCCGAAATTATTGCCTGGTCAAATAGTGCTTTGAACAAGAAACCCATAATGAAAAACGTAACCATGTTGAGGATTTCTTTGGTTTTGTTTCCAAACTGTGACAATTTATCCTCTGCTCTCCAAGAGGATCGATCCCTTGCTAACTACCAAGTCCAGGTGTAGAATCAATCAACCCAGGTTTGAGTGTTTGAGATTACTAGGAGTATGACCAAGCAGTGAGACATCTACGTTGATCGAACTATAGATGAAATAATAACTTGTGTTTCATTAATTCATTAATTTAATTTGGATCCAAATCAAAGAGGGATTAAGATATATTTTCCGATTTATTTCTTCAACCCAAATTACTTTAATCATATATACGAAGAAATATGGTTATAACTGTTTGAAATTAACTATTTCTTCACGAGACTTAATATACTACTAATTCTTGATAACGTTTAGATTATTATAATATTTTTGATTCAGTGATTATCAAAGGTTCAATCATTACTGCCAACCTGATAATTTAGTTTATTCCAATCGTGTAAAAAGTTGATGACGTCCAAGCACAAAATATTAGGACCATAAGATTCTTGCTTTGTGGACATTTGGTGAGTTT
Organism: Boswellia sacra; assembly: GCA_013180625.2. Classification (NCBI taxonomy): domain Eukaryota; kingdom Viridiplantae; phylum Streptophyta; class Magnoliopsida; order Sapindales; family Burseraceae; genus Boswellia; species Boswellia sacra. Next base: position 318,317 of record SNVD02013892.1, read on the forward strand.
TGGTTTGGCACAGATGTCGATCAGCCATTTCCACAAGCTCAACAACACTCATAAAACTCATAAAGCGAAAAATCTTGGTTTGATTGTGATATGGGGAAGGAAATGCGCATATCAGCTCGTAGTCATTGTTCACGTCATTCCCTCGTTAAACTGTTTTTCCCTCTCGATGGCATTTTCATTTGTACTTGTTGGATCTGACATGTCTGATCAACATCTTGCTTGAAACGTAATATATCAAATAATTCATTGGACAAAAACAAATTTAATAAAAAATAAAAGAATTATGAAGACATTCCCAGAAAAATTATTAGATTTTGATAAAAAAGAAGTTTTAACATTTTGAGTATTATTTTGAAGTTATTTTTTTAACACTTAAAATCTGTGATATTATACTTCTTACTAAAAGTATTTATTATATCATAACATATTTGAAATTGTAAAATCAAATCAAATTCAAAGTCGAATCTTGACTGTTAGTGTCAAAACGTGACACCTTAGCATATACCATGTACATGATTAATTTTAGACAAACTTGTAATTAAAATATTGGTTTATATTCTTTCTTATTTTACTGTTTATTAGAAAGTATTAGATTCATATTGAATATTTTTTATTAGATTATGATATTACTCTAGTATCCTACTTTACTTAGGAGAATATTTTAGAGCCCTAATTTACTTAGGGGTTTATTTATATCGTTTCATATATTATTGATTATTATCCTATTCTTACCAATTGAGTTTGATTGAGATTCTACAGGATATTGATAAGAAAGGCAATTGAATTTCATACTATATATAATGTTATTTCCTATAATTTATATGTGGGTGTGGCACTGTATTTTGGGATATTGAGGAGAGCTTCAACATCAAAATTGAAATGTGTCTTTGATTTGTATTATGAGAGTTTTATTCATGTATGAGAGATTATGATCGTGTATGAATTTTGTTTATGTCTGTTTGAGTTAGTATTCACTCAAGAGAACTTGCGAGTTGAGTGTATATGTAATTTAGTATAAGACATTGTTGTTATATATTACTTAACAGTGTGTTATTAAGTTGTCAGTAACAGAGAGTGAGCAGTGTCACTAGAGTTTAAGATCTTCTTGGGATTTTATTTTTTAAAGATTAGATCAGTGTGTGAGAGTCAGTATTATAAACACACCTAAAGATTGTATAAACAAGAACTTATTGAATCTCTATGCTGTTCATGGACATAGATTTTTATAATCAAACAATGTAAATCCTCCTGTGTCATTTTATATTACAGTTTGTTGTTATATTACGTATAACTAATCCATACTTTCAAATTTTGCAATTGGTATCAGAGTAGGTATACTGACATACAAGTGAAAAAAGATCATGTTGATTTGAAGGCATAGAGTTTATACAAAATAAAGGATTTGGATCACAACAACTGATTCTTGATTATAGTAATTATTCATATTAGAAAGTGAGAATGATGATGTATAAATCTCCTGATGATAAGGCATGGACTGATGTTCTAAGAGGTTGGACACCACCAACATAATTGAATGCATCTGAAGCTTCAGAACTTAAACCTAACGAGGAATGGACTGATGAGGAATATAGACATTCTAGTTGGAATTCAAAGGCATTCAATGCAATTTTGGCTGTTGTGGATCTTAAAAACTTTGGTCAGATTTCAAGATGTAAAGTGGCTAAGGGAGCTTGAGACATTTTTTAGGTAAAACCTGAAGGCACAGTTTCTATTAAAAGACCTAAATTGATGAGATTGAATTCACAATTTGAGAATCTAATTGTGTACGAGGATGAATCAATATCTAATCTTTATTTAAAGCTGTGTTATATTACAAATTCTGCATATATGCTTGGTAGAACTTTTATAGATGCAGAAATTGTTAGTAAGATCAATAGGTCTATTATTCCTGATAAATTTCAACCAAAGATCTCTACCATTAAAGAAGTAAAAAACACTAATGAGATGAGGGTTGATGAACTTGTTGGCATTCTTCAAAAATTTGAAATTAATCATAACACAAGGAAGCAAAAAGATAAAAGCATTACATTCACTGTTAAGACTGAAAAAATCTGATGAAGAATATAATGATGAGTAAGATGAAACTGATTCAAAACAGATTGTTTTTCTAACAAATAATTATGTTAAGTTCATGACAAAGAAGTTTAGGAAAAAGAATCAAGGAAAGGTGTCAAGCTCAAGTAATGACAAATTTAGAAAATTCAACAAGGAGAATGACAAGAAGAGTCCAAATAACCTGATAGAAAAGGGCAGATTCAGTGCTATGAGTGTTCTAGTTATGTGCATATTCAATTTAAATGTGCTAATCTCAAGAAGAAGAAGAGTAAAGGAATGTCAACTACAGGCACTACAACAAAAATGACTTTTAATAACATTTTAATAATAGCATTCTAGAGTGAATGCTACAAAAAATCTACTATTGATAGCATTTCATGGAAAAATGCTATAGTTTTTATTTATTAAATTTTAATAAAAATTCGTTCATAACATTCTTTTAGGAATGCTATCATAGAAATTATATTGATAACGTTTACAAAAAGAAATGCTATTAAAAAATTAGTATTAATAACATTTTAAAAGAATGTATTAATTTTACTATTTTATAGCAATATCCTAAACGTTATCCAAGATTATTACATCTTACAACAATTATAGCATTTGTAAACGCCGCTTTTAACTATGTAAAGCGGGCGAACTAAAACTTGGTGCCTGCTCAAATCTTATATCTGGCCCCCAAAACTCTTCCAAAAAAATTCCATGTGAGAAAATAAAAGAATTAAAGAGAGGTAGTCCTTCCATTTCGAGCGCTCTCCAATTTCAATATCAGTCTCTTTCTCTCTTTGGTTGCTCTCTCTAAGGTGAGATATTCCTTCTCATTTTCTTCTCTTTTTTTTTTTTGTTTTTGTTTCTTTCTTCTACAGTTGCCATGATCGGAGATCACAAGGTCCAGGAACTGCGACAGAATCTTGAAGTTGCTTTAGTCACGATTGGTTCCCTCTGCTTCAACTGGAGATTCGAAGGTTTTTTGTTTGGGGATGAAAGGTGGTTAACACTGGTACCTAACTGAATTCAAGAATGGACCCGATTGGATTGAAGCCATCGTAAATCAATATAATTTGATTTACAAATTATCAAAACCCTAGAGTAACAATCGCGCTTTTTCATCCATTTAAATCCTAGGGTTTTTTCTCCAGATTGTTTCATATGGCAGTGACGATGGTGAGCTTGGCCAGAGGCTACTGGCCATGTTGAATGAGAGCTATCCCTTGTCGAAGTTGCATGCACTTTATAATCTCAATAGCTTCGTCAACCAGTTCTGCCTCGAGAGCTCTACTAGTATACTTTCATCATGCACTATTACTCTCTCTCTCTCTTATCTCTGTTCAATTTTTGTTCTTGATCTGTTTGCTTTGTAGGAAAATGGAATGTGCATAATTTCTGCGAGTTCAATGTTGATTTGGGTCTTTCATGAGATAGGGGAAATTTTGATGAGGCATCGTATTTGTGATAGTAATTTTTTGTCTAGTTATTTCAGTTTAATATGGGGAGTCTACTAGTATGGGGAAAATTTGTTAGCAAGTAATGTTGTGCAATAATTTGGTAGTTTGGAAGGTGGTTTGGACATATGTTTATTGGTTTGATTTCACAGCTTGTTTTGCATGCATAGTGTTTATCATCATAAAATCCTTATTGAGAATATTCTTTTTTGTAGGTTCAAAATGAGTTAGCTTTATTTGATTTCTAATTTGCTGTCTTTCTATCTTTTTGATTTCTTTTTGTTGTAATTTCTACCAGCTCTTCTCCAACATAACTTCTCTGCAGCAAAGAATTTATATTAGTTCAATCTTCTCTATTTCTCTTTTTTTTTTTGCATTTTTGCTTTGATGCCTTTTTGTTTTCTGTTTGTTGTAATTTCCAACATTATTTCTCTATAGCAAAAAATTAATACCAATTCATCTCCTCTGTTTTCTTTTTTTTTTAGTATTACTTTTTTGTTATCTCATTGTCTTTCTATTTTCTGTTTGCTATAATATTTGCATAGCTCTACTCTAGCATAAATACATGTTGAAAATACATTTGGAGACTGTTATAGGCATTTGATACTAAAGTGCCCCTGGACAGCATTCAACAAATGATGAAAGATGCTGTCATGTATGTTTTCTTGCCTTGGGCTTTTCTCAGAAACTGATTTTGGCCTCTCATATCAGTTTCGCTTAGCATTTCTCTTTTGTACTAGATTACAAATTGAGAGAGAGAAATTGTTTATTGATATATCTGAAGTACTTGATGCTGCACTGGGAGCAAAAAACAACTTATATTCTTTCATGCAAGGCTCAGATATCTGAAATTAAGCATATTATAAGGTTTCACTGTCACATCCGGTCCCTCGCCCGGGCGCACCGCAGCACCGGGACCTTACGATTGTCCTCGGATGGACATAGTCCAGTATTGTCCGCTCTTGGGCCCCTTCACAGGTCCCGCACGGTTTTGTTCACATCGAAGAACAGGGCCTTATAGGACACCTTCTTTGACCCGTGTGGCGCCTCCCCCTTTCGAACCCAAGACCTCAAAGGTACTTGGCATTCAAAGGCGCCTTTTTATGTCACATCTGGTCCCTCGCCCGGGCGCACCGCAGCACCGGGATCTTACGGTTGTCCTCGGATGGACATAGTCTAGTATTGTCTGTTCTGAGCCCACCGACCCTCACGGTTTTGTCCACATTGGGGAACAGGGCCTTATAGGACACCTTCTTTTACCTATGTGGCGCCTCCCCCACTCGAACCCAAGACCTAAAAAGTCATTGGCGTTCAAACTGAGTACCATTCGAACGCCAATGACCTTTGAGGTCTTGGGTTCGAGTGGGGGAGGCGCCACACGGGTAAAAGAAGGTGTCCTATAAGGCCCTGTTCCCCGATGTGGACAAAACCGTGAGGGCCGGTGGGCCCAAAACAGACAATACCATACTGTGTCTATCCGAGGACAACCGTAAGGTCCCGGTGCTGCGGTGCGCTCGGGCGGAGTACCGGATGTGACATTCACTGTGCCATATAAATGATTTTAAATTTTTCTTATATTTCATTTTAAACAATTGAATTTTATGGCTGACTTTCTTTCCTGGCTGTAATGACTTAAATCTTTTAGGACGTCACAAGGCATATTTGTGCTTCTGCCTTCCATTCAAGATGCAATATCTTTGGCTAAATCCTCGCTAAAAAATTCAATACCATTTTTAGCTTCTCCTTTTGATTTGCCACTTGCCTCTTGTTCTTTGCTGAAACTTGAGGTCTTGAAGGTTTGTGTTGTCCCATTAATATGGTTCCCTATCTAAAATTTAAGGAGTATAAGTTAGCACAAATTGTTTTGCAAGAGTTGGTTTCTCAATCAAAGTTTCTTAAGATATCATTGGAAGAGCAAAGAATGCTTGAAACAGGTCTAAAGAATTGTGAGGATTGGCAACATATGCATCCTCTTTACTAGAAGATTTTTGGTGCCTACTTGATACAAGTGATATTGGTGGTCTCAATTGTGAACGTCGAAAATCGAACATCTAGTTACCTCTCTTGAATCCATTACAAAAGCTGGTTTACATCTTGGTTTTAACTTTAACAAGATTGTAAAACATTGTGTAGTAAAACTTTGTATATATAAAGGATATATTTGGCTTTGGTAATGTAAACATTGTAATTATATTGATTCATGAATGAAATACAAAACTTTTATTTGTATTTTGATATTGTTTATATATGTATGTAGTATCTAATAAAGTTTAATTATAGATGTTTGTATGAAATTTGACCAAATAAAATAGAAAGATTAAAATGGTTCCATACTAGTTATGGATCTTTGAACAATTATAACATTTATATTAAAGCTATAATCTGGATGCTATAAGACCATAGCATTTATGAATGTTATGGTATCATGGAAAATGAAAAATAGTTTATAGCAGTTTTGAAATGCATAGACACAAGCTATATATAGCATTCTATATGTGTTGTGCAGGGAGTCTAAAATGCTATGGTTCTATAGCATTGTGGATGCTATAGAAAAAGCATAGCATGGGCAGTTATAACGTTTCGAAAATGCTATGAAAACCTTACAACAACATTCATGGCGTGTTATGAAATCCCATTTTTGTTGTAGTGATGGAATGATGATTCAGAGATTGATTCAGATAATCAAGAATGCATTAGCAACTTTGTATCATTCACAACATCCGCAGTTGATAAAAGGAAAGCTATTATGTCTAGTAGAATAGAAAATTATAGTAGAATTTGATTATGAACATTCAGATGTAGAAAGTGGTCCTGAATATTATGAGGAGTTGCAAGAAACCTACAATGCACTATATACTGAATGACTGAATCAAAAAGAGGAAATGAGGACTTTGAAGAAGGAAAATGAAGTGCTAAAATGCGAGAAAGCCTATGTTGAAAACTGCATCAGTGAACTAGCTAGAGTTTGCTTTGAAAGAAAAATAGAACATGTTGACAAAATTACAGTAGAACTCGTTGAAAGTAGAAGGTGTGTTAATCAACTCAAAATTGGGTCTGAAAACTTGACCAAGTTTTGAGCATTGGAAGAGATAGTTCTAACAAACATGACTTGGGTTATTCAGAAAGTAACATTGGATCTTCATCAAATACTGTGTTTGTAAAAGCTTCAACATCAGGTAACATTTTAGAACCTGGTTCAAAAAGGTCAATTTCTAGCTAAAAAAGTAATGATATTTTTGTGTCTCATTTGAGTTCTTTTAAATCTAGTCCTGAAAAGGGGAGAAGATTTGTTCCAACATATTATTTTTATGGTGTTAAAGAGAATGTCAAATCTAGATGCTTTAAATTATTGAGTCTTTTGCATGAAAGATCAAAATAGTATGACATTTTTAATTAAAAAACTTGTTTACATGAAATAATGATTAATTTCTTTCTACCTGACACTTTGGTAATTCTAAGTACATAAAATTCAGATTAAAATTTGACAACAAATTTTTATTTTACTCAAACACAAATTTCAAGTTTAAAGGATAAGATTTAAAGCATTAAAAATTGTGATTCGACGCTGAAGAACAATGGATTTATTAGGAATTTCTCATCCAATAGTACTATTCAATCTGCTTTAGCAATTTGGAAATTCTACCTGCTTGAATCTAGGTTCAAATCTTCGCAACGGAAAAGTAAGATCTTTTGTTTAAAAGTATTTAATAGTTATTTTTAAAGACAAAATTTGACAAGGAAACACTTTTTCACCATTAAAAATTTCATCATCTTGAGCATTATATTTAAATAAAAAAACATTATGATTATTCACCTACGACACTTTTAAATTAAAAAACTTGTCTAATAAAAAGATTTTTTTTTGAAACTCACTAATATCAAACCTTGCTTATTAAAAATATTTATTTAATTATGTCCCAATATATTTTAAATTGTAAATTCAAATTAAATTTATGAAAAGATCTTGATATTGGAAAGCCTTTTTCACCATTCGAAATCAATCCTATAATCTTGAGCATTATATTTAAACAAAAAATTTATGGTTCTACACCTATGATATTTTTAAATTAAAAAACTTGTTTACAACAGATAAAGATTAATTTATTTCTACCAAATAGTTCAGTAATTTGAATTACACAAAATTCATGTTAAAATCTAACAACAAATTGTTGTTTTACTCGCATATAAATTTCAAGTCCTAAGGATAAGATTTAAATAATTAAAAATTGTGATTCGACGCTGAAGAACAATAGATTTATCAAGACTTTCTCATCCAAAAGTACTATTTAATCTGCTGTAGCAATTTGGAAATTCTTCTTGCTTGAATCTTGGTTCAAATCCTGGCAGCAGAAAAGTAAGACTATTTGTTTTGTAAAATTATTTAAAAATAATGTTAAAACAACAAATTTACTTTTAAATCTTGATAAAGGAAACAATTTTTCACCATTCAAAATTTCATCATCTAGAGCATTATATTTAAATTGAAAACATTATGATTCTACACCCATGACACTTTTAAATTGAAAAAAAATTGTCTAATAAAGTTTTTTTTTTTAAAACCTGCTAATATCAAACATTATATATTAAAAGTATTTATTTAATTATGTCATAATACATTTGAAATTGTAAATTTGAATAAAATTTATTAAAAAATCTCGATAATAGAAAGCCATTTTCATCATTCAAAAATAATTTCATCATCTTGAGCACTATATTTAAATTAAAAATTTATGATTCCACACTTATGAAATTTTTAAATTAAAAAACTTGTTTACAAGAAATAAAGATTAATTTCTTTCCCACTAACACTTCGATAATTCTATGTACCTAAAATTCAGGTTAAATATGACAACGAATTGTTATTTTTCTTGCAAAGAAATTTCATGTTTTAAGAGTAAGATTTCAAGCCTCAAAAATTGTGATCCTATGCCGAAGAATAATGGATTTATCAAGAATTTCTCAACCAAAAGTACTATTCAATCCATTGTAGCAATTTGGAAATTCTACTAGCTTGAATCCATGTTCAAACCCTGTTAGCGAAAAGGTTAGATTTTTTGTTTCTAAAAGTATTTATTTATTATGTCAAAATAGAGAATTTATTAGTAAATCTTGACAAAGGAAACACTTCATCATTGTTCAAACTTTCATCAACTTAGCATATTTAAATTGAAAACATTATATCTACACCTACAACACTTTTAAATTGAAAAAACTTGTCCAAATGAATTTTTTTTTTTAGACTCACTAATATCATATGTTACTTACCGAAAGTGTTTCTTTAATTAAGGTTTCTTTAATTATGTCATAATAAATTTGAAATTGTAAATTCAAATAATATTTATAAAAAAAATCTCGATAATGGAAAGCTTTAATTTTTCCCCTTTCAAAATTAATTCATCTTGAGCACTATATTTAAATAAAAAATTTATGATTCTACACCTAGGACATTTTTAAGTTAAAAACTTGCCCATAAGAAATAAAGATTTAATTCTTTCTAACTGACACTTTTGCAATTTTAAGTACTTAAAATTCAGTTTAAAATTTGACAACAAAGTAATATTTTACTAACTTAAAAATTTCAAGAATTAAGTATAAGATTTAAGGCATTAAAATTTGTGATTCTATGTCCAAGAATAATGGATTTATCAAGACATTCTCATTGAAAAGTACTATTCAATCTATTATAGCAATTTGGAAATTATAGCTACTTGAATCTTGGTTCAAATCCTGGCAGTGGATTAAAGTGAGATTTTTTGTCTTTTAAAAGTATTTAATAATTATGTTTAAATACAAAATTTATTGGTAAATCTTGACAAAGGGAACACTTTTTCACGTTCAAAATTTCATCGTTTTGAGCATTATATTTAAATAAAAAAACGTTATGATTATACACCTACGACACTTTTGAATTGAAAAAACTTCTCTAATAAAAAGAATTTTTTTTTGAAACTCACTAATATTAAGCCTTTTTCACCATTCAAAATTAATCCCATTATCTTGGGCACTATATTTAAACAAAAAAAATTATGGTTTTACGCCCATAATATTTTTAAATTAAAAACTTGTATACAAGAGATAATGATTAATTTATTTCTAAATGACACTTTGGTAATTCTAAGTACGCAAAATTTAGTTTAAAATCATACAAGGAATTGTAATTTTACTTGCATAAAAATTTCAATTCTTAAGGACAAGATTTAAAGCATTAAAAATTGTGATTAGACGCTGAAGAGCAATGGATTTATCAAGACTTTCTTGTCCAAAAGTTTTCACTCCGTTGTAGGAATTTGGAAATTCTACTTTTTTTTTTTTGGAAATTCTACTTGCCTAAATCCAGGTTCAAATCTTGGCAGTGGAAAAGTCAGACTATTTGTTTTACGAAATTATTTAATAATTATATCAAAATAAAAAAATTTATTGGTAAATGTTGATTAAGAAAACATTTTTTCACCTATCAAAATTTTATTATCTTGAGCATTATATTTAAATTGAAAACATTATGATTCTACACCTACGACACTTTTAAATTGAAAAAACTTGTCTAATAAAAGTTTTTTTGAACCTCGCTAATATCAAACCTTACTTATTAAAAGTATTTATTTAATTATTTCATAATACATTTGAAACTGTAAATTCAGATAAAATTTATAAAAAAATCTCGATAATGGAAACCTTTTTTCACCATTCAAAAATAATTTCATCATCTTGAGCACTATATTTAATTACGAAATTTATGATTCTAGACCTGTGAAATTTTTAAATTAAAAAACTTTTTTACAAGAAATAAAGATTAATTTCTTTTGAGCTAAAACTTTGGCAATTCTAAGTACTTGAAATTCAAGCTAAAAGATGACAACGAATTGGTATTTTTCTCACATAAAAATTTCATGTTTTAAGGATAAGATTTCAAACATTAAGAATTGTGATTCTACGCTGAAAAAATAATGGATTTATCAAGACTTTCTCTTCCAAAAGTACTATGCAATATACTGTAGCAATTTGGAAATTCTACTAGCTTGAATCCATGTAGAAATCCTGGCGCGGAAAATTTAGATTTTATGTTTTCTAAAGGTATTCGCTTGTTTTGTCAAAATACAATAATTATTGGTAAATCTTGATAAAGAAAACACTTTTTCACCATTCGAAATTTCATCGCCTTGAGCATTATATTTAAATTAAAAACATTATGTCTACACTTATGACACTTTTAAATTGAAAAAAAGTTGTCTGAATGAATTCTTTTTAAAACTCACTAATATCATACCTTACTTACCAAAAGTGTTTCTTTAATTTGAAATTGTAAATTCAAATAAAATAAAAAAAAATCTCGACAATGGAAACCCTTTTCACCATTCAAAATTAATTTCTTCATCTTTAGCACTATATTTAAATAAAAAATTTATGATTCTACACTTAAGACATTTTTAAATTAAAAAACTTATTTACAAGAAATAAAGATTTATTCTTTTCCTTGACACTTTGGCAATTTTAAGTACTTAAAATTCAGTTTAAAATCTGACAACAAATTAATATTTTACTCACTTACAAATTTTAACATTTAAGGATGAGATTTAAAGCATTAAAAATTGTGATTATATGCCGAAGGACAATGGATTTATGAAGACATCATCATCCAAAAGTACTATTAAATCCGCTATAGCAATTTGGAAATTCTAGCTGCTTGAATCCAGGTTCAAATCCTGGCAGCAAAAATGTAAGATTTTTTCTTTTCTGAAAGTGTTTAATAATTATGTTTAAATACAAAATTTATTGGTAAATCTTGACTAAGGAAACACTTTTTCGCCGTTCAAAATTTCATCATCTTGAGCATTAGGTTTAAATTAAAAAAACATTATGATTATACACCTACAACACTTTTAAATTGAAAAAACTTGTCTAATAAAAAGATTTTTTTTAAAAAACTGACTATTATGAAACCTTACTTATTAAAAGTATTTATTTAATTATGTCATAATACATTTAAAATTGTAAATTCAAATAAAATTTATAAAAGAATCTCGACATATCACCATTCAAAATTAATCCCATCATCTTGAGCACTATATTTAAACAAAAAATTTATGATTCTACACCTATGACATTTTTAAATTAAAAAACTTGTTTCGAGAGATAAAGATTAATTTATTTCTACCTGACACTTTGGGAATTCGAGGTACACAAAATTTAGGTTAAAATCAGATAATGAATTGTTATTTTACTCACATACAAATTTTCAATCTTAAGGATCGGATGTAAAGCATTAAAAATTGTGATTCGACGCTAAAGAACAATGGATCTATCAAGACTTTCTTGTCCAAAAATACTATTCCATCCGCTGTAGCAATTTGGAAATTTTGCCTATTTGAATCTAGATTCAAATCTTGGCAGTGGAAAAGAAAGATTATTTGTTTTCTAAAATTATTTAAAAATTATGTCAAAACAAAAAATTTTCTAGTAAATTTTGACAAAGGAATCACTTTTTCACCATTCATAATTTCATCATCTGAAGCATTTATATTTAAATTTAAACCATTATGATTCTACATCTACGACACTTTTAAATTAAAGTAACTTGTTTAATAAAAGTTTTTTTTTGAAACCCACTATTATCAAACCTTGCTTATTAAAATTATTTATTTAATTATGTTATAATACATTTGAAATTGTAAATTCAAATAAAATTTATAAAAAAAATTTGATAATGGAATCCCATTTTCACCATTCAAAAATAATTTCATCATCTTGAGCACCATAATTAAACAAAAAATAATTTTGTTCTACAACTATGACATTTTTAAATTAAAAAACTTGTTTACACGAAATAAAGATTAAATTCTTTCCAGCTAACACTTTGGCAGTTCTAAGTACTTGAAATTTAGGTTAAAATATGACCACAAATTGCTATTTTTCTCATATAGAAATTTCATGTTTTAAGGATAAGATTTCAAGCGTTAAAAATTGTGATTCTATATATGCTGAAGAATAATGGATTTATTAAGACTTTCTTATCCAAAAGTACTATTCAATCCACTGTAACAATTTGGAAATTCTACTTGCTTGAATCCAGCTTCAAATCCTGGTAGAAGAATAATAAGATTTTTGGTTTTCTAAAAGTTTTTAATAGTTATGTTTAAATAAAAAATTTATTGGTAAATCTTAACAAAGAAAACACTTTTTTACTGTTTAAATTTCATCATCTTGAGCATTATATCTAAATAAAAAACGTTATGATTGTATACCTGTGGCACTTTTAAATTTACAAGACTTGTCCAATAAAGGATTTTTTTTTTGAAACTCACTAATATCAAACCTTACTTATTAAAAGTATTCATTTAATTTTGTCATAATACATTTGAAATTGTAAATTCAAATAAGATTTATAAAAAAAAAAAATCTTGACAATGGAAAGCCCTTTTCACCATTCAAAATTAATTTCATTTTCTTGAGCACTATATTTAAATAAAAAAATTGTTATTCTCAACCTATGACATTTATAAATTAAAAACTTGTTTACAAGAAATAATGATTAATTTCTTTCTACACGGCACTTTGGTAATTCTAAGTACTTAAAATTCAGTTTAAAATCTGACAATGGATTGTTATTTTACTCACATATAAATTTCAAGTTTTAAGGATAGGATTTAAAGCATTAAAAATTGTGATTTGACGTTGAAGAGCAATAGACTTATCAGGACCTTCTCATCAAAAGTACTTTTTAATCCACTGTAGCAATTTGAAAATTCTACTTGCTTGTATCTAAGTTCAAATCCTAACAGTGGAAAAGTAATTTTTTTTTGTTTTCTAAAACTATTTATTAATTGTGTCAAAATACAAAATTTATTAATAGATCTTGACAAATGAAACACCTTTTCACAGTTGAAAAGTTCACCATCTTGAGCATCATATTTAAATAAAAAACACTATGATTCTATACCTGCAACACTTTTAAATTTAAAACACTTGTCTAATGAAAGATTTTTTTTTTGAAACTCACTAATATCAAACCTCATTTATTAAAAGTATTTATTTAATTTTGTCATAATATACATGAAATTGTAAATTCAAATAAAATTTAAAAAAAAAATCTCGACATTGGAAAGCCTTTTTCACCATTCAAAATTAATCTCATCATCTTGAGCACCACACTTAAATAAAAAATTTTATGATTCTACACCTATGACATTTTTAATTAAAAAACTTGTTTACATGAAATAATGATTAATTCATTTCTACCTGACACTTTGGCAATTCTAAGTACATAAAATTCATATTAAAATCTTATGACAAATTGTTATTTACTTACATACAAAATTCAAGTTTTAAGGATAAGATTTAAAGCAATAAAAATTTGTGATTTAACGTTGAAGAACAATGGATTTGTCAAGAGTTTCTCATCCAATAGTACTATTCAATATGTTATAGCAATTTCGAAATTCTACTTGCTTGAATCTAGGTTCAAATCTTGGCAGCGGAAAAGTAAGATCTTTTGTTTTCTAGAAGTATTTAATCATCACGTTTAAATACAAGATCTGTTAGTAAATTTTGATAAAGGAAACACTTTTTTGCCGTTCAAAATTTCATCATCTTGAGCATTATATTTAAATAAAAAATATTTTGATTATACGCCTACGACACTTTTAGACTAAAAAACTTGTCTAATAGAATATTTTTTTTTGAAACTCAATAATATCAAACCTTACTTATTATAATAATTTATTTAATTATGTCATAATGCGTTTGAAATTGTAAATTCAAATAAAATTTATAAAAAAATCTTGACATTAGAAAGCCTTTTTCACCATTCAAAATTAATATTATCATCTTGAGCACTATATTTTTAAAAAAAAATTATTATTCTGCATCTATGACATTTTTAAATTAAAAAAAAAAATTGTTTACAAGAGATAAAGATTAATTTATTTCTACCTGACACTTTGGCAATTCTAAGTACACAAAATTCATTAAAATCTAACAACATTTTGTTATTTTACTCACTTACAAACTTCACGTCTTAAAGATAAGATTTAAAGCGTTAAAAATTGTGATTGGATGCTAAAGAACAATGGATTCATCAAGACTTTCTCATCCAAAAGAATTAATTATTCAATCTGTTGTATCAATTTGGTAATTCTATATGCTTGAATCCAGATTCAAATCATGGTAGTGGAATAGGAAGATTTTTGTTTTCTAAAAGTATTTATTTGTTATGTCAAAATACAAAATTTGTTAGTAAATCTTGACAAAAGAAACGCTTTTTCAGCGTCCAAAATTTCATCATCTTAAGCATTATATTTAAATAAAAAACATTATGATTTTGCACCTATGACACTTTAAAATTGAAAAAAAAGAACTTGTCTAAAAGTTTTTTTTCTTTTTTAAACTCACTAATATCATACCTTAGTTACTGAAAGTATTTATTAATTATGTCATAATACTTTTGAAATTGTAAATTCAAATAAAACTTATAAAAAATTCTTGACTTTGGAAAGCCTTTTTCACCATTCAAAATTAATTTCATCATCTTGAGCATTATGTTTGAATAAAAAATTCATGATTCTACACCAATGACATTTTTAAATGTAAAAAACTTGTTTACAAGAATTAAAGATTAATTTATTTCTAGCTAATACTTTGGCAATTCTAAGTACATATAATTCAGATTAAAATCCGACAACGAATTGTTATTTTATTCATTTAAAATTTTCAAGTTTTAAAGATAAGATTTAAAATGTTAAAAATTGTGATTCTACGCTGAAGAATAATGGATTTATCAAGACTTTCTCATCCAAAATTATTATTCAATCATTTGTAGCAGTATGATAATTCTCTAGACTTCAGACTAATCTAGTTTGAAATTATCATGGTTTTTTCACTATTCTAACTGTTGCTATTATTTATCATTTATCTTTGGTATTATTTTTGTATGACCAATGTTATAATTAGTCTATGAGCAAGATATTCTATCAATTTTCCACTTTAATCATTAAATGACATTTTCTTTCTTTAGTGTCAACTGTCTAAATTGCCTTATTCGGCTTGCCTTTGTCTCCTTAACAACTATATATGAATGGCGTATGGATTGCCATGGATCCCATCACATGCTCTCATGTGTCAATTAATTAATTTCTGCCTCCCAGTAACTAAGTTCACGGGTACTTCATTCTCTCATCATCTAGGACGATGAGAGGATGAGAGAGTGAAGATAGCCAGCAACTGTTTCTGAAAATGAAATTACCTTGTTTGATTGTGTTAGATGGCAATCACAAAACTCTGATTGAGCTTAAACTTGATACTATGACACAAATGTAGCTGAAAGAGGCCTCCCGAGACTCGAATTCCTGGTATTTAAGAACGCTTTTGACCAGGATACATAACAAAGCAGCTCCAGCAGCCTCCAGCTTAGTTAAAAAGTCTCCTAAGATCATTTTCTCCAGCATGTGCATTGTCTTACATATTCAATAGAAATGCTCCAAGCAGATGATAAAAACAGGATGACTGACCCCTATCCTTGAACGTTGAAGAGCATGTGATCAACATCAATACTCTTCCTCTAATTCTGAATGTCTCAGCTGCTTCTTCAATGCCTCATCAATCCACGCAACCAACACAACAAATTCACAGACGCAAGCAATAAATTCACTGAATGGATGCCCTTGGCCTTTACTAAACAAAAAGTCATGCCATTATGAACTAAAAAAAGTAATTAATGAGTATATATGTACAAATCTGAAAACCAATGCACATTTGTTTCGGTGTAAACACTAGAAGAGAAAAGAGTTGGAGCTAAATAGCAACAGGTTATGGAATCTTTACATACCTTGAACTTCTCTTTTAAGCTATTGGAACTCAGAGGGCTTCAAATCAGAAGCCCCACAAGGATGATTCTGACAAAACAAACAAATTACCCCTCTTAATAAAGGAGCTAGACTCTCTTCTCTCTCCTACACATCAACTCCGTATCAGCCAAATTACATTCACATGTCTTTGTTTTCTTGTGAAAAAGATAAATCTTCTCAACTTGTTGCTTACAGATGGATCTCCACCAACTAGCTACTGCCACTCTTTATCCGCACAATAAATCATCTTCAGCTATTATAAGAAAGTATAATATTGCTTTGTAAGCTACTGTCTAAAAATCCATCTGTAGAGAAGCCTACGTGAAACTTCCTCTCTTATCTCCCAAAAATCCGGTACCATGAATCCGTTAAGTTTCTTTCTTATTTCATCTTTGTTTTTTAGGGCACTTTCCTGGGAAGTTGAGCCTGAAAATCCCAATGCTCACATCACTGTTATGGGTTTTGTTTATTGTGACATCTGCTCCAACAATAGCTTCTCCAGACACAGCTACTTCTTACCAGGTAAAAAACTATCAAGCCTCAACAGCCCATCAAACGTTCCAACTTTTGCTAGACAGTTTTCTTGTACTTTATAGCAGAATAAAAACTGAATTTATAGTTTGAGCTGATGTGTTATGTACTGTCTCTAATCAGGCGCAGAAGTCAAAATTGAATGCAAATTTAAAGCAAGTTCACCAAAAACCAGAGAACAGATAACATTCTCAGTGAATAGAACTACAAACAGACGCGGAATTTACAAGTTGGATATACCATCTGTTGATGGGATTGCATGCGCGGAAGCAGCCATTGCATCTTCCTGCCAGGCAAGCTTAATAAGGAGTTCATCTAAATCATGTAATGTCCCTGGATACAGAACGACAACAAATCAGATAGCAATCAAATCCAGGCAAGCCAATCTGTGCATCTACAGTCTGGACCCACTCAATTTCAGACCATCAAAGAGAGATATTAACCTATGTGGGAATTAGACAGTAATTTGCAGTCAGTTATCTCCTGAATTTAACTACCCTTTCTTGACATGCTTTCTTCAATTCTCCTAAATTCAAAATACAACTCTTCTTCATCACCATCACCAACCAGATAATACAAAAATTGCTGTGCTTTTATATATCTTTTGGCCTTCAAAGCGTTGCAGCCTACTCTGCCAACAGTAGGCAGTTATGAGATTACTGTTGTTCACTTTATGGGTTCTTGGTATACTACAGTGCCAGAAAATTTGTGGATTCTCAGGTGTGTGTAAAAATACTTGAATCTTTATTTTTATTAGATTAGAGTTTCACTTACAGTAGATGAACTTTATGTAGCATTTGAAGAAATTTATAAAAAAAATTGAACGTTTTGACCGTTTTTTAGAATTGAACAATTAATCTGCAAACATCATGTTCATAATATGTCAAGTGCTAAAATTAATTGGAAGAATGAAATATCCTGGCTCATGTAATTTCCTCCTGATTCCCCGTGGCTCCATCCAAAACAATAGATAGACACGTACTCAGCATTAATTAAGAAAAGAGAAACAGATTTCTGTCATTAGAGGGACAGGGACAGGGAGTTCAGAGTTTCTTGTTGGAAAACTATTAAAATACTTTTAGTGTTTAAGCAAGAATACAAAATATCGGTTCAGTGATACATTAAAAATTTGATAAAAACTAGGCACTTCATCCTGGAAATAAACCTCAGGATGAATTGATTATGAAGGTCAGCTGCTGCAAATTCTATTTTCTCTGATGGGCAATAAGAAAAACACTGCCCAAAACAATTTTGTACTGGATACTTCAGCAGGCTCAAGTTTCAAGATCACTAACACCAATTAAAGTTACTATCATAGAAAGATAAAGACTTCTGATGCTAAATATGAGAAGAAAAGACAAGATATTCCGGTTAATCAATTCCTAAAAAAATTGGAGACTCTTGTTCACTCAGATCAAAACCTGGCATTTTTTATTGTAAATTCGCTGAAAAATAGTAGTTTCAAAGGCATTTGACAAAAAATAACGGGATAGTTCAATCACTCCCGTTAACAAGATGTTGTGAGACTGGTAATTGTGGTTTCCATATCCCATCCCACCAATAACTAATTCGAAAGCAACAAAGCCTGCAACGAACATCAACTACACCTTCACACTTTGTTGTCCATCCAATCCAAATCCACGC
The DNA here is from genome assembly GCA_013180625.2 of Boswellia sacra. Taxonomy (NCBI): domain Eukaryota; kingdom Viridiplantae; phylum Streptophyta; class Magnoliopsida; order Sapindales; family Burseraceae; genus Boswellia; species Boswellia sacra. Next base: position 336,846 of record SNVD02013892.1, read on the forward strand.
CGGTGAATCTTGTGTTGTGATGGGAAGGCTTAAAGCTACCCATACTTTCATACGAATCCAATCAATACTAAAAAGACCAAAATTTGATTCTTTTAACTTTAAAAAGAACAGGTGAATTGTGCCATTGATAGAGGAGTAGACTGATGATGGTCATGTGAATTGGAGTAGGGAAAAAAGCCGCCAAGTTTCCAATTTTGATATTGTGCTCTAATTGTCATGGGAAGCAATGTTAGGCTTTACTCTCTAATTTGTGTATTAATTACTACTGATTAATTTTACCTCACATCATTTTTTGAATTCTTCTTTCAACTAGTAAATTTATTTATTACTTCCCTTGATAGTTTCATAATGTCAGCAATAATTTGAGATAAAATTTGCTAGAACAAGGAAACAGTCTGTGTCAAGGAAAAGGAAGTTGTTGGAATATGTTATATTTATCAACAACTAATAACTTATTTTCATATCAGTATCAGGCATGAGTCATGACAAAAAGAAAAACCTTAGATGAATAAAAAAAGAACAAAGATTGTGATATAATGAGGGGTTCAAGGGTTTTCAAAAGAACTAGTCAACTGTGAAATTAATTTGAATGTTAAAGAATTCGAAGCTCCAGTAAGATCTGTGATGTTTTGGTTTACAGAAAAGTTCCGCAAAATGTCTTATTCATGGAGAATATAAAATTATTCCGGAGTTCAGCTCTTCCTTTTCTATTTTATGTTATTTATTTAGAACACGAAAGTTGTTTTGGGAACTTGAAAAATTAGAGGACTCTCAGGACATAATATCATGGGCCCTTGCATTTTCTACCTAATTAATTACTTGCATAAAAATATGCAAGGAGGATATGATTTCATTTCTTAAGGTTTCACAGATTAATTATTATTTTTGTATAAAATACGAAAGTGCAGATAAGTTACTTGGAAGTTATTATTAAATAATAATCTTGATTAAGTATGTAGAAGCCGCCAGCGTTGTCTTGTATATAACATTATCCTTCATGTGATCCTTTCCTGCCTAAGATGAGTATCAAGTGTCATCAATGCTTAATTAGTAGTAGTCAATTAACAAGGATGGGCTCTAATTCTCTATACTACCTAATTTATTACAATTGGGAAATCAAGAGGGCACATTAAAGTTTAACCAAAAGATTTAAAAAATTGAAAGAACTACCATGATTTGTAATATATATGTATATCATCCATTGCTCAAAATATGAACTTCCTTTCTTTTCAAAACGGTTAAGTATTTGAAGAGATTATATTTGTTGTAGATTTACCAAAAATTTGATGCCCAAGTAACCAGATGTTGAGGTTAACAAGATCGCTTCATAGATTATCCGTTAGAGTGCCTCATGGATCATGACAGACTTGCTCTATAAATATCTGTTATTGCCAATAACTCAGGAAAAGTAAAGGAAATTGTTTGATAAATATCAAATAATATAACTCAAGCCACATGAATGAAACACAATATATTAATTTGCCAGTACAAAATACATGTAAATAATCCCCACATGGAAAGAGAAGAAAAGAGAACCAAAGTTAGCTGAAATTTGCTAAAATTTTGATCCAGTCCCAGAAGAGGCACCCACAAATTCCCCTTCAATACTCTTCAGTGCCAGTAGATGTTCCTTGGCCATGCTTACTCTTCCTTCCCATAGTACATACACATACATAAATAGTCTACAGAAGAAACAAATTGAAAGCCATAGCAATAGAACACCATAATTTAATTAATTAACGTGAATATGATACTTGATAATCTCTCTAGATTTGCGCAAGTTCCTGGAAGATCTTCATGGCAGAAGCTGGCAATCCCAGAAGCACATTAATGCTTTTCCTCTCTTTCCCATGAGATAGGAACAGGGTCACTTCCTTCTCTGGCAGGGCCACTGGTCCTGAGAGAACAGGTTCTCCCCATCCAAAGTCAGTAGTGTGGAAAGATAGCCTTGACCAAGTAGTTATCAGAAGCGTGGAAGCTAGAGATGGCCTGGCTCTTGTGACTTCGAAGTAATCAATGGCTGACCTCATGTAGCTATCCGTAACCTGCTTGATTGCCTCCTGTACCCGTCCCACCGCAAATGATAGTGGCTTCTCCATTAATTCACCTGCTTGGCATATAGAATTAGTCAACACAATTCCATTCCCACAGTACCCTTTTGGTAGCGGAGGATTGAATTTAGGCCTTCCATCAACAGCAAACAAGAGCTTTGTACGTTGGTCAGGCAGGAATTTGAGTGCCTTGGTCCGAGCTCTCCACACAAATCCTGAAAGTGCTTCAAAAGTAGTGCACTTTTCAAGGACTCCATCTTCCATTGCTTTCATCTTGAGCTTTTCCAGCTTTTCTGGGTCAAAACAGAAGGATCTGTAGAGCATTTCATCTTTGTAAAGCTCATTGGTTTTAGACTTATCTTCCAGCTCAGCGAATTCTTGGTGCAGATGCTCTATCTTGGGTGGGTTCCGGGCTTTGAGTATGCTTCTGTCCAGGAATGGTGGCACATTAAGTGGCAAACCTCTTGCTGTTTCTCCCCATGAGTTCACAAATTCCATTGCGCCAATCCCATCAAACATACAATGGTTCATGCACAGCCCAAGAACAAATCCTCCACATTTGAACTTGGTCACCTGCAAAATAAATGAACAAATAATAGAGCGGTTAATGATTAACTACAATATTTGCGCAGCCATGGGCAGTGCATATATGTGCAGGAATTATTAAATATTAAAAACCTGAGCTACAAGAGGAGGCATCTCAAGTATGTTCTTTGCACCAGGAATATCATAAACAAGCTTCCCAAGAGTCTCAGGATCAGGCTTTGTTATGTCTCCGATCTGTTCAAGTGAACAGTTGGCTTCAGCCTCAACAAAAACAGCGCCTTCCCCTGTGCAATCTATGATAAGCTTTCCCTCAGAGCTTATTGTTAAGCGTCCAGCAAGAGGGTAGTAGTGAACAAGAACCTTTTTTAAGGCATCCTTGATCACTTCTCCAGCATTTTCATTTCCTTTCTCGTTTGACTTGAAACAATAAATGGTACGAACGATCACAGCAATGTTTTGGTCAAGGTTTGAAAGGAAGTAAAGACCCTTCTCTGTCTCCTCTGCAGGGGCAACCAAAGTTGGCTCAACTTGTTTCACACTAAGTTGAAACGCATTGCCATTGGACTTCTCCATCTTAGCAGACTGTTCAACCTCCACACCCTGAGACAACACAAAATCAGGAAAACAAGAATATATATTTATGAGTTAAGATATCAAAAAAGCAAACATGTGGGTAAATGAACAAATCATTGATAAGGACAAACCATGTGAACAAACTGAAGGAGACACAGGAGACTTTTGAAAGCAACTTAAGAGATTTAATGCTCCAAACTAAATGTAAGAGATTTCCAATCAGACAGACAAGGCTTGAACAAAATTTGCAATGGTCTGATAACAAGGCAATTGGGACGACAGATATATATGTAAAGTTTGTGCCTTTGTGGCCCCCAAGTCCAAATTTTATTCAGCTTGTTCAGGTAAATGAAATTGGCATGAAAGGGACAAGTGTTTTAGCCTGATTGGATTGTTTGGTGCTCGACGTCATTGGTAGTTGATATTGAATTGTAAGGAGAGAGGGGTACAATTGTTTCAAATATTTGTTTCTTTTGGGCTTGGTCTTGTTGTGTTGTTATTTCTTTCGGTCCTGCTGATATGGGTGAGGTTAGGCCACTAGCACTGGGACCTAACGTACCAGACAAGAGAAGAGGGTGATTATTTATGCAAATGTTTGGTGGGGTTGGCACCCCAATTTGCATACTAGCTTCCTGGTTTTTGTTATCAGAATCATTAGGTTACTTGTTCCATACTAATCCTATTCAAATGAAGACACCTCAAGAGGATGTGTACAGCTTCTTTTATTATTATTGGTATTTTTTTTATGGACTTTGAAAAATTCTGTTAAGCTTCTTAGCAACTTTATATTTTCATATTTCAATTTGGATATAAAATTCTCTCCAAGAAATTTGATACTAGTTAATGATCTTGCTATAACAGCTATTTAGGTGATTGTGTCACATGTTGTGATGATTAGTATCATAATTTCGTCATGTTAAATTTACAGGCAGATTAGAACCAGAAAGAGAGGTTACAATTATTGTCTTATATGATTCTTCAAGTGGGTAAATTTACTGTGTATGTTCCTTTTATTTGTTTCAGAAGAGGGGAGTAACCATCTAGGTTGAAGTTGCTTCAAATGGTCTAGAAGCATAAAATAAAAGATTTAAGTGAATTAGCTTTTTTGTCAAATTGTTGAAAAGTAATTAGTTTAACAAACATAAAGTCTTCTTAAGAAAGATTCCTGTTCATTTTTTTAAAATACATGTGTTACATGTTGTCAAATGCAGGAAATTGCAAATATTATAAACCATGAAATCCAGGGAATAACAACAGCGTATTTCCTTGTTTGTATAACGAAAGATAAAAAGCGTCAGCTATTCTAAGATTAGTCATTCTTGTTCATCTAATGGCTATTTTAAGATTAGTAATTCTTGTTCATCTGACGATGATTTATTGAGGTAGGCAGGACGATAGTACAACGTTGATTGCAACATCTTAACGAATTTGGTGAATGAAAGTAAAAAGAAAACACTTGTGCAAACAAAAATTGATTTAGAAATGGAGCTCGATTCCCTGTGATATTTCATTTTTAATCAATTTGACTTTCTTTTTGTTTAAGAAACTTGGCAACGACACGTAAACTTCCAACGATGGTTTCACAGGAAGCTTGCAAGATGCTTGTAAACTAGAAACTACGAATAGGAATGTTATTTCGGCATCTCAAATTCTAACAAATATAATATGGGATTCAAGTTTGATATTGGTACGTATCTAATGTACAGAAATATTATAACAGAATTACGTAGTAATTCTTATTGAAATATACAATATATCATATCCAACAACCGATACGCTTCAGCAATTTCTAAAAGAAATTCAATTAAAGCTCAAAATTATAACAAGATATGGTAAAGCATGCTTGGTCCATATGAATAGTGATGGCAATAAGAGTGGCGGGAGAGATCCAGTCGCACACTGCCACCTTATTCCCATGAAAATTACCTCCAATCATACCCTAATAAATATGGGTTAACACCGGTCCCCAGCTCTATGGTCCATTTTACCATCCCTACATATGAATAGAACAATACTCCATGAAAAAAATCACATCCACTCAGGTGCCATTACCATTTTCGCAAAAGGGCATCAGCCTAGCCATTTTCCTTATATACCTCACTAGGCCGAAAGAATTCATACACGACCAGCCGTCATGAATAATGGGACCATCGGCATGTAATACATTTTTGGTATTCATCAATAAGAAGCAGAATAGCCTAAAGTGTCCACTTTATTCCATTTTTGATACAGATGTGAATCTTTGCTTTCCTTGATTCTAACATGACCCTAGAAATGCCTGCTGAGTCCTGCAATATGGACCCTGCTTTCCTAATCCCAGACTTCGTAGTGAATGCGCAGTGTACTTTGCCGAACATTCAACATGCAAATTGTAAGTGCAAAATCTACTCCAAAGAACATAATTTCCACGAAGAAAGAAACAAATTTAAATAAACAACATGCAACCGCATAGAAATGGTCATACTTCAGCTCAACACTGAGAGACCCATTATCCTCATCTAAAATAGAACCAAATGATTTATGAATATACAAAACGATAACTGTTCTTCAATTTTCAGTTTTCTGGCTATATGTATACAACAAAAATGAAATAATTTCTTACCGCTATCAAGTAACTGAATCACCTTCATGGCCTATCAAACTCTTTCCAATTGACTTACAGATGGAAGCATGGAATGAAGGTGGCCAACTGAAATAATGCCACCCCCTTCTTACAAGTCCTTCAAACACCCATTGATGTACTGATGTCTTTCTCACACTTTTGCTTGTAGATAAAGTTATAACAGGTACTCTTAAACTGTCAAAGAGAGGCAAACTGTCTCAAAACTCAAGCCTGACCACACTTGCTTAGACAAGCAAGTCCTTCTTCCATATACTCTTCTCTGCTAATCCAAAACTCAGGTGCATCCTGAATGAGTTAAAGCCACCATATTCACTTCTTCGAGGATCCAATAAGTGGAAGAAAATGTTTAAATCTAGTTCACAATATGATCACAACCATGCCTTGCAACTTGTCTCTTTGTTGTCTGTGTGTGGGAGGGTGGGTGGGTGATGGAGAGAGAGATATATATACCTTCATAATCCCAGCAAGAACTGCCCCTCCAAGATATACCATATGCTTTCTTCTGGGTGGATCCTCAATTCGCAGTCGCAATTTCTGTTCACAAGGTATAGAACATGAGAAGACAATTTAAGGATTTCTGCTCTTTGACAATTGCAATGATTCTCACTTGACAGGTTTTCTAATTGTTGCCTCTGTTTTCTGCTGCAACGCTAAATATTTTACCTTCACATTTCTAACTTGATCAACACTTATGAAGGTCACCAAGTAGATATTTTTCTAACTTGAAAAAGTGAAATATATAGCCATCAACTGTTCAAAACAACAAAGGATTTTCTAAAATCACTTAAGACAATGACAAACGGAAACTAAGGCTTTGTTTGTTAACATTTTCAAAATACTGTTTCCTGAAAGCGCACATTCAGCAATACATTTAAATCAATATCAACCACATATCATTTTCAAAATTCGAAAAAATTTAAAATCAACACATATTCTTTCCAAATTTGGAAAACAAAAACTCAAAATACACAAACAAACACAATCTACAGTACCAAAAAACTAAAGTCTTCCTCACTAACACGATGATACTTGACAACTAATCATAGCTGCAATGCATTTAAACCTCAATTATGGTTGTAGTTTTTCATCAGGCAACTGAATATAATTTTCTGTACAATCAGATGGAAATTAAATTTAGGGTTCTTAACTTATTTTTCCTTTAGATTCCGTCTATTTAGTTAAGTGATTCATAATACTCAAAGTTATTCATATGAAATAAACTTTATCATTATAATTACATTAATAGAAAACTACTGATTTGGTATTTGTTTCTGTGTCTAACTTATATACATGCAGAACTCAGATCTCACCTTTAATCCATCTTTATTTCCCTTCAGGACCACTTCAAGATACCGATCCAGGATTTCTTTCTCTAGGCTGAAGCAAAAAATAAATAAAGTTCATCAATAACTACACATGAAATGCACAATCATGCTAAAAGATGTGCCCTCAAGAAACAGAGCAGTTTAGTTCGGTAATGATTAAGGATGAAGCTCTTGATATCCAATTTTACAACAACTATAGCAAGTGCAAGTAACATAATACAACCAGAAGAAAGCACACTAAAAGCAGCTGGACTAGTATTTCACACAACTAGAATTAAACAATCTCTCTAAGCAATCATCTCCTGCCTAACTGCTGAGAGGGCAAATCTAAACCGGCCATAGACCTATTAATTTTAATGTTCTGAGCTAATGCATAAGTTGAAATTTCAGCCATATTTATCCGAGTTCTGAAACAGGAGTCTGAAAATTAAATTCAGTAATTCTATGATGTCAAATAAAATAGAAACAGGAACATAAAATCTAAATGAATGTAGCCAAACTACTTTGATAAGAAAGAATATTCAAGATAAAAGAGTTCAACATAGTACCGACTAGGTAGGCCAGGATACATGGTACTGCCTCCACTTAAAACTATATGCTGGTATAGCTGCAAAGATAAAATCAAAATTCCAATAGATTAGAGTTTATATGCATACAAAATAGACAGAAACTACAATAAGGTATCGGATCCATATTTATCCAATCCTCCCAAAAAGCTAAAAAAGTTATTATTATGTTAATACCAAGTTTATAATTTCTAGAAAAAAGGAAAAGAAAAGAACTGTAAGAGTTTGCTAGTCAATGACATTATTGATGAACAAACATCTCAATCTCATATCATTCATCAATGACCATCTATTCTGTTCATCATATGGAAGTAAGCACAGAGTAGTCAAAGAATAAGTTCATTGAAGTTAATAAATAACCACTAGGCCTAAAAGCTTAATTTCATAAGTAAAATAATAAAAAACCATTTGATTAATCACAACAATTTCTAAGATCTGTAGCCAAAGAATAATTTAATTCCAGTTGTTAAGTAATCTACTTGATCTGATAGCCTATGTCAATAGGTTACAGCTCAACCAGTGGTATTTAGGCTATTGTACACCTCTGCATGTTCCTCGTGGATCTAAAGCTTAAAGAAAAAGGTGAAACACTGCCAGTATTGGCAAACTTCCAAATCATACAAAAAAAGAGAAAAATATTCATATAATGATACAGATATTGTAGCAAACCGGCAGCATTATTTGCACACAAAAAACAAATTATATACATCATTATCATAATCCATGTTTCAAGATACATACAAATGCAAAAAAATGCACTAGATTTTACAAACAATCATAGTACCATCATGCGGTTGTCAATATCCATTTCCTGAATGCAGCGAAAAACCATATCAGCCATTCCATCACCTTCAACATCAATAAGTTCCTGAAATAAGAAAGTATTCTTATGATCCACAAGCTTCAACTCACTATATTTTTGTCATTTTATGGCTTCACAGTCTTAGATGCTAGAGTACAAAATCACAATTAAAAGTGCCACTAATACTATTACAAGGAAAGGGTGATTAACTACTCTTCCAGAAACTTTTAACAGCCAAATACATCAAATCGGATTCTTCATTACTATGTACAACCATTTATGCAACCATTTTAATCTTATTGAAATCAAATGATTAAAATTGGTTCAGTACTTCCACAGACAAATAGTACATCTCACAAAGTGATCTGGGAACAAGCCCTTTGATTAAACTATCGACATTAAGCACCAAAAGGTGATCGGGAACCAATGACAAGCTACCACAAATCCAAAGAGAACAAGAGGGAGAATACTACGAAAACACCCAACAAAAAAACCTTTGAATAATCCAATCAATATCATCCAAATAATCAAGTCTAATGCAAACATAATGAAATACCAATGTTTATAATGGTCTAAACCCTAAGGACAAATTGGAGATTTGAGTCAACTAGGAGAAGTCAAATTCCCTAATTGAGTCAAAATCCCTAATTTGACAATTTCCCAAGTCAAAGAAACGCTAAATAACTAAATCATCAAAAAGACTAAAATGGCCCTAATCAAATAAATGACCATGCTACATCAAAAGGCCACTGTAAAAGGCTTGTGGCATATTTAGGTAAATCCCAAGCAATATATAGCATGGAAAATTTTAACAAATATAACACAATAATAAATAAGAGTGAAGGCTTACTGGAGTAAATAGAGCCTCAGGGGCCTGAAACCTTTCAGTTCCTACTTTAATGGTCCTTCCATCAGGCAGCTGTTTAATATAAAATCCGTCAACACATCGTGCAAAAAGAGAGGGAAAAGAAAAGGAAGAAAGAAAGAAACATTTGCTGAAGTCAAGACAGAAAAACTCTTATGATATTAAACCAAAATCCAGAAGTGACTATTGATTTTTGGGTTTTTATTTTATTTTATTTTTAAAGGAGTTGGTTTTTGGCGTAGAAGGAAAAAAAAAAAAAAAGAATCAGTGGGCGAAAAGAAACATCAGGGAAAGGAAGAATAATGCTTCTACACTCTCCAGGTGAGATTCTTAAATAAATTCCAATTTGGCAGTTTACAAACTGAACATTCACCTTAAAAATCAGCAGAGAATCAACTTACAGTATAATTCTTAACCAGGATGGTGGTCTCAAGTCCTAATTGATATTCTCTTTTGTAATCATAACTGCAAGAAATATAATTGATATTAGATCATAACACACAAGTTCCACAAAATCACTGCATGCATGAAATTATTCATTCACCTTATATAGCAGAGTTTTTCTTTGATTTGCCTAACAGTTTCAAAATCAGCAGTCTTATTCATTGCATACCTACAGGAAATAAATTTAACCTTCAACATGGAAGTATTGTAAATTACATTGATCTTGCTAACATTATTTATCAAAGAATTCACCCTCACCCTCTTCGTGAGAGTAAATCAACAAGATAGGATGTTATGTGCCGACCAGCTACATTCATTCGCTTAGTAAGATGAGGGAATGAGTAACCATCAACAACCGGAACCTGGGGAGAAATGTTAAAGTAATTATGGTTTAGAATTGATATACCACTCTGGATGAATAAAACACTTCCAACAAAGTGAGAGAAAAAATATCTAGCAATAGTCAAATATGAATTCTCTAATACATAAAACATAAAGGTCAGCTCTAAATAGCTAAGGATTTTTGCTATTTATTTGACGAAGAATCTAGAATTTACTTTTACTAGGAAAATAATCTATCTCAAAAAATTAGGTTGGTTTCATTGTTCTAAAGTTAAATTCTTGTTTAGGTAGGTTTCATTTATTAAAAGTAGATCTTTTATTTCCCAGTTTAATAAAGTCTACTCCACTATATAAAAATTATACTCTAATGATCATTAAATATTGAAAATTGGTTTCTCCTCCCAATTAATTTTTTTCTACCCTAATTCTGTGATTTCTCCCCTTTTTTCTTCTGATTTTCTCTCATTTCTTTCTCCAACTCTCTCTCTCTCTCTCTCTATTCCTTTATCAGTTTCAAGAAAGCCTTACTGAATTCCTTCATAAAAGTTTGAGATTGAGATACGAAAAATCATATAGTACATATGATCTCATAAATAGTAGAATTTGAGTGATGACATTAAGAGGAAGGCGGTAAGCAGATATTTTTACTAGATTCACAATTGAAATTTGAAAATGTAAATGTATACTTCTTATAAATTTTGAAAAAGATTTCTACTGCTAAAGAAAAAAGAATTATCATACTTCAAATGCTCCATGATTAATGTGATCATTTTTCATTTTCAAGCAACATCTAAGTTACCAGCCAAAAGCATTAAAAAATGAAAAATGAAACCACAAAGTAACAATGGGTTGCAAGATTTGTGTAAAAATAACACAAACTTCATTCTTGAGAAATTTACCACATGAGTGACACCGTCACCAGAGTCAATAACAAGTCCAGTAAGCAAACCTGTGGCAATTGAAGGTAAAGATGAAGAAAACATGCAAAAGGAGAATGGGGTAAAAACAGAGGAGCAGTAACAATATAGAGTTAGTTTCTAGAAACTAGAAAATCCCGAAAGTTATCTTGAAGGGATTGAGTATTCATGCCAACAGTTTCCATGGTCTTCAAAAGTGTTAGTGGAACAAGCTATTCACTCCATTAATAATATTTATGGACACATATGTAAATCTGTTTGTAAATGTGCCAAAATCAATAAAGGGAAGATAAACCTTCAAACATCTTCATAAGCACCTTGAGCGTACAAAGTTAAAACAGCTTGGATTTGAATGAAGACACCAGCAAAGTTGTATTTCTCAAACATGGTCTCCACCTGCAGCACCAAGCAGCTCAAAATCATGAGATGCTTTTGCAACATTTATTTAGTAATTATCAGAATATTATATCAAAAAATTGGACACAGACCATTTTTTCACGGTTTTTTGAGGGGTTTAGAGGTGGGTCTGTAAGCAAAATCTTACATTCTGTCGGGTCAATCTGTTGATAGAGAATGTACAGGATTTAGCTACAATCTAGTAAATCAAAGTTAAAGACAATAAAGAAAAAAGGATTTTTGGTATATGTTATAATTATCCACAACCATCAGAAGAGCCATAAGCTTACTTTTAACTCACTGAAAAATGCATGGTCCCACACATGACCCATATCGTCCCAATTTTGAACTATACCGTTGTTAACAGGATAGGATATGTCCAGTTGATGCCGCAAATCTGCACATGCTGCTCCAACAATGATGTCCTAAAAAAATTATTTAAAAGATCAAATAAATAAAAGATAGAAAAAGGTCACCATTATTAAATAATAAGCCGTGAGTCTTAAGCATATGTAATGAAAATGAAAATAATCCCTAAATATTAGCTAAGTAAAATGTTAGTAACATATATAAACTATCTATAGAACTGATTAAATGATCACATATTACTCAATTTGAGCATATATTTGCATGCTTATCTACTAAAGCCAATTACATTTCACGATAGAAAACATATTTTTCACCTTGATCTCTTGTTCCATGAGCGATTCTTCATACCGGAGCATTGGCCTCCCCACCACACAAGGGAATACAGAGGTTGGAAAATTCTCTCCCGCAAATCCACACTTGACATACTGCAATAAATAACATAATTCTAGCTTTAAAAATGACGGAACCCCACAACAAATGTAAACAATAACTAAAAAAGGGATTACTAAACCCTTCGCTTCTTTCCCACTCTCATCATTTCTTCCCAACCAAGGAAAGGAAAGATCATCCCCACTATTCTATTTCTTTCCTCCCTGCTTCCTTCCCCCATTCTTCTCCTTTTGCACCAAAAGAAGTGCTAATCGGAAACTAATATATTTGACAACTTCATTGTAAGCATCATCAAGAGTCGTTCAAGTTTAGCAGACACTATCACTGACAAAAGCTCACAATGTATGCAAGTAAAAAATATTTAATAGAATCTAATATTTCAGTAGATCTAATCAGTAACAATCACAACGAATCGAATTAGAGCATCGGATTATACTTTTCAATAACTAATTTCATCAAAATGCTCCGATCGTTGATCGGAGTCTATGACAAAGGACATGAGATAAGAAAGTGAAGAATCGTACCCCAGTGCCATTGTCGCAAACGACGACGTTTCTGTTGTCCATGATCCGATTTTGCTATAGATCCATAGAAGAAGGAGTGCGACTGCTACTGAGAGCTGCTTTCTTCATCTAACCGCTTTTCTTCGACCGGAGGTGCGTCTAATTGCAGGAAAGAATTCGTTGTAATAGGCTACGTCAACTCAATAAGATGCTAGTTTAGTTGGAGATTAAACGCAGCCGTTTCTTTAAAATCTTTTCTAGGCCCACTCACGTGAATTTGGGTTTTTTTCTTTTGGGTTGGGCTTGGTCGTGGGACTGGGCCGAGCTTTAACATTTTACGTGCTACACAATGCAGCGTCTACAGACTCCCTATATAACGAGCCCAGTATTTTAGGGTTTCTCCTCGAGACTTGAAGTTGGGGTTGAGGAAGAAGCTGTAGCTTTGAAAACCTCATGATGGTGAGCAACACCTCTCTCTTGCCTCTGTTTATGGTTTCTCTGTTTTTTTTTTTTAACGTTCTGTTGACGAACTATTCGATATCCTTATTTTTAACGCTTAGGCTCCAAAACGAGGTGTTAAAGCACCCGTCGCTGCAACGAAGAAGAAACCGGTATTGACCTTATTGTTTATCAATGTAATGTGATGTTTTTCTTGCGGGTGTTCTGTTTTTGGTTTTGATGGTATCGTTTGTTTGTGTTGCAGGAAAAGGTGGTGAACCCGTTGTTTGAGAAGCGACCGAAGCAGTTTGGAATTGGAGGCGCATTGCCACCTAAAAAGGATCTGACTCGATTTGTGAGGTGGCCAAAGCAGGTTCAGCTTCAGAGGAAGAAGAGGATCCTTAAACTTAGGCTTAAGGTCCCGCCTGCTTTGAACCAGTTCACTAAGACCCTCGACAAGAACCTCGGTATAAACCCATCAACCTCAAAAGTTTTTATTTCATGTATTTAGTTTGTCCCTTTCTTTATTTTGATAAATAAATGATTTTATCATCTTAATTGTGCCCTTAAAAGAAGATGATAAATTACTCTGATAAATTTTGATGGAAATGCTGGCTTTGCTTGTTGAATTGGATGTGAATCATTCCACGGGGCACTTAGCTGACATGTTGTTTATGTGACAATGGCTCTCTGTATCCTGTTTTTCAAGAAGTCCAAAAACATTTGAGATGTGGCCCTTGCTGAATGCACATGCTTTCTTTGTTTGGTATTGTCATGATAACATGATTTAGGTGCTTGTTCATGTGTGGATTTAAACAATTCCTTTGAGGATATATTTTACCAATAGACAGATTTAATATTGCACCTTTTGTTGGTTATTAAGTGTGAAATGTCATGTTGCTGTGAATACAAGCAAGTTATATGAGCCAAAATGTTTCATTGTTGTTGATGGAATAATAATTTTCAATTATTTCTCTGTTGTGAAACTTTTTCTGCAGCATCAAACCTGTTCAAGATGCTTCTCAAGTACAGGCCTGAGGACAGAGCGGCAAAGAAGGAGCGGCTCTTGAAAAAGGCTCAGGCAGAGGCTGAAGGGAAAACTACTGAGGCTAAGAAGCCTATTGTTGTGAAATATGGTTTGAACCATGTCACCTATCTTATTGAGCAGGTGATCTTTTGTTTTTGTGTAATTTTGATTAATTGCACTTCAAATGTTACTCGTCGGTTGAACTTCTCATCCATATTGACTGATTTTCAATTACATTTTCGCTGCAGAACAAGGCTCAGTTGGTGGTTATTGCTCATGATGTGGACCCGATCGAGTTGGTTGTCTGGTTACCAGCGTTGTGCAGGAAGATGGAGATCCCTTACTGCATTGTGAAGGGAAAAGCACGCTTGGGAGCGGTAATTATACCATTTATCTTTTATCTTCAAAACTTTTCACGGCAAACTGTATGAATTTTGAACTAAATCATTGTACCTTTCCTATAGATTGTCCATAAGAAAACTGCATCAGTTTTGTGCCTGACAACAGTCAAGAATGAAGATAAGTTGGAGTTCAGCAGAATTTTAGAGGCTATTAAGGTGGTGTAAAGTTAAATTTTCAAGTTGTATAACTTTCAGAGTTTTAGGATAATTGGATCTTACTTTTGAATTTGTTCGTTTTGTCTCAGGCCAATTTCAATGACAAGTACGATGAGTACAGGAAAAAGTGGGGCGGTGGGATTATGGGTTCGAAATCACAAGCCAAGACAAAGGCTAGGGAAAGGGTCCTCGCCAAGGAAGCTGCCCAGAGAATGTCATAAGAGCTAACATTGTGCAATTTTGTTGTTTAGGATATTATGACTATCTGAGGCCATTAGCCTCTGAGAGTTTTGGTAATTCTAAGTTTTCTGGTTGATTGCAGAGCTTTTATTTTTTATTTTTTATTTTTTTACAGGCAGATTAAATTCAATTGAGAGGTAATGTTGGGCATCTGAATGAAAATATGGGTTCATGTTATAGCTGTTAGGTTACTTATGCAACAGTTCTATGTTTTGGTAATGTTAGAAGTTTTTGTCCACTGATCGATATTTTATAACAGTTGCCGCATCATCTCTCCAAATAATTCTGTCTATGGAAAGTATGTCAGTTAGTGATCGAATTTGGTCTGTAACATTATATAATCAGGGAATGTTGTACCATCTTTCCTCTGAACTGGATTCATTGTCGTCGGGGAAGATATTGGAAAGCCACAAATTGTGGCCCACTTTTTTTTTAATTTTTTGTTTGTTGGTTGGGGCCTGGGGGGGACCTGCCGTAATGAGAAATTAAAATTTAAAATTGACATTTGGTAGGTGTTTTACTATTTTGCATATGATTGAAATTATGAAAACCGATTTGAGTTTTCATGAATTTTCTCTTTAGAAGAAGAGAATGGCCTGAGTTTTTATTTATATGGGTGAATGGGGTAACATCACTTGACATATTAGAGGTTAGTTTTGAGGGTTAAGTGCTTGAATTTTGGCGGATCGTATCAGAAGTAAGTACGGATTTTCATCTGTTATGTGGTAAGTACCAAGTAGGGTAGGACGATTAAGGTAGGGGTCTTATGTGACAGTTACTAGCATTGTCAATTGATCCCCCCCTTTAATTGAATTTTAGACTTCCAAATATTGGTTTTTGGAGAAATGGTCAAATTTCACTCCCAGTATTTGGTTGTAGGAAGTTCTCGCGGCCCTTGGACCTACTTTGATAATCTTCATGCATTAACAGTGGTAGTTGTTGTTTGTTTGTATTTTTTAAATTTTAATTTTTTGAATTACATATTTATCAATATATTTAAATTAATATTAAATTATATATTATTTTTAAAATTTAAAAAAATTAAAATCAATTATATATTTTTTCTAAATTTTAAAAATACAAATTTAAAATATATAAACAAATATCCTCGATTCTCAGTTATTCTCTTGTAGCCTAAAAGGCGGCCGTAAGCTCAGTATCCAATAACGAAATACTGTTTTATAAAAAATTAAAATAAAAAAAGGGGAAAGACTTGAGGGAGCATTTCAGGGCTATGTGCAATACCGCAATTGCTCAATTCAAATTTGATTTAGAAGAAAGCACCAGCCACAATTTGTAGAGACATAGGACAGTCGCAATACCTCGTTTGGCTTCTTCTTGTGTTACTCGGAGCAACTTATGTGACATCATTATAGGCTCTTGGCTACGGCCAGCAATTGTTTCACCTTTTACTTAAATCAACTTTTTGGTTCCGATTTGTTGTGCCCTTTTTGTCTTTTCACCATTTCATATCTGCTTTATCCTTCAAAATTAATAAAATATTTTAATATGTAAGTGCTAATTGCATCACCGAGGGTCATGTAATCCCATTTCATACAGCCCAATTTTAATCTATACATAACCACAAACGATAAAAATTTCAAGAATAAAGCCATCTTACACACTAAATAAATAAATCCCAATAAGATGCTATTGACTTTTAAGTTTAGTACTTCTTCCTTCAACTTAATTTCTCATAAAGAATTCAGATTAAATAATATCTTCTTCATCCATATACCCCGCACCAACTAACATTTCGCATTTAAAAACAACAAATTTTAAATATAAAATACTAATACAAAGTTCAGATCGGTTTGCACTGTTATCATATATCTTTTTTTAAAAAAGTAATAATTAAAAGAAATAGTATTTTTTGGTATTGCAATTTCATAATCCAAACAAAAATATATAAATAAGCTCTCTTAAAAAGGAAAATTGCTCACTCTGTCTCTCTCTCTCTCAAACTCTGCAATTCATCAAACCCTAGCAATCTCTCTCTCTCTCTCTCTCTCTCTCTCTCTCTCTCTCTCTCGCTCGCTCGCTCTCTCTAATATCGGACTCAATTTTGTGAGAATTTCGGTGATGGCTGACGGAAACCTCGATCTGCCGGACGATCTTCTTTCCTCTAAGACGGTCGATCAACACCGCTCCGTCAAAGGTGCTCGTCTTTTATTATTTCAATCTCAATTTCTCTTTATCTAATCTCATTGCTATTGAAAATCAACTTTTTACTCACATCTGATCGATCTCTTCAATCTAACTCTCTCCCTGCTTATCATCATTTCGCAGCGCTTCAGATATCTTTCATATATGTTCACCTTTTTTTGTTTTTTTTTCCTAAATTGCATTAATTATAAGGTGTGAAGTTCATGCTTTCCTTGTTTGAATAAGCTGTGTTCCTTTTTTGAGGTATTTGAGGCCGTTAAACGATTCGCAGGTTTATTTGAATTTTATACTGTTCATATATTTACTTTGTCCTTGTAATTGTAAAACATAATTTAATTAGGAGTCAGTGCAGAAGTTCTGTATATTTTTTACGCGTTTTAATCTTATTATTTTCCTACTCTTTGCTAGGTATCTCCATAGTGTCTTCGATTAACTGGTTAACATTGTAGTGTAGGAGGCCTTTATGACTGAAGCAAATAATAAAGAAAAATATGGTAATTATCTTATTTAAGGGTTGGATTTTATGATTGTAGTATTTTGAATGAAGATTTAATTGTACACATAATTTATTGTGTAAGTGCTACTTAGTATGTATACTAAATCTATTGGTTTTCATTGTTTTTGTGTACTGATTGTTGCCTTATCAGATATAGTTTCTTTGTTTTATTTCTCTTAATTGATATTAATCATATGTTAAAAATTGTTTGGTTTTTGCCCTATGCTTTTTGTGTGTACGTGTGTGTGTGTGTGTGTGTGTGTTAATGAGTAACTATGCAAGTTGCATTAGTGATTTTTTGTGCTATGATAGATGAAGCTTGGAGAGGATCTAATGAGGAGAAGTCACTTATGGGGTTACTTGATGAGTCAAAAGGTAGTTATTTCTTCCTTTTGAAATTATGTTAATTGTAGAAAGACTTGTGTTAAGCATTTATATATGTGCAAATTCTCATCTGTCTTATTTTCAGTTATTGTTTTGTATGCATCGTTCTCGTAGCTTATTGCTGTTATGCTATTTGTGGTTGTAATTGCAGATCAAGCAACTTCAGAGAGCAGCATTCCACTGTCTCCACAGTGGCTCTATGCTAAACCAACCGATCCTAAGATACCGACTACAGGAGCTTATGGGGTAAGAAACTTTTGAATAACTTTATGAAGGATAAGTTCACCTACATTAGGTTTTTTTATTTGTTTAAAGGGTGGGTGGACAAGTTTGTAATTTCATTACTTTTACATGGTAAGCTGGAATTTTTTTGTCAAAAGTTATTTGTTTTCTGGAGTTAGTAAACTGTTTTTTGAGGCATTTTATTGCTTTGATTTTCTTAAAGGAAAAGAAATATTAATAATATGATGATGCTTACCTGCTGTATTTTCTGGATTACTTGCTGTTTGGTATAAGATTAATTGTTTACTATTCTTATCATATGATGACCTTCAGATCTAAAACATTAGTTTCATTTAATTTGACTGCTTCTGAATGGGACAAAAGAAATGAAACCTTTTCTTGGTTTCATAGATGGAGCTGGATTTTGGGTTATGAACCATGATTGTCTGCGATAATACTCCTGATTCATTTTTTAATTGTTGCTCTACTTCAAATTTTTCTATTTTCAACTAATGACTGTTTATCATCCTTTTCTGGTTGGTCTCTACCCCAGTAAAATATACTGTATTGTTGTGCATTTTCATCCCTTCTTGATATCATATCTATCAAGGTGATTCTGGAATGTTTTACATGATTAGATATATTTTAAAATTACATTTATGATTTCAGGCTTGTAAACCTATTCTTTTAGCCATGGTTAAGCGATTTGAGCTTACATAATTGCTGGCCTCTACATGTGTGGATGTGTTTTTGTCCCTTCCATCTGCCAGTGATGTGTTGAGCATGTTCCTGCATTATAGCCTTGGATGAATTCAAGTTATGGAAATTTCCTGCAAAATTTCTTGGCATCTCTGTTTGCTTTTAATAAAGATCATTTCACA
Organism: Boswellia sacra; assembly: GCA_013180625.2. Taxonomy (NCBI): domain Eukaryota; kingdom Viridiplantae; phylum Streptophyta; class Magnoliopsida; order Sapindales; family Burseraceae; genus Boswellia; species Boswellia sacra. The sequence goes on from SNVD02013892.1 coordinate 355,969, forward strand.
ATTTTGTGAAGACTTAAGATTAATACGTTTATTGAGAATAATCCTTTTTTTCCCTAAATTAGTGCCAATATAGGAAGTGTGACAAGAATTATCTGACATCCTATCTTGTTATTTAGGTTATAAAAATGTATGTTTGCTGTGAGGATCATGATATACTGATGAATGAAATTAAAATTTTCTTTTTAGCATATTTATTGTTGTTTACCCTCATAAATATCTTCTGTATGGAAAAAAATGGCAGGAAATGCGTGCACCAAATTCTTTGCCTCAGGGAAACACCAGTGATAGTAATCTAAAAGACAGTTGGCGTCTAGATGGATCTCAAGATAAGAAAGACTGGAGGAAGACTGTGCCCGAAATTGAAAGCAGTCGCCGCTGGCGTGAAGAGGAGAGAGAAACTGGCTTACTTGGTCGAAGAGATCGCAGAAAGGAAGATCGCCGTGCAGATGCCATTTCATCTAGGGAAATTTCTGAAAATAGAACCTTGTCTTCTGCAGATCGTTGGCATGATCCTAGTAACCGTAGTCTTGGGCATGAATCACGGAGAGACAGTAAGTGGTCTTCAAGGTGGGGTCCTGAAGATAAAGAGAAGGATTCTCGAACTGAAAAGAGGACAGATGCTGAGAAGGAAGATACTCAGATTGACAGGCAATCTTTTGTCAGTGGCAATCGCACAGCTTCTGAGCGTGAAAGTGATTCTCGTGATAAGTGGAGGCCGCGCCATCGTATGGAAGTTCATACAGGTGGCCCAGCTCCATATCGCTCTGCACCAGGATTTGGGCTGGAGAGGGGACGGGTGGAAAGCTCAAATGTGCGATTTGCTGCTGGGCGTGGAAGGTCTACTATTAATGGAAGCCTACAAATAGGCAGGCCCCTCTCTGTACCTGTTATTGGCTCTGTTCCTGTAGATAAATTATCCGGCTCCTCAGCTGTATATTGTTATCCTAGGGGGAAGCTTCTTGACATTTATCGTAAACAAAAGTCTCTTCCTAGTTTTGATTCTGTACCTGATGAGATGGACCATGTAACACCAATAACACAAGTATCTGCCATTGAGCCCTTGGCTTTTGTCGCACCTGGTGCAGAGGAAGAGGTATATGGATTATTATTATTATTGTTATTATTATTAGTAAATGCATTATGGTTATTATAGTTGCTCCAAATTGGATTTTGCATGTTGCAGGCTGTTCTTGCGGATATATGGAAGGGAAAAATTAGAAGCAGTGAAGTGTTACAAAACTCTTTTAGGGACAAAAATGTTGGATCAAATACTACAGGTAATCAGAGTTAACATTCTCATTGGCGTATGACTAATAAACTGTTTCCTTACTCTCTGATAGAGATTTACTGTTTACACAGGCTGTACTGATATGACCTCCAATGAGGTGAAACATATTTCTTCAGTTAGCACTGAAGAAACTGTTGAATCTCTTGAAAATCCTGCTGTAAATAATTCTTGTCAAGGTAATGTCTGAGACATTGGATACATCTGATCCCCAGGCAGTTAGTGCCAAGTGTAAAGAAATATCGGTAACCTAACTATTGCTAGTTAATTGAGTTGGGAAAAATGACTCTTTCATTTATATTTAATGAACTTTGCTTTCCTTCATTTCAGAAAGATATTCTTTTAAAGAAGGTAAAGGGAAATCTGTGACAGGAACAACTCATGCGGTGAAACATGATGGCTTAATGTCTCCAAAGGGACATGATATATGCGGTGCAGAACTGATTACTGGCCCCACTAACAGTGTTGATGAATTGAAAATTTTTGAAAACCAGCAAGTGGAAGATTTAATTCTCTCAACGCACCCTAAATTGGAAAATGTTAAGTCAGCTGCTTCTCTTGAAGTTGATAGCCAGCTTCCTGATGATTCAAGTTCTCTGTTTGATTTTAGATCTCTGCAGCAAACTGCAAATAATGATCAGCTTCATCAAAAGAGCAATGATGGGGCACATTCATCTGATATTGTTTTGCCACCAGAGGATTTAAGCTTATTCTATGTAGATCCTCAAGGAGTAATTCAGGGACCATATATGGGGATAGACATAATTACATGGTTTGAGCAGGGCTATTTTGGAACTAATTTACGTGTTCGATTGTTTGATGCACCTGCTGGATCACCTTTTCTAGAACTTGGTGAGCTCATGCCACATCTAAAAATTAAATCTGCGTCTGCCACTACCAGTAATATGGTTAGCACATCACAGCTCTCTGATGCTGTTGGACACAACTTGGAAGAGAGTGTGGGCTCTCCTGCTTCTGGCCCTGACTATGAGGGGTCTGTTGTTTTAAATGATCATTCAACTGGTTTTGAGGCTACTTCAAATATTAATTTTCAGTCAAGAGTGCCTAATCATGGTCATCTTCCTGAGCTTCATAGCTTGCAAAACTCTGTTGGTCGAGATGAAGGTATTTGCATGGCTTGATTTTTCAATTAACTTTTATCTTGTATGTCTTTATTATGCCTCTTAAATTGCTTTCTTTTATTTGTTATAGAAATTGTGTTTCCTGGGAGGCCTGGAAGCAACAATGCTAATTATTTAAGGAGATCTGGTGGTGATACTCATAGTTCATTTTCCAGTCCTGCTAGCCACCATTCCCTTGTTAATGAATTTTCTGAAAACAGCGTGGATAGACTTCAGGATGATGATAAGTTACATCCCTTTGGTCTCATGATGTCTGAGCTCAGAGACAGCTCTCATTTGAGGCGCACTCAGTCATCCAATATGGCATCAAACATAGGTGATCATGGTCAGTTAACAGATTCTTTACTCGAAAGAGATGCTACATTTGTCAGCCAGAACTCTCTGGGTACAATGGGTGATCAACCCACTCTTGGGGAGATGTGGTCTGATGATTACAGAAGGAACACACTTTCTAAACCTAATAAATATCAAGGTTCTATAGATGCTCACCAATTATTTCGGATGGAGGAAGAATTGAATGGTTTTGACATGGGGGAGCACCTAATTTCGCAAAAGTTGCAAAAGGAACAACTGCAACCACAAAGTCATTCCTCTCCTCAACCTTTTTCCCATTCAACTGGATTGGGGATAGATCAAATTCCCGGTTTGGCTCTTTTGCAGGGCAAGAACCCAAATCTGCAACAGTCAATCCATCATCCAGTAACAGATGTGGACCAACTTTTGGATTTTCAATTTCAACAGCAGCGACATCTTGAACTTCAACAACAGCGACATCTTGAGCTCCAACACCAGCGGCATCTTGAGCTGCAACGCCAACGGCAGCTTGAGCTGCAACAAAAGCGGCAGCTTGAGCTGCAACAACAGCGCCAGCTTGAGCTGCAACACCAGCGCCAGCTTGAGCTTCAGCAACAGCGCCAGCTTGAGCTTCAGCAACAGCGCCAGCTTGAGCTTCAACAACAGCATCGGTTGCTGCAGCAACAGCAGCAGCAGCAGATTCGTCTCAGCCAAATGAAATTGATGCAACAGCAGCAACAGGAACAACAACAACAATTGCTTCTTGAACAATTACTGCAGCATCAGATACCTGATCCAGGTTATGGGCGGTTGAAGGTAGATCCTATGAGAGATAACCTACTTGATCAGGTTCAGATGAGGATGAATCTTCTGCATGAACTCCAGCAGAATTCTCACACAAGGCACCTTGATCCATCGCTGGAGCAGATCATACAAGCAAAGATTGGACAGAGCGCACTCCAGGGACAGCAAGCTGATTTGTTGGAATTCATATCACAGGCAAAGCACAGGAATATGCTTTCTTCAGAACAGCAGCTTCATTTTCAGCAGGAACAGATGCATGCTCGGCAGTTATCTCTGATGTTAAGGCAGCAGTCAGGGTTGGATGGGGAAGGGCGTATAACTGGGCCATGGTCAGTTGATGAGGCTGGTCAGTTTGCCAGGGATCCATCTGGACATCACCAGGCTCATTCTGCAGGCTTTGGTGCTTCAGATTTATTCCAGCAACAGCAGAGGCTTTCCTTACACGAGGAGAAATTCAACCATCTTAACTGGAATCATGCTTTACAGGAACGACATCAGCGAAGGTCATATGAGCCTAGCTCCATTGCAATGGATAGGTCAATGCCTCTCCCTCCGGCAGTTGCCGCAGGAATGAACTTGGACAATATAAATGCTCGTGCTCAAGGTGTAGATTTTCCAGATCGACATCTCTATATGCAGCTGACTGGTCAGCTGGGTTCGTCTGGTATCCCTCCTCACTCCCAACATGTCTCTGATGAATTTTATGCTTCTCATCCAGATATGAACGAGAGCCACTCTGGAAACAATGCACCACTAGAAAATAGTTGGATTGAAAAGCAGATGCAACAATTGAATCTTACATCTGAACAGCAAAGAAAGGGGCCAGAAGTTAATATGAAATCAGTGGAATCAAGTATGTGGACATCCACTGGAGGCGATGAGGATAAATCGAAGCAAGCTCTAATGGACCTTCTCCACCAAAACTTGGGTCTTCAAGCTGCACAGTCATCAGAAGTTGATTACCAACATCATATATCATCTCCTAGAACGCGGGAAACCTTTTGGCCAGTTTCAGAGAAACACTCTTCAAATCCTCCTTTTAATCTTCTCGCAAATCAAGAAGTCAATGCAAACAGCGCTTTTATTGAAGGGCCTCAAAATTCCATTTCAAGTGCACAATTTAAGCATTCAGGAAACAGTGAGAGATTGATCCTAAGGTCTAATTCTGGAGTACCAATAGAACAGTCATTTTTGGCGGGCAGCATGGAAAATTCCGGCACCATTGGCAAATCAGCTTTGGATAAGGAGTTGGTGGAGCTGGAAGGATTGAAGGGGAAGAGTCATGGGTCCAGAGGCATGAGTAGGTCAGTTTCAGAGATCAAGGACAACTTGGTGGAACAGGCGGAAAACTCTCTGGCTCATGGAGAGCTACCAATTAATACCCATGGTCGGCATGGTTTGCAAGGTACTGCTATAAATTTGTCAAAATTCTTATCTCATAGATTTTCATTTTGTTAAAAAATAAATGTTAAAAATACTGTGAAATGATGCAGCTGGGAACGGAGGCTTATACAACTATGAGATTGGGTCAGATAAGTCACTTGGAGAAGTGTCAAATGACAGGTATAGTTCTCTTCTGCTGTGATTGTTACCGTGTGAAATCATATGAATTTTTGATACTTGTAACTTGCCTGTGGCTAATTTTGTTTTAAAAATTATGGTTTGCAAGATTAAACTAGGGAATAAGTCCTTACATGTGCTACTATTTCGGTACGCGTACTTATTGTATGTGATTTAAATGGACTTCTGTTGACAGGCTGCCCTCCATATTACAAAGGGGCCCTGACAATAATTTGAACAAACGCCCACCGGTATCAAAAGCTTCTTCTCGCCAGGATGTTTTGCCTGAGCCAACTTCTGCTGCATTGGTCAAGCAGAAAAGCTCAAGTACTCTTGAATCTGATGGTACATAAAGTTTTTTACTTGCATGCTTTTGCTTTTGTTTGTTGGTTAAAACAATATTAGATCACTTACCATTGTTAATTGTGGTGATTTCAAGATGAGAAGCGGGATTCCATCAATAATCCTGTGGCGACCCGTGTACCTGAAAATCAAGCGTCTGGCAAGAAAGATCTGCGTTTTAGGAGGACCTCATCTTGCAATGATGCTACTGTTTCAGAGACATCATTCATAGACATGCTTAAGAAGCCAGTACTTCAAGAAGCTGATGCATCAAATGGAGCTGCTCCAGAGTCAACTGATGGGAGCACGGCATCTGGGCGAAGCAGCAAAAAGAAAGGGAAGAAAGGAAGACAAATTGATCCTGCTCTCCTTGGCTTCAAAGTTTCCAGCAACAGGATCATGATGGGTGAGATCCAGCGCCTTGAAGATTAACTAGAACAAGTTGTACATTAGTTTAGTTTTTCTCCATTGTTTTAGGTATTATTTTGTACAGTTTATTGGGAAGCATAGTTCTTATAAAGTTCCTCATTTTTTTTTTCATGATTTAGTTTTTTTAGATGGAGCGATTGATTTAGTTTTGAATACGTGCCTGCCTTTCTCCATGTATACCGTGTAGGAGGAAGTGACGCATTGTGTAAATGGGATAGATGAAAAAAAATTTTTGTAGGGATGTGCACACTGATTAAAGGAATAGTTATAGCAAGGCATCATTTTTTTAAAAAAAGAAATTTTCTATTTATTCTTTCACAACCCATGATTGTCAGTGAATCCCCCTTGTTACTTAAGAAAAACAATATAATATCAGAACAAAAGGACGACTCAATAGTTGTGGTTGAATCTTTACAGAAAATCACTCTTCAGAAATGAATTCCGGCGGACTAAAACTGTAATGAGAGTGTACAAGGTAAGCTGCAGTGATACTTAAGGACTTGACATAATCAACAGTATGCATGCCCTTGGGAAGGATTCACTCGGGAGATTCCACTTAAAACCTCATGGATTTCTAATCTCTTTCAGTTGTTTCTACCCGTTGATGGGATTCGATGGATGGAGAACCACTATGAACCAGAACTTGTAATGACAGGAAGGCGTCATGCGATGATAATCTATCACCACTTATGTCGGGGTTACTATGTGGAATGAGCACAGTGAGTTGGGAGCAACAGGCGACATGTTGGCTCCAGCAGATTTTATGGGCAATAACACGCCATTATACAGAATGAAAGCTACAAGAATAGATAAGGTTTTTAGCAACAGAAATAGGAGAGACGAGGAAGCAGGAGAAACATAAATTGAGACGATTATGTATGGATTACTAAAGCAGCCAGAACCTAAACTCTCCATACTGTAGATTATTATAGCTGCCGCCAATTAAAAGAAAATCTCCTTGTATCTTGAAGGAGAAATCACCCAGATTAAATTGGTTTCGGCCATATCAAATGCACATCATTAAATCTTTGTTGTCACACCTCTGAACCCCGAAACTGCCGAATTAAAACGGCCACTGCCTTTATTTATAATCATGTTGATAAAACACCTGTTATTCACTGCGTTATATGTTGCAAAATCCATTGCAATTACCATTGGAATTTAGGCATTTTCCCGTACTGCCTTCAGCAACTGTAAAATTGGCTCTGGTTGTGAAGAAGAAGACAGCAACGCTATTAGTTCAGTAGATATAACTTGCAACATTGAAGGTGAGGTTACTTTAATCCATTTTAGGTGATCAACGGCAACTTGAACCTCTCCGACATATGCTAAACATTTCATCAAAATAACATGGGAGTCTGAATCTCCTATATCAAAAGTGAGACCTCGGAGAAACTTGGTAGCAACAAGAAAATGACCTGCATGGACAATACGAAAGATATATAGTAAATTTCCAAATATACATGAAACTTCTCATCAAGAACCAGATATATAATCCCACTAATATTGCCAAAGTCCAATCAGGAAATACGCATAGGATGTTCAATACTTACCTTTTCTACACAGAGAGAGAATAAATGTGCTCAATATTCTACGTGCGAGCATTACATCTTGATTGACAGACTTGTGGAAGACTTCAAAAGCAACCTGAAGTTTTCTTTCTTGACAGAGCCCTTCGAGGAGGGATGTGTAGGTCGAAGCGTCAGGTGCCACCCCTTTATCCAACATATGGTCAAAGAGCCTCAAAGCATCTTCAACTTCACCAACTTCTGAGAATTTCGTAATAAGTATATTGTATGTCTTCAAATTCCCACCACAGCTGCTAGCAAACATCTCATCCCACAATTTTTTAGCAGGACGCAATAGATCATCTCTACAGCATGCTTCCATGAGAGAATTATAAAACGAAACATCTGGGCTAAAACCTTTCTTCTTCATCTCCTGAAAGACACCATAAGCTTCCCTGACTCTCCCAGCAACACACAAGAAGGAAACCATAACACTGTAACTCTCCATGTTTGTGAAATAATCATTTGCAGACAAAACGTTAAAAACATCCACCAATTCACCACTCTTGCCATGCTTACATAAATTCCTGCTCAAGTTACTCAATGTTAACAAGGTTGGTTGTCTCGCTTTTCTGATCATAAAATTAAAAAATGCAATTGCAGAACTAGGATCACTAGCTGATACAGTGCCTATAAGTGCATTTAAAACATCATCATCAATGGGAAAATTCCCACCAACAATCACTTCACCCAATTCTTTAGCTTCACATATCCGTCTCTCCGAAATCAAACCTAAAATAAATTCTCTATAATCACTAGTTCTTGGAGCAACCCCTAACTTTCTTTTCTTCTTCAATACTGCTTCTTTTTCAACCACCATCCTCATTAATTTAAACTCTTCAGCGACAATCCAATACGCAATAAAGTCAGGTTTGCACTCTCTACTCCTCAATTCATCCAATACCCTATAAGCCTCTTCCACTCTTTTAGCATCACAAAGCCCATGAACTATCAGAACCGCAATAACTGACCCGTTAATGACTGAATTATTTCTCCCTTTAACATCATCTAACAGATTTAAAACTTGATATAACTCAGCACCTTTACAAAACCTCCATATAAAAACTCCAAAACCCAAAGTATTAAATTCTACACCTCTTTGAGTCATTGCGTCAAACACCTTCAGTGCACTATCAAAATGCCCTTCAGAAGCTAAAGCAGCCAATAGAGAGTTGCATATTTGCGGCCCGATCTCTTCAAATTTCGACTGGACTTCACTAAAAATCAAAAACGCTTTCTGGGTATCTCTTCCTTGAATTAATGAACGAATTATAAAGCGGTAAACTGAAGAGTGTAGAGTGATTTTGTTGACTTTGACTTGTTTCAAAACAGAGTCAATGGCATGAAACTGGCGGGCAAGAGAGAGAGTTTTGAGCACTGATTGATATGAGAGAGCGGAGTGAGTGAAATTAGGTTGTTGAGAGGCCCAGTTGAAGAAGCCAAGAGCCAGTGAGTGATGAGTCAAGAGATGGGGGTCAATGACTCCAGCCACCAGTGATGGACTGAGTGAGTCACGGAGACCAAGTTGATGGAGAGTGTGTTCCAGTGATGGCGTCCATGACCGTGTCGGTGTCGTGTGGTTCGACGCCGAAATTAGCGCTCGGCTTATCCGAATCGCTAAGTCACGTGCCGCTCTCATCGCTGGTCTCTCATGATCATGAATTAGAGAGAGATCAGAGTCAGAGATGACAAATTAAAAGCTGCACTTCAACTCTAGTAGTATTCAATACTCATTTGTTGATTAGAAATTTTAGTATTAATTGATTTATATAACATTTTTTAATGACGAATTTTACTTTTTCCTTTTTTCTAATCAAACAATATTATTTGAATGTCAACCTTTCACAGAAACAATGAACAAAGGAAATGAATAAAAACTATTACTAAGACAAAAACAATGGAATGAAAAACAAAAATAACAATAATAATAATATTCACATGATAATTTCATTTAATTTGAGATATCTATACAAACTTCTTGGCCTTTGTACAATCCATGTACCATTACACTAATGTACAGAATATCCATAAACTATACAACCACCTACAGTAATTTTTACAGTATCGTATGAAGTGGTATTTCTGGGTTTCTTTTGTTTCTTCTACACTGGCACTTAGGTTAGGTAGGTGTATTTCTCCCCATGTATTTTTCTGTTGAGTTTACATCTCATACTTATGTACAACATTTACTTCTTAGGCTATACAGGAAGAAGTTATGAGTAGGACCTGATCAACTTAAAATTTTGGAAAGTTCGAGCTCTAAAAAGGTTTCCCAGAAAAAATCCTCCTGTTGTTGTTGTTGTCTCCTCAGATGGCTTCGGTGCAAAAATTGAGTTATGCTTTACCTGCAGTTCGGTTTGTCCAATTTGTCGACGAATGGAATCGATGATCTTGGGATCAACAGGGTTTCCAGTCACATCTGTGACATGGAAAGTATCTTTCACCTTTCCACCCTTTGTTGAGATTTCGGCTCTCCTGATACACAAGCTATTTTCACGGAATATCCTGGTGATGTCTGAAAGGAGTCCAGCACGGTCTTCTGTGCACAATTCTAGCTCCAGTCCCTGCATGACCATCCAACATGATTTTAGTATTAAAATCTGAGCATGCATAACAAGAATACAGTTTCACATCAATTTTCTATACCTCAGATGCCCGCCTCTCAATGGCTGCTTCAAGACACTTTATAACACGTTCTCGTTCAGCATCAGAACTTATGGGCAGCCCATCAACATGTCGAATATAGAATTCCTGCAAAACGAAAAGAATAACCCTTTGTTTATTTGAGAAGAGAAATAGTTATCATCAATGACCAAGTGCACAAGTTTTAATGACTAAATCATGCCCAATAGGGACGGAATGTTCCACCCCAAGATGGAACACTGGATCAGGATAAGGACAAAACTAGTAATCAGTTTGTCAAAGTTCACTTAGGTGAATATCATTCCACAGACCTATTAGATAATCAGAATTTCTACATATTTATACTGGTCCTGTCATCAAAAGAATGGCCAATTACCATAATATTTTTGGTGTTTTCACTATCTTACCTGATAAGCTTCCTTTCTTCCTGTGTTCACCATTCCATGGAAGACTACATACTGCATGTCTGTCAGAGTGCAAACAATGTCAAACAATAGTTTAGGCCGATCTTTTGATCTCATAGTAATCACAGTGTAATCCTTCTCAATATTCAACACAGTAACCTGGGGTCTTGAGCTCCTATCCTCAACTCTCCCTACTGTTCTCTCAACCCTTTCATAATCCCTATCGTCAAACATAATTTGATGAAGTCTTCTCTCCCTATGCATAACACCAGGAGGTGAAAGTGCTGTCTTGGCTTTATTGAAGTCACTGTTTACTTTGAGAACATTGCAAAGCATTTGTTTTATTGTTGAGAGACGTTTTGGATCTTTAATTGCACATCCTGTGGAACAGTCTGTGACATTAACGACAGCTGCCGCTCTAGTATTGTGCGTCCATATCTCAGCATTTACCACATTGCAATGAAGGTCTGTAAGAACTGCACATACTTCTGATAACAAACCTGGCCTGTCCGTGCCAGTGAATTCAATTGAGGTATGCTCTTCTGAAGGCAATACCCCAACCGTGCTTCTCAATGAGGGTGCAAAGCTAACATCAGTTTCCAGCCTCTGCAGAGAAACAAGATAGATGATTAACATATTCAACATCTTAGCGAGTCAAAAGACTGCATAAACGATTGGCAGCAGAAAGAAGACTTAAGTCCTCAAAAGGATTGACCAACAAAATTTTTATATTGTGCAGACTTCATAGTTCAACAACCATTAGTTAAGTTGCTATGATGTGCATGAAAAGCAAAGGAAACCAAATTTCCATATTTTAAACTTAGAAAGACACAAGGCAGCAAAACTCTCACCTTCACTAAGTCTAACAAAATTTTAATGTGAAAATGTTTTAGGCTCTAAATACCAGAAAATAGAAACAGATAAAAAAAGAGTTAAATTTCTATCTTCTTCTTCTTCTTCTTCTCTAAACAATCAACGAATGCTTAAACAGAATGATATCATGAAAAAGAGCCATGACAAGTCACAAGAATCTCTTACCCTTTGAATATAATCGAGGACTTCCTTATCTCTGATTTTTTTCCCATCCTGATCGATCACATTAAACACTGAAATGGTACAATTTAAAAAGAGAAGAAGATGAGAATTTGACAAGCTCTAATATCGGTTTACAATTTGAGAAGTTGAAGAAGAATCTATACCATCCATAAACCATCCCCCATCAGATGATATGTATGCTTTTGTTATAAAAAGGTTCATATCAGTAAGCACTTGAATAACTTGCAGGAGAATTCCATGCTTGTTGACACTATCTACCTGAAATGAAAAAATCCCACTTGTATACTCACTACTCTTAGCTAAACAAAACCAGATGAATTTGAGCAACTGATCAAACACCCTACCAATATCTTCATGCTAGATCAATCAAGTTCTAAGAATCCCGCATTAGATGATTAATAGATCAGTAAGTAGAAAGAATCCAAGATATCAAAGGTATCAATTAATTAATTAACAAAATTTTTTTGGTAAAGCCAGAGCCAAAGCAACCAGAAAGGAGATGGCTAATTACCTGTATGACAGTGGCATCCTCAGAAGCATTGTTGTCAATCACAACTCTGAATCCATAAAATGAAAATTACGATACTAGTCAAAGAAAAAAAACTGGCATAAACGAAGAGCACCAAAAAAAAATCCCATCCAAATTCCAGAATGCAAAATTTTCAAAATTTCTTATAATTTTCGAAACATTTTACAAGTTGGGGTTTTTATCTGGTTTCTGAGAAATCAAGAAAAGGAATGGTTAGTCAAAGCATAACGTTTTTCTGGTTATTTCTTCAGAAAATAATAAATTTCATAGAATATTTATAAATTTTGATGCATAAAAACCAAAAAAAAAAAGGCAATTCATCCTTTTCTTCAATTCTCCCCCGGCTTTCCAACAGCCAACTCAGAGAAAATTACACAATCAAGAGTGAAAATTTTGAGAAGAAACTCCCCCACCCCACCCAAAAAAAAAAACATAAAAACTGTAAATTTTATACCTTTAAGCAGAAGATAGAAATGACAAACATAATTTAAAAAATAGTAATAAAAAAAAGGTACCTGGGTGGATTCATCCTCCTGATAAGCTTTGCATACTCATCATCCATTTCTCCAAAGCTCTAGAATCCCACAACACAACCCAAAGACCCTCAAGAATCAAAGCACATACTATTTAAAACACCCCCAAATAATAGAACGAATAGAAAATATCCGAGAAAGATAGAAAAAGCTCGGAATCCAGATTAAGCGAATTTACTATACAAATAGAACGATGCTTCCTCCAATATTCAAGGAAATCCCAGACAGACAAACAAAACAAAGTGGTGCGCTTTGGTGTGCAGTGCTGTAGGCTACGACTATGAGTGAGGGACTTATTAAAGAAGGGCAACAAAAAGTACTATAAAAAGTATATTTAACCAAGACATTTAGCCCGGCTAATGTGACACACGGACACAATTATAGCAACACTGTCCTGCTTTGGTTTTCTACGTGGCCACTTCTGATTGGAGGATAGTACGGTTAAAGCCACGTGCTAACCCTATAAAGTCAGGTGAGGCAGGTGTTGTTGGTTGGCAAGTAGTGAAGTGCTTAGGTATGCGTTTTAACATTTTTGGGCCTCGAGCTTTCTGGGTTTGAGGTGCACGTGGCGCCTCTAGAATGGTCGGAGTTTTGCCGGTATTTTCGGCGGCAACCCTAGCGTGTGGGAACTGGTTTCTTGCCCACATTATTTCAGTGCTTAACTGCCCTCTTCTCTTTTTAGTTAGATGAGATGAGACTGTGCAATGGTCAACATTTCAATATCGATTTTATTAATTAATCGTTCATCGACTATTTAATTATATTAATTAATATATTTACTTAGATATTATGTCACATCTGAAGATTGTAATATCATATTATTCATTTTATTTGCCTCATTTAATCACATCTGAAGAAAAAATGGAGCGAGGGACAGAATTCGTGAGAGTAAGCAAATTAATTGAAAGATTTAGAACTGTTTAATGTTAAATTTATCAATTAATGAGGTAAGTTTAGAATATAGATTTTAGAGAAAATTCCACTTATTGAATGCAACTTGACTTTAAAACGTGTTTATTAATCTTCTCTCTTTGCCGACATAACATTCTTTTACACCTATTAGGTTGTTGAAGCATGAAAATCTTTTTTTAATAAAATGTTATGACATATATATATATAGGAAGTTGGAATAGTAAAGTAGAAAAGTTGAAGAAATAATATTCACTGCATATCATAATAGATAAAAGCAGAGAATTGAATTTACATATGATATCATACATTGATGATATAATCAATTAAGATTTCAAACGGATTATAAGTTACTAATTTGATTATAATTTAATGTCCCATTAGGCCCAACTCTTTCATTCACAGAATCAAATATAGAAAGATTGACCTCTTTTCAGCACAAATTAAAGTTGGGTTCATCTAAATTAGGAAACGGAAGAAAGAACAGTACTGTTAAAATGTACTAGATAGCATATGATCATGGAAAGACTGAAATATATATATATATAATCAAAAGTGGCACAGCTTGACTACTAAAATCATCACCTTTCAGTAGTAGAATCAGTGCAATAAGATTATAGTCTTGACAGGCAGCTTATCCAAAATAAAAGATAAACCCAATATAAGAGTGATACACAAGGCATAAACGTGGAGTGTTGTCAAACAAGAAATTGACACACAAAACTCAGAAAGTTCACTTTCATTACTGTCACTATGCATCAATTATTTTGAAAGTTACCAGTAAACTACTTTGAATTGGTCTTCAAACTCTAAACAATCTGAAAAAAGCAGCTACCCATGACTTTGGAGAGAACCAAAGAATTATATTGTTATGTGCTGTAGTTTGAAAGAAACTTTCTCTTTTCTGGTTAAGTTAGGCGCAACTAATTTGTTAGTTGTTCATCAGACACAAAACAATACCTCTTTAGTAAAGTCTTAGAGCTTGTTAGTACTAGCCATTTTGACACAATTTAATCCCAGTAGAAGTCTAGAATAACTATAAACATAAAGCATCATACCCATAACTTTATTTAATTAAAAGAAACAAGCTAGAGACATCAAAAATAGAGATTCTATGCTATCCCCGAAGCAGAGAGGCAATTAGAGAGTAATAATTATAGGAGTCTAATCAATATCGTGTTTGGTTATTTAAGGCAAAACAAAACAAAACAAGAGTTTGTGCTCATCAAGAAAGAGAGAGAGAGTAGAAGCCATTTGTGTATTGTCACGTGTGGTGAGGATGAAATATCTTGAAGATAAAGGGAGAGGTGAGAAGAGAGACGGAGAGTCATTATTGAATTAAAAGAAGGTGAGAGGTGTAGAGACAGGCAGCCGCCCAACAGGGCCACAGGACCCACTTGGTGGCTCACCAATTTCCCAAACCAGAAGGAACAAATTATGGGTCCCGAACCTTGATGTTGGAATAATGTATTGACAATAGCAGTGTTGCTTTTTTTCTTGTATTTTATCAATATGAAAGCCGCCTTGGATCGGACACTTGGTGGGTAATTATAATTATACTATCAATTTCAGTGTCAAATTGCTGAAAGCTTTGTTTGACTTGAGTTGGAGGAGAAGAATCAACGGTACCGTGATCGTGAATACCATGTTATTCGATTTCAATGGGTTAGAGTATTTTAATTTTTTTATTTATTCAATATATATATATATATATATATTTTTTTTTTAATTGAGGTTTTCGGATTTACTGTCATAATCTCTCACTTAAATAACAGAAGAAGTTATTGTGAAAAGTCAAACCCAGGATTTCATCGTGATCTTAATAATTCCCTCCTGAGCCATTCTTATTATTTTGAACCGACCTATTATGGATTTATTTATTCAATCATGCTTTGTTTTCGAATCACTACTATTTTTATTTAGATAAATGATTATTGGATTTATATAATTCAAAATAATTAATTATATTTATTATAATACCTATGAAATTATATCATTAATCTAAAAAAATTGATTCAATATTAATTCTTCAAGTGTTAACAAAAATCATGTTTTTTTAAATATTTTTTAAGAAGTCATCCATTTTTTTGTCTAATGCTTTTAAAAGTTATCAAACACATATTTATCGGTAAATTTCTCCAAATCATTTGTCAATTATAAAATTAGCTTGTTGATAGAGGTATAAAGTTACTCATTTCACAACTTTACTCTTTCGCATTAATAAATAGTTTGATAAAATGAGGTAAAAAGGACATTTTTATGACTTTTTTAAAACATCAACATGGAAATTGATGATTTTGTTTTTCTTAACTCGTCTTTTTATTCTTGACATCAAAGCAAAATAGAAGGGTACTGAGAAAAATAAACCAAGATCAAATTTAGAAATAGCCCTTTGTCCCTCATCGTACTTTTAGATACCCAACAATAAAAAGAATAAAGAGATTTGCACAAAAAGAAATTTTGATAGGTTAAAAGCAAATAAAATTTCAAAAAATGTACAATATTTTGTTATTCTACTAGAGTGGTAGATGCCCTCTTAGCGGAGGAAGCAAGAATCATATTTAAGAATCAATTTTGAGTCCCCAATTATTGACATGCTAAATGCTAATTAGGCTAGTGGTGAGTGTAGGGCTTACGACTTGTGAAGGCACGTCAAGGACGCATTTGTTTGATTCTATATTCATAGCATTTTGAGTACCCAGGATTTGGTATTTTGGAATTTTAATCCTTCAATAGTTGATTGAGACTTGTCAAAAATTTATTATGTATATGAGTTTTGTTACTCCACGAAAGAGATTTGGCTTCACCATCAAACCATGAATGAATCAAATAAAGAATTAATGGAAGTGCCCAAAAGTTAAAGTAGTCATTCAATCTTTTTGATCATGGAAACTTTGTCTTAATCATGGAATAAAGTGGATTCAAGATACTAATTCATGTATAGATTTTATGCTTCGTAACAAAATGGATTATTATATTCATTAAAGTTTATAATTAAAGATCTTATGTTAAATTAGACGAGACGAAGTTAAGATCAAAACATTAAATTGAATTAAAAAAAATTATGTAACATTATGTGTGTAAGCAGTATTCTTAAAGTTTAAGTATACACAAATTTTATGTTTCATTTTAACCTATAAAAATAATAAGTAGAAGTTATTAAAAAAAAAAAAGAGTCAATACCATACAGTTCTTATATAACTTAACGAATATGTGGTTTTAATCATATGATATTTTATTAAATATAAACAGAAGTGATTAAAATACTCTAAGTTACTACACTTAAAAGAAAATATCCTTAAGGTTTCATTAGTGTTTAGTCATTTTAAATAAATTTAAAAAAAAATACCTTAATTTTACCGAAAAATAAGGGTAATTTGAGTAATTTTTAAAACTATAGGATATCATGTGAAATTTCGATAAATGATAACGAGGATTATGTGGTGATTAGCCTAAGAAGAATAATATATGATTATAAACGGTGAGATAAAGATGACGTAAGACTAAATAGGGAGGAGTAACGATGATTCTATATTAAGTAGAAATATATATTCATCCCTACTTCTTGAACAAGATTAAATTGATGAGTTAGGTTGGATAGAATCTACTACCCCCAATAAATCTATCACTTTGAGACTTTTGTTCCTTATATGCCTGTGAAAAGTATAGTACAGTTTATAAAATTGTATTGAATAAGGAATTGGGCATTGACTAACAAACATTGCAACTTCAACTCTCTTAATAGTGATTTACATACTATTTATATTTGCCTGATAGCTTCATGAAGGGTCGTCATTGCACCCATAATCCATATCCATATATTTGTATATTAAAGTAATAATATAAGATTCTATCTTTCCCCACCCGTCACCACAACCAATATTATATACCAATAGTGCTCATCAAATTGATCGAATCATTTAAATTAATGTTTTATTAAAAAAAAAACAAAATTACTAATTCAAAGTAAGATAAGTTTGATACATAAATTTCGACTTGTGCTTTCACAAGATATTATCTATTTTAAATCGTAAGTAGTTTTATTATTCCAAAGAGTTACTATAAGAGAAGGGTTAACCTTTTTTAATACGATAAAACTTATCTATTGACTATAATAGCAATTCACATATGATAAATTACACCGACGATTGGAGTAACGATAGCACCCTCATTGTATCAACAAACATAATTGGGTACAAAAATCATGGTAAATATTTTGAGTTGATGACTAACTAATAATGGCTTGTGGACTTGGCTAATTATCCCATCAAGGGTCCCGAGAGTCATTGTCCATGCTCTTATTGGATCAACACAAATCCTTGCGGGAGAGGTAACAATCCCATTTTTAATTCATTCGATTGTCAATGACTTGGGGAAGAGGGCACTTTGCATCAAAACGCTGATTAGTAGTTACTAAATAAAGTTTTAGGTACGATGAATACATTAAACTATTTATAAGTTCATTTTTCTTCACCTAATTATTCTTATAATATTATAATTGATTATTAGGATAAGCTACCGTTAATCCCATCCAATACTTCTAGCTTAAGTGATAGTATCACTATCAATATATCACTTCCATTACTTTATAGAATTATTGCATTTTTGGCGAAATGGGATTTGTTTAATATCTTCTTCTTCTTGTCAAAGATCGAATAAGATCAAGTTATTGCAAACAATCTTTAATTTTTTATAATCGATTAGCCTAAAAAGTTAACACTGCCCAAGAAAAATATTAGCAAAACTAATTTAAAAAGAAATACAACACCGACACATGTGGTTTGAATGGCCCTGTCGGTATTAAATAAAATCAATAGCAGATGTCACAGATGACACTGATACATAAAAGAGAAACGAAAAGAATGGAAATATCTTTAAAACGTGCAAGGAAAATCCAGGGGCCAGGGAGCTTTTCTAAGATAGAATTATGGCTTATTGTCTGCGGGTGAGCCTGCAAGGCACTAAAATATATATTATGTCCCGAGTTTGATACGAAAAAAATTATTGTTATTGCCTTTCGTCTTTACTTACTATTTTCAACCATTGCATACAGTTTGGCGACTGTTGGAACCATTAAAATTTCTTTGTTTAAATTGATAAAATTATTTGAAAATTATAAAAATGTATTTAATGGATTAGGGGTAAAGCCCATCAAAGCAGTGCATGCGTAGAATTTCATTCAAATGGTGGAAATCTATAGTGAAAGTGCATGCACGTATTCTATTCTTCATTATGAAAATATATAATTTGTATTTGAGTTGTATCATTTTGTTAACTTTTCATGGCACGTTTTAACATATTATAACGGAATATTAATATGTATCTTAATCTATCTTGTCATTCAGCTTAGCTGATAGATAATATGATATATCTATCCTCTGCATGACTTTGTTCAAATCGAAATCGTGTGTGGTCGTGTTTTCAAATGGCTTGATAAGATATTTGCCGGCTTCGTTTTCAATAGATACTGGGCTGGGCTTACAAATCCATGTAAGATTTGCGAAAATATTAATAAATTTTCATCCACACATTAAAAAAAAAAAGTGCATTTACAAATTACAAATATCCCAACTTTAAATATAATCATATGCAATCAAGCGTAGTGCTACTCTTATAGACTCTATATACAAACTGATGTTGCATCACTTATTTGTTCACACATCATTACTCTTTATTAAATGAATTGATTTTGTTTATCCACTGCTCTAATCGTTTTATGATACATCAGTTTATATACAAGAATTTATATATAAAATTTGTAAGATTAGCATTATTCGTACAATCAATTGTTAGGTAAATTGAAACTGAAGTTGCGGGATACTTATTGCAAGTGCATCATTAATCCCAAAAAAAAAATCTTGTTTCTTTTAATTCCACCAAGAAATAAATAAATTTATTTATTTATTTATTTAATGTGAAGACTAAAGAGCAGAGACTTCATTAATTCACCCGCCTAACGTAATTCATATTCATGATCAACTTCTTGCATTGAGAAGCTATGGCAGCAAAATGCATGTACATTTAATAAGACCACTACAATGTTCCATGATGTTTCTTCACCTTTTTTGGCTTGTATAATGAATTGCTACATGTCCCATGTCATGTCTTCTTTTATGATTTTATATGTAAAGCATGCCTGCATTGAATGCCAATATTCACCGATCCTTTTAACGTGTTTGCATTGATTGATTTTTTACATTGTTTGCTCCTGAATTAAATTTGAGTGCTTCCACTGAAAGTGCTTTTAGGTTCTGTCTTGTTAGCGGGCCTCAAATTCAATTCTGCAGCATTTGTCGAACCTCCTCGACAACTTTTACTCATTTTAGTCTTATTAATTGTTGTACTTATTCGTCCATTTCTAGAGTTTGAAGGATGATTCCTTTCATTGGAAGTATCGACAAGAAGCAAAAGAGATTGATTTGTTGAAACATAGCAACAAGTACGTGGGGTTCCAAGGACTTGTTTTGTTGCACTTGGACGTATCACAAACATCAGGAAGGAACAACGAAGAAACGTAACAAAGTGCGTGTGGGAAGTGCCAAGGAGAACTTCTCACATCTTTCCAGGTGAAATACATTTCAGTAATCAACCAAGAATCTTCCTGGAAGGTGGATGATCAAACTCCGTGATGAATATGGCAAAGGATCGATCATTAATATGCAATTCATCTACTTTCAACTTCAGCCGCCAACCCTTGGCCACATGGGCAGTGCTCAGCTAAAAGATCAAGATATAGCATCAGCATGGCTGCTTGCAATATAGCTTTATATAAACGAATATATCCACCTTTAGACCAAAGGAGACTAGGGGAGATGTATTCCACATAACCTAGACACGAAAAATTTAAATCATGATAAACACTTTAATTCAAGAATGTATGTTTTTTAGGATATGTGTTGAATCCCAAAATGGATGGTGGTTTATCAGTAGCTTCTTCTTTGAGTCAAACACTTTAAGTTTCTAGAAGTGGTATCATAAACCCCACATGAGGGTAGTCGTGCTCCCCGGCTTCTGTCGAGAGAGTGGCATTGTTGAGTCCCACATTGAATGATATAAATACACATAGACACCACAAAAGCAACAATGAGACACTGCTTGAATATATTGGTAGCACAGCTCACTATATGATGATCCTACTGGAGTCAAAATCACTGATGAGTTTAGATCAGATCATTTATGCTTGATTAAGAAACACAACAAATTAAAAGAAGTTGGATTCTTGAAGGTGGATGTGTGAGTTAAAAAATCCACTATATTTGCAATAACATATAGTAAAATTTAAATGACAATTCTGAATTTAAGTAAACTTTAACAATAAACTGGCAAATAAAACTTTTACAGCATCGTCTTTACAACTGACCACATTTTCTAGGAGGCCTTCATCAACCCAAATCAATCATCTGCTCACCTATGTTAAGCAAAACTTAATTAGCTCTACCTCCGTACCAATCTCTGAATATAGCCCTATGGTCATGGTAACATATTAACAGCAATGGAAAAATCACAAAAGCATAAATCCTACTGTAGCATGATGAAAAGAAGACTGACGACTGAATTGCTTATAGAAGCACAAGTTTCAGAGACAGCTTCAAAGATTATATTTCACATGGAAAATGAGGTTCAAGCTCATAGCCTAGAAGGTTTGGTATGCCAACCAAAATTCATCAACAAACTAATTTGGCTGGGGGCAATTGAATGGATTGTTGGTTAGAACAGGGTGAGTGCCAAAAACTAGACCAGCAAGTGTTGAATTAATTAGACGGTAACAGCCAGGGACCTTTGTCATGGAAAGCAAGTATTCATTAATACTATTGAACTACCATTTGGAAATATGCAACTGCAAAGGCTATAGACAGACCACAAGTAAGTAATAATGAGTGAGGAGGCATATGCATACAGATGCTACACTGATAAGAACAGATGAGGGCAGATACTTGCATGGCTGTCTACAAAATGATTGAAAGGATACAGTAAACAAGAAATTGCAATGGATTAGATGTCAATTTCAAAACCACTAAATAATCCCTCAAGTACTCAAATTTTAATAATCCTAATACAAATTTGCTAGAACTGTTCACAAAAGTTCTTTTTTCCTTTTTATGACAGATTTGATATTTGATCCTGCCTTATTTCCTCTTAAAAAAAAATCTCATACTTAATTTGTTGTTTAATACAACTGACATGTTGAGATCTCTTACGTGAAAAAATTGAGTAGATTTGCAAAATAAGGTTGATTCAAAGTCAGGTAAGTGTCTGACTTTTTACAGATTGAACTAAAAACTGAACCTTGCTATGTTCTCAACAAATTTACTTAAAAAGTGAGAAATATAATGAAAAGGGTTCAGCTGAACAAATTTGAATGCAGATCTTTGCCAGTTTCTGAAACTTGAAGGACAATTGCTATGTCACTCCTAGTAATACGTTGGTGACTGTCCAAATTACTATTATCATGTTTCCAGACTTCAAACTCCTTAATATTTTGCCAAGGCACCTTTAGCTAGGATAATGCTTATTAAATCATAGCTACTAATAAAAGTTCTGAGAACCAGTGCACCAAGCCAAATATAGGAAGATCTTTTGCAGCTTTGAGTAAAAGATCTATTAAATGTAAAAAAACTTAGCATCTAATTGAGAGTGCAAATTTTATATTTTCAAAATGTGCCCTATTCTGAAATCATATCCTCAATGGCATCAAGCTGGCCTGGGAGGGAGTGAGAGTGACAGGTAACTGAGGCATCATATAGTGGCTGACAGAAGCCACAAGGCAAAGAAAGAGAACCGTGAAATTGGAAGAGCTCTAGAAATTCTAGTTCTTGTTTATAATATAATGGTCTCTCAACTAATTGGCTATCCTTAATGATACCAAATAGGAGGCCTTCTTAAAAAGTTTGAAGGTATGCTAGAGTGAGGAGAAAAAGAACTAAATTATGCTCAAAAAGTGAAGAGAATCTTGATTGCATTGTCAGAGAACTAGCAATCCTTTTCAACGGGACCATTATCTTGGGTTTAACTTGTTCAGCCATAAGTAAAATTGAACCATTCCTGAATTCATATAAAGAGCTATGAGATTGAAATGAATTTATATCCATTTCCCAATGAAGACTTGGTTCCACGATTAAAATATTGTTGAGTGTAAGAGAAAAAGGGAGAATTTTGTAATTCCCTCAATATGAAGTTGACGGTGAATGAGTATCACTGGTAACTTCATTAATTGAGATGGATATTTGAAGATAAGCAATGAGAAGATACATGATTTTTAAAAGAAATGAAGTAAAAGAACTGAACCACAGTGTTTTCCCTCCGTTATTATGAAGTGATGGTTAGTTGCATAGCAAAAAAATTGTAAGCATTAGACAGGCGAATCTGTAAAAAATTTGCTCCCTTTCTATGCAAAAACATATTTTTAGTCTTTGGATAATTGAGAATTCTTGCTAGATCTAAGAAGAAGCTTGGCAAGTGTGACTATAGAAATCTATATTTAGATTAACAAACAAACTGATGGCCACTCCAACCAGAACTACAATAAGTAACAAAAAAATAATCAAAAATGACTTACACTATAACCAACACACCTCTGATTAAACAAGAAGTTAAGCCCAAACCCAAGCTATTTGGCGTGCATAGATTCACCTGCACATTCCACACCAAAATCAAGACTACAACAATTAACACATCTGTAAAAATTTTCATTTCCCCCCCCAAAAAAAAAACAAGGGCTAAACTGAGTACCTGGATAGGGAGACTTGGGTGATAATGCAGCGAAGAAGATCAAAGAGAAGGGCAAACCAAATCCAGTCCCTATTGAATTCTCTCTCAAAGTATCAAATTTTTTTTTTCTCTTTTTTCCCAAATATACAATACTTTTAAGCATTACAAAAGAAAACACTTCATCCTCTCAAGCGCCGACAACAATGCTACTCCTTCAATCTACTGTCCTGACCCTTGAGAGTCATCCTTATTGGCAGGAGCCTGTTGCTGATGCTGATGCTGATGCTGCTGTTGCTGGTGAACCCTTCCCTGACCCATCTGCTGATAAATTTGACTCAAAGTTTGTGGGTTCAAAACGCCAATATGACCATCTTGAGACAATCCAAGCTCCAACCCAGGTAACTGCTGGTTACTTGCACCACCCAAAATTGAGGTAAAACTCATTGGACCCATATTAGCCCCTGGCAAATCGAATCCAGTGAACCCCATTTTTTGCAAATAGCCTGAATTTTCACTCCCCAAATTTGCTGTTGAAGGACCAGAAGATGATGACTGGAACCCAAAACCGCTCACAGTTGGGGGCCATATCCCTGTGGCCACATGATGAGACCTTCCTAAGTTGCCACCAACCATTGACCAACTGGTCCTACTTGAGCCACCAATACTGGACCCTCCTAAATCATCCATCTTTTGGTGCAAGCCAGCAGTGAGTGAGGCCCCTTGTTGAGAAACTGAACCTCCTGCAGCTGCCAAAGCTGATGCTGGGATGGTTCCAGTCCCAGTGGCTGCAATTATGGATGGCTCAGCTTGTTGTAATAGCCACTGAATAGTTTCACCATCAGATTTGTGACCCAATTCTCTCGTCAACTGAAAGATTCTTGCAGCACACAGAGCAGGCATCCTTATCCTTCTCCCTCTCCCTTCAACCTTTGTGTGCCTATCTTTGTTAGAGCTTCTCTTGGGAGCCAACTGTTTCTTGCTTGCTTCTTCTTTGTCTGCTATCACAATCTGGAAATCTTTGATCTCTGCTGGCTTGTTCTCTCCCATGTTTACTTGTTGTTGTTGCTGCTGCTGCTGCTGCTGTTGTTGTTGCTGTTGGGTTAAGAAGTTGGAAACTTGTTGTTGGGAGGCCTTGGGATCCATGAACAGGTAGGTTTTGGGGGGTTGCAAAAATAAGAAAAATCACAAAAGGGGTCTTCTTTGATTGAAGAAGGTGAGCTGAAAAGTCCTAGACTTTCATGAGTTTTCACTGTTTTTGGCAAGAAATGAAGTGACAGACAAAACAAACATTAATTAAATATTCATATTCCCGATTGTACCCACTCTTACATCTATTTGTTTTTCTTTTTCTTTTTTAAATGAACAGAACTTCGGCTCTCTGTTTTACTTGCTTTTTTACTTGCACACATTGTTTGTGTGTGTTGTGTTTTTTACGTACTTTTTCTTTCTTTTTACCTCTTTTTACTGTACACAAGTTTTGACTACTCTTTCTGATATGATAGCTGCCTCAACTGCCCATTCCATTTCGCTCTCTTAAATCTTAAGAATGCTCCTCCTCCTTCCCACTTCCCTTCATTCTTAACTCAATTATCCATTTTCATTCTCTTCTCTTCCACTAAATTTGATTGACATTTTAGACTTGTCAACTGGATTCAGTTGATGAAGTTGTCATTGATGAATCAAACAAAATACTGGTAGTTTAAAATACTACTACTCATATCAAAATGTAAAAATTAACCTCTTTCTCTTTTTCTCAAGTGAAGGATATGATAGCAAGCCCATTATTACATGTTATAATAACAACAGCAATAATATATGATGCCCATCTCTTGCAAGGGACTCAAGAGTTCACGTGGATGCTTGATGTGTTGACACCTGGAATCCTCCAATTGGGTAGTGGGGTTGCTTCTAACCCACTCTAGGCCCATCCCTTAAGCTATTATCAAAACTCACAATTAAAGAGGAAATTTCATTATGATATCAGCAACCAAAGAGAGATGGCCCAGAGAAGAAGTTGTTGTAGTTGCAACTTACATAATCCAAAAGCAAAAATTTTCTTTAAAAAAAAAAAAACAATATTGCGGTACTGGCTGAATGTAAAAGAAGGGAACCTTTTAATTGTTAACATTTAGATATGAGCAGAGGTGGTGGGATGATCTCAGTAGAGTAGACCACTTCGGACATGAAAGTCAAGGGTTTCTGACAGTTGATGGGCCAATGTATAAGATCTCTCCTTTGTGTTTATTTATAATGCGGCCGTGAATTCTTACAACTACACTCTTCTAACTTTGCTCTAGGTTTTGACTCTCATTCTGAACCATATTTAAGGACATTCTATTATCTACCCAAATCCATTCAATAAAAGCTCTTGGACCAATCAAACCCGGAAACCATGATTCAAGAATTATAGTTGGTCAAAGTAATGTTATTAGACTGGTAAAATTAAGAGTTTCAAAGATGAAGATATGAATTGGATGGTAGGAGAGGGCAACTCTGACCCCCCAAAAACTAGCAGAGCCTTTGATTTGACCTAATTTAGGTAAATCAACTGTCTGTAATATTGCAGGCAACGTTGGTAAGTCCGGTATTTCGAATTGGAATACACTAAAACATCTTAGTTATAGAGATAACGCTATTATGTATATTTTTCACGATCATTTATCAATATATTTAAATTAATATTAATTATATATTATTTTTAAAATTAAAAAATTTAAAATCAATTATATTTTATTTTTAGATTTAAAAAATAAAAACTCAAAATACATAAACAAACACCTTTCCATCTCGAAGATGTTGAGGTATTATAAATTGGATCGGTTAGAGTGCTTGGGTGTTCTATATATGCATGCACATAAATAAAGCAGAAGAAATTACAAAGGGAGAGAGAAGCAGGAGCACTTGATGTTGATGATGCATATGCAAAGGAAATGATAACAAATGCACACTTGTCAACGAAATCAAAGCAAGTAGATAAAAATAATAGACAAAGGAAAATGACATGAAGTTCCCTTTAGTTTAATTTCAACTATGATAACGATGCCCAATTTCTTAAACAGTAACCCATTTTTCAATTGTGCCTTGAAAGCGATTTCTTTTGTCTCATTTTTCAGTAAGTTATTTGAATATCTAACCAAACAAGATAAAATATATATAATTCCTGAGGTAGGTGATCTTTGTATTATTATTATGGTTATTTTTTTTCATATCTTGTAGCATGCAATGCATAATTGAAGTGAATAGAGCTATCACATTTGGCCACCGAAATTCAAATCCCAATGTAACAAGTAATTATAAGAAACATGGTACTCCAACAAGCTTACCCACTTTAAATCTTCTTGTTTAATAATATACTTTTGAAGAATCTAAACGGGACAGGCTAGCAGGGAGTGACATACCATTGGCGTCCTCGCCATAAATTTCTAACTATTATCTCGAACTATTTTTTTTTTAATTTAAAGAAAATCAGAACCAGAATGAAGATTCTCCATTCTTAAATGATCGATCTCCATCTTACCCAAATTATTTCAGATATAATATAGTTTAACCCCATTTGTATGACTTTAATAAACAATTAATTATTTATTATAAAGTCCTTTAAAAAGGCACCACCAGTACCATACACACATATACTTTATATACTAGTGTCTTCAAACAATGAAATGAACTCTCTTATTGTAAATAAAGCGTTGGTGGGTAACATAATGGAGATTTTCATGATCACTCACAACAAAAATAAGGAAATAAATGTCCATGAGTTTCATATCTCTTTCAACAAGAATTGACATGTAATTTGTATTTCATGTTTATAGTTGGCTTTGCATGCTAATAATTTATATAAGTGAATACAAGTCAAGAATTTGGAAATATTTTCTCCACTACTACTCAAATAATGGCACACAAGTTGTGTACAGGTTTTGATGGTAGAGCAGACATCACTCAAATATTGTAAGAATGAATTGGTTGGAACAATGGTCCAAAGCAACTTTAAATTTTTCAAAATTCAAAAGTTGGGGATTGCTATGATTATTGCGTTACTTTCACTATTGAAACTCCAATTTAATGTTAAAGACTAAAAGGAGAGGAACTTATTAAGCAAGCAATTTAGCGAAAATCACTCCATGACAAAGACATTTGATCGTTTCTATCCTATCAAGTTTGCAATTGTCACATCTTATACATCTAAATTTAGAAGGTGAGTTTGAGAAATTAGCTCACAAGTTCTAGGGGTTTTCAATTAAAAAAATATAACATATGCAATACCATGAAGAGCGAAAAAAAAAACGAAATGAGTATTATAAATTTATTTAATCGGGGTACAAACAAAAGAATTATAACAAATAAGAGATATTTAATTACAAGAAGAACCAATAATTATTAAGGATGTTTTTTGTTTTTTTTTTTCAAATTTAGAAAGGATGTGTAATTGAGTTTGAATTGTTTTATTTTAAATCTGATATATGGTTGATATTGATTTAAAATATATCGACAAACATATATATTCAAGAAATGTTCTCTGAAAATAAAAATAAACAAGATGTAAATGATTTGCTTACTCTATTTTGACTTCCATTGCTTGAGAAATGCATGCAATTCTTGGTCACCCTAATGGGGATCTCTTATTTACATATATGCATTATATTTTTTATTTGATTTACTCAACTTGATGGCTAAGCAACTTTAGGGTTTTGATATGAATCACATAAGGCAAAGGGATGGGAGATTGGCTTTTTGTTCACTTTTTTTAAATTCAATTCAATAGCTTTGCTTTGATGTGGAGAAGACCAATATTTTCTTTGATATGTGGTGATAATAATGGTGGGAATGGGGTGTGTGTGTGTTGGTGATTGCATTGCTAGTCACATATGCTTCCCACCATGGAGACAAAGGAGGCCCCTCCTTGAAAGCTAAGTGTTGAAATATCATACCCGATATCATATAAATTCAAAGCTTGAATGGGAAAAGATCTTGCTTTTCTATGTGGGTTTTATTAATTTTTTTCTTATAACAAAAATTATTATTTAAGACTTACTAGTACTCATAATATAAGAGATAAGCTTAGATCTATGATATTTGTTTTAATCATTTAAGCTTCCAACACCCATCTTTTTCAAAAGTTTGTTTAGCCCATTTTGAATGGCAAGCTTCAATTCAACCAATCAAACCCAAGCAAGTAGTAGTTCTTCTAATTAATTCCCATCCATTTCATAAAGCATTTCTGTCAAATGTATATACATAACATACTTATTTGAGCTGTTTTCCTTTTCTTTAGTCTTTTACTCTAAAGACTAATTAATCAGGCAACAATCTTCATAGGAGAATTTTCTGACCTACTATGCCAAATGGCAACACATCAACCGCAGCCACCCAACATATGAAAAAAAGAAGAAGAAGAATTTGATGTTTAAATTGGATTTTTATGTCAAAAGATTTGCTTGATGCAAATAACTTATGATAATATTACTCAGATTCTAAACCTTTTGTCCAAATCACTTAGAACTAATTGATAATTATCCGAGTCAATAGTTTGGTGATATAATGAAGAAGATAGTGGCTTTAAACTAATTAATATCACGAATATTAAAATAATATAGGGAATAAACCTTTTAATACAAGATTTTTGACACAAAGCTGAGACAATTTTTTAATCATTGATTTACAAAATCTAATGATTGAGATGATTGATGAGTTAGCAGTATTAAATGTAACCTTTTTATTTTCAATCTTAACCATTTGATTTAATGAGATTAAAGGCTATTGAGATAATTGATAAGTTAGCAGTATTGAATACAATTTTTTGACTTTCAATCTCAATTATTGAATTTGACGGGATCGAGGGCTAGAAAATTGTATTAATAAAAATTGTGTCAAAATATTCCTTTCCAAATTTAGAATATATAGATTATTCTAATCTTTAATCAATATCACTTCATTTTGTAAACAAATTTTATATGATTTAAATTAAGTTTCAATGAGACTCGATTATTAAAACGGAAAGAGCACCCATTTGCAACAAAAATCTCATTGGCGGCATTAAAAACAACCCAAAATGAGTACTTAAAAGTCTAACTAAACCCACTATCTTCTCTCCTCAAGAACCATCTCATGGCAATCACGCTTGCTATCAAATTTTTAAGTACTTCAAATCAAGTCAATCAAATAGATGACTATATAAGTTTCAAGAGTTGTCAACTAATTATTTGAATGTTTAGGGCAAGACCCACTTATATAAAGGCTCCTTCATACTGGTTTTTTTATTTTATCACAACAGCTAATGCCTGAGAAAATTAATTTAAAAAAGGATAGTATGCATTTTGTTACCAAGTAAAGCTTACCTATACACAATCTTATCTCACGTCCAAGTCCTTGTCCATCTACATTATAATGATATTTCTTCAGGAATTGACTCTTAATGTTGAGAGAAAGAAAATTGGAAAAAGGTGAAGTTCCACCACATTAAATAGGAGCCTCTACCCACCAATTGCAGAGCTACAAAAAGCCAGAATCTCTAACCTATCGAATGACACCTTTTGTTTTGATAAGATTTGGACCTCACCATTATCCTTATGTCACATCTTCATCTTTGAGCTGCCCATTTCCAGTGTTATTTGTTCATCTAAACTATAAATTTTACTTTTCTTTTTACCTTTTACTTCAAATTTTTCAATAATATTCTGGCCTTACAATTTCCTCATGGCTCATAAATGCTATCAACTAGAAGAATTAATTCGTAGGTTAGTACTTATAATGATCATATAAAGATAAAATTCTGAAATTAGAAAACTTAAAAGATTGTATACGCTATATGAAATAGAGAATAGTGCAAAATTTGACAAACGTGTTAGAGATAAGCAAGGAAATGAGTGGTTTTGAATCATCAATTTATCAAAAATTTATCAAAAATTTCAATTGGATAGATTCCAAATGGAGGTTAGTGGTCCCTTGTTAAATGGGTCATAATCTATGCCATGTGACTGAATGAAATTGAAGTGCCAAAATTTTTGTGTGGTGTCATAGGTGCGCCTTAAAAGAATTAGATTTCCTTTTCATATAGAGAATCTAAAATTGTGGTAGTTTCAAAGTACTCACTTGTCAATCATTTGAAAAAACAAACTATTTTGTACTCTTCATCTACTTTCTCCCTTCTTTGTCATCCCATTCCACCATCTAAGCTCCCCTGTAATCTTGTTTCTACTTTTGGTATCATTTCAGTAGATTTTTGCATATACATACATAACATTCTATATGTAGAATTGTTTTTACACTAGGCCCTAGTTTCTCTCTTGTTTTTCTACACATTTTTCTTCTTAAAAGGAAGAAACCCACATGTTTGCCCTACTTGGTGATGTGGATAATTTGTAGTCTTCTGATCTCATTTGTTGCTTTAGGTCTTTTGGTAATTAATTGGAGGCAATCTTTTCCAAGATATAGAATTTGGGGAAAATTGAAAAAATGGACACAATTAGGGGTCTTTGATGAAATTTGGATACATCCTAAAAAATTTTCATGCCATAGACACTTTCTTAACAAAAAGATTCAATTATCCTTACCCTTATTTATGTAATTGAAATTAGAAAAAAATCTGCATAATTCTCTCTCATCTTCTTCTCTGTTCTTCATCCTTTCTCTCTCTGTAATTCTAATATCTCTATCATAATTTTCTCTCTTTTTCCTATATTTTACTGCATTTTCTTCATCTTATTTATTATCAAATATATTCATCAACTTAAGTTTTAAAAGGAGAAGAAAGAAGGCAAGAGAGAAACAAATAACTGTTTGGAATCCGATAGCATGAAATCTGACACTCGACAGCATGAAAATCTAACACTTGACATAATCTGACACTTAACAACATTAAATCCGACACTTGAAGACATGAAAGTCGACACTCGACAGTATGAAAATTCGACACTTGATAGTATGAAAATCCGACACCGGACATAATCCGACACTTGACAACATTAAATCCAACACTCGAAGGCATGAAAGCCGACACTCGACATAATCCGACACTTGACAATATTAAATCTGACACTTGAAAGCATGAAATCTGATACTTGACGATATAAAATTTGACACTCTACAGCATAAACTCGACACTTGATGGCATGAATTGACGCTAGTTTTGAATAAAAGAAGAAAGTACAGGAAAATATGAGAAGAAGTGAGAAGAAGATGAGAGAGATATTAGAATTGGAGAGAGAGAAAAAGTGAAGAAGAGAGAAGAAGATGAAAATTTTTTCTTTGTTTGATTGTTACTGCAAAAGACAGGTATAAAAATATGAAAAGGTAAGTGCAGGGAAGAGAAAAATAAGACATTTCGGAATAAATTGAATTATTAAAGGTATTTTAGTCTTCTTTAGAAGAAAGTGTCTATGACATGAAAATTTTGGAGGATGTGTCCAAATTTCATCAAGAGCCCCTAATTGTGTCCATTTTTTCAATTTTCCCTAAAATTTGCTTAGACGTCAAGCATTACTATAATAGTTTGTTAAAAGTTGGAAATCCCACTTAGAAATGGCAACAAGAGAATAGTTTATGAAAAATAATCATTAGAGCTCAGTACACAACAAAGCATTCATTATTCATGCAATATTGCATTCTACAAAGACAAATCTTCAAATCTTGGCCGTCCATGATAAAGCCCGGCTCCGCAAAAACCAGCTATTGCAAAATTTCAGGTAATCTTTTAAAAAAAAGGAGCATGCAGGCTTTCCCGTATCCGGGTTTGAATGCTTTTCAATTCCAAATTTGTACCTGATGTATGGTGGGCATTTACCGGATTTGAACACATCATCTAATGTGAAAGCCTAAAATTGTTGCACTCTCTTTGGGAACAAACAAATCCTTGGGCCTCTCAATCCGACAATGAAAAATGACTTCAGATACAAGGCATTTGCTAAGGAAAGAGCCTGTCATATTTTGGATTCGGAGACAATAACTCTCAACCAACCAGAGAATGCCACATAAGTGCCACATCAACACGTGTACTAAGCTCGC
Source organism: Boswellia sacra (assembly GCA_013180625.2). Lineage (NCBI taxonomy): Eukaryota > Viridiplantae > Streptophyta > Magnoliopsida > Sapindales > Burseraceae > Boswellia > Boswellia sacra. The sequence continues at coordinate 388,175 of SNVD02013892.1, forward strand.
TGGTTGGCTAAAGGGTATTGCACTCGCTTTAAGTGGCTCATTTATTATGCAAATGTTTGTTGGGGCAACTACCCAACTACCAATTAGATGTTTTGTGAGTCCTCAAGGACCAACTCATCCACCCAAATAAAGTATCTGAGATAATTAATGCACAGGATGACAGAATTATATGGATTATGGTTTCGTATGCATTTTTTTTAAAATCTATTACATCTGCTAAAGGCTCATTCCTTACTGAGGCTGCTTTAAGTATGCAATTCAGTAATTCATTCTTGCCATACCCTGCATATAAGCATGCATGCTCTGACAGTCTTAAAAATTCATGCTTGAGATATACAACAGACTTATTTACAGAATTCAATAAATAATGCACTTAAATGAACAGACAAACAAATACAACAAAGGCAGTGGTTTCCCTGCTCAGCTACTCGAAGAAGGGCCAAAGTACATGCAGATGGGTGGATTGATCCTGAAAATAGAGAGAACTGCAGATGGTATTGTCCATATCCCATCACCACATATTAAACCAGATGCAACTGCCCCAGCATAATCCTGTGCATCTTTGCGATTGATCCGCTCCCATATAAATAGTATCAGTGTCCCAACAAACATGTCAATTGCGAAATATGCTCCAATATAAAATGGAACTGCCATAGCCATTGGAATAGGAATGAATTGTGAGATTTTCTTTGGTGTCATATCCCTCAGGAGGTTTATCACCAAAGCGGCCACAAAAAACCCACAACATATTGCCAGACAGTGCTTGGGCAGCTCTGAGAAGCCTTCAATGCCAAGAATGGCCATTTCCCTGAATATCACAGCATATGGAGCTTTGTATGGACCATCAGGCGCTCCAATATCAAAAGCAGTCCAAAACAACCAGAATGTGAGTGGGGCAATAACACAACCCATGGCTGTTCCAACTAACTGGCTCACAAACATGGATTTGGCTGATGATAGTGTGAGGTAACCTGTCTTAAAATCCTGCATAAGATCAGCTGCAGTAGAGACAATGGACATCATAACACCACAAGCTGCCAACCCAGCAACAACCCCACCATTCGATCCAACCAGAGAAGCAATGATGAAAAGGCCAATCTTTCCATAAGTTGAAGCCAAGCTCCAGTCGGTAAGTCCAGTGCCATAAGAGTTGCAGAAGGCAAGGGCAGGGGCAACAAGGTATGAGCAGAGAACCAAATACCACTTGAGCGATGGAAAGATTATGGGGATCGTTGCCGTTGATATTGCTGCCAGGCCCACATACCCAGAAGCTGCAAACCAGGTGGGTATCTTATCTTTCAAAAATACATCATCTCTTTTCTTCTGCTCCAGTAACAATTTGGAACTCTCAGTATCTGATAAAGCACAAGCAGCAGAATTAATTCCCAAAAGAAACAGCTAGGGTTCCTCGGAAAAAGAAAATTGCCTATGCATTTTGAATCAAGAGGTCCTCACATGATTAAAGAGTTACAGCATCGACATCAAACCAGTTAACATTCAGAATATATGCAATATAGATGTAGCTGTTAAGAGGGATACATTGCAGCAATAACTGTGGGTGGTAAATATGAAATTTCAATAACACTAGACTTCCATTAACGAAGGAGAATCTGTTTTAAAAGACTACCACAAATTTATATTTTAAGTCTAACTATCATAACGATCAAATTTCAGAAAGTACTGATCACAATATACTAATACTTGAAAAAATCTCAAGAATCAGTATGCAATCAGCTGAGATTAATTAAATTACTGTTAATTCCAAGGAAATATCAACAATGGAAGTGTCATTATAAACCTATAAAATTGGTTGAATCAAAGTTGAAACAGTCGAAAAGAATTATAGTTGGCTGTCAGAAGCCAAAATCAAAATTTTAAGAATGAATACTAGGTGCATTATGAGAATATATTTTCCATCAATAATGAGCCATATTATTTGCTCACATTTTTCTCAGCTTATATAAAACCAAATGTAACCTCACCTACAGCTTCACTGACGATCGGCAGTTTGTGCTCTTTGGTATTTTTGTTGCACATTTCCTTTATAGTAATAGCTATTATCTTTATCAGATTGTAAAGACCATCCCCAAGAATAAGTGAAATAGCTATGAATACCTGCAAAAGATGATAGCAGAAAGGTCACTTTACAGAAGAAAATAAGGAGATACTTTCCTTTAAGGCACAATAGACAGACAGTGAATGAGCAAACAGAGAAAAAATTCGCCAAGTTTATGGGATTCATAAATAGCCTCAAAATATAAGCTACAAATAGTCGAAAACCCTTCAAAAATTATGGAATTGGCTTTGAGAAAGCCAATGAACGAGTGTAATTCAGATATTGTGCATTCAACCATACCTTATACCCATAAAGACCTTTAAAATCATTGCTACCAAGGTCAGCTGGATACCAGTCCCCAGCATGTTGGGAGATGAACGGCCAGAGAAAACCCCATGATATGATAGCCCCAAGAAGAACTGAGCAGTTGACAATGTGAGGACAGATAAGACCGCATCCAACATAAGTTGGACTGAAGTCAAAATAAAACCTGTGTATAGCAAAAAAGTAGAAGGCAATTTCAGCCAATTTTGTGCCTATTCCGTCTGATGAAATTTGGCAAAAAAACAAACGGCAAACATAGAGAAAGCTCATGGACCGCTCTACAAATCGTTGGAACTCTATGTAGAATTTGACTTTGCATTTGCTGAATGCAATTCAGCAAGAAGCCCATGACTAAATTATCTGTTATGTCAAACCATTTTACAGAAAAAGGAGGATTGAACATTTAAAGTATAGTTTTAATATTATTGTGATCCCATATAGCTGAATAAATATCTATATGAAAACTATAAGCAAAGACCAAATTTAGGCTGTGTAAAATTGCCAAATAATGAAGTAAGAGAGTCAGAGAGAGCCGGGGCGGGCGGAGGAGGGGGGGGGGGTGGGGGGGGGGGTGGGTGGGTGGGTTGGGGAGGTGTGGGGGTGGTGTCAGTGAATAGGTGGGGGGGGCGCGAAGGGGGTGAAGAGAGAGAGAGAGAGAGCACAGACATAATATGGATACACAGAATGTAACAAGAACAGAAATGTAGTTTCTGAGAGAAGAAAAGATTGAGATCATTTGAAGAAAACTAAATCCGTAAGAGACTTACGTGTTTTTAAATAGAGTCAACCCAAGGGTAGGAAAATTATCAAATCCACAAGAATCTCCAATGCCACTAAAAAACCACTTAAAGCAGCTCCAACAGAAACTTAAGCTCAAATACTTGCCAAGACACCTGACTTGCTTCCTGTAATAAAAGTTAAACAATATTAGATATATAGATAGGAACAAAATAATCCTTTTTTTTTTTTTTAATTTTACGTTAAAGGGAAGAAGTTAGAGAAAGCTTCAATGATCATTAACTCATGGCTTTGTTTATTTTTCCTTACAGACCAAATTCTTTGTACTAGCTTTCCTCTAATAGTTTTGTCACAAGGAAGTATATTGACACGTAAAAATGATGTACTTCATATATTTAGCAATTACCCTGCAAGCTCAGCTCCTGTGTTGGTGTGAAAGCTATTTATCAACATTGCTGTGGCTGTCCCACTGGGGTATGTAAGTTTATAATCCAAGACCATAACCTGATAACATAAAAGGAAAAATAATGAGGATAGAAATAACACTGAAGGAGAAAAAAATAAATAAAAAAATTCAAAAAGAGAAAAAGAAAAGGCCGACGGTCAACTGCATCCGTCAATGGACCTACTAAGACATGGATATGTAAGAAGAGTCAATCTAAGTGTCTAACAAGATTCATTCAAATTCAACTTTCCTATGGTAGCTAAAATTTGTAACAAACACTTATAAGCACATACAATAAAAACAAAAGCAAATTCATTCACTAAGAAATTAGTATTACGAGTATAAAAAATAAAAATTAAGGAAAAAAATACACCTTAAACAGAACTCAGCAATTAAACCTTAGTCAGAATATCAAGTGATTAGATGATCTATTAACAACCAAATTTATAAAACAAGACTGAAAATCAATTAACAATCAGACTTCAACCTCACTCCAAAGTGATCTTTTGCATACATGAAAATGAAAAGGACAGTGAAAGCTACCTTGCGAAGGGGAACAAGACTGAAAAGTCCAAGAAAACTGACAACAAACAGAAAACCGATCATCCAACTTAACCCTGGATTCTTGACATCTTCTGCGCGGTTACCCGGGTAGTCAGCACCAATTAGCTTATACGTTCCCTCATCCATTGCAAGTAAATACGACCCAAATCCCCCTGTCAACAATTCAATACCAATTATTACATCAATCTCATTTTTTTTTTCTAAAATATCACTTTTAATAACTTCAACCATGACTCTGAATTTGATCACTTTAAGTATGTTTAATTGCTAAATTCCACAATACCAAACCTAAGAAATTATTAAAGAAAAGGGGGAAAAGGGGGGGAAAAAAAAGAAACTTAAAACTTAAGCTTTATGATGATGAGCAAATTTAAAAAATTTAACTTTACATTCTAACAGTCAAATAATTTGAAAAAACAAGTGCAAGATTGAAAATTTACCACTAAAAGCGAGGCCATAGCAAGCAACAACACAAGTTTGAATGACAGTGTTCTCTTGTCTCGTGAAAGGCTTAATCGAGAACCCTAACTTGGACAAAAATCCAGTCCACGACTTCACGAAGAAGAAGCCAAGCAATCCAGCAGCGACGTTGAGGGAGGGAATTATCCCGACCGTTAGATTGAGCTTGTGCGTGATGATGCAGAAGAGCGTCCCCATCAAGGCGCTCACCACCAGTCCTCTGATCGTAATCTGATCCTTCCATTCCGGCACCGGCTGGTCCTGGTCTTCGTCCCTGATTTTGTCATTGTGGCCAATCAACGGCTCTGATGCTTCCACCTCGGTTCCCATGATCTAGCTTCGATGCTTGTTAGGTATAGAATCTGAGAGACGGATGGGTAGATTGAGATGCTTTATTGAGGGGAGGATGAGTTCTGGTTGGGTGTGGATGAGGTGAAGGTAGGAGTTGAAAGTTTGGTGAGAAACCCAATAAAACTGACGATTGGCAGTTGGATATCCAATGGATGATAAACACGTGTTATTTTAAGTTAATTCGGCTTTCTGTTTATTGAATTTGGGTTTGGTTTCGATTTTCGTCGTTTCTACAGTTATTAAGTTGTAAATTAGATAGTACCCACCAAAATTTGAGACAAAATCGGAGGAAAAAAAAAAAAAAAGCATAGAGCATAGTTTCATAATTTTTTATGCATGAGCACTTTCATTCCATTAATATTAGTTAAAAATATTTGTAAAAATTATTGGAATGTAAAAGAATGTAAATATCTAAAATCATATCCAATAATCACTTTAATTATGTTATTTCGTGATTAATGATTAGGGTTAAACAGAAAGATTGCTGTTGAAAGAGACCGAAGCAGTATAATGTCAAATCAAGCCTTTTTCAGTTAGAGTAGAGCCTCAGAACTGTAACTCAAATCAAGATTAAGTCGAGAGAAAATCAAGTTTATTTCTTATTAACATCACAGAATTATACCCGATAAATCTAATACTAATTTAATTGCAAGAAAGAATAGGCATGTTTATTAGTTTGTAGAAGAATTGAATTAAATTAAAGTGCGAAAGCATTTAGGATAAGATAGAGGTGGTGGATTTTCCAATTAATTATAATAAGGTCATATAAGATTAGGAATATTAATTATTGCGATTAAGATATGAGATTGATAACCCATTCATCTGTCCCTTCCCATCCAGCATAACAATCAAAGGATATGGACTTAAATGGGCCATCAAGGCTGACGTCCTAGTTTAGGTACACCAACAAAAAATTAATATAGCTATAATTATTGATTACGCTGAGATTTGATTCATTAATCGGACTTATGATTTAACCATGTTGAAATTTTGAATTTGGATAAACAGGTTTTGGTTCGAGAACATTACTCCAACCTTTTTTCTTTTCTTCCTCTTAAGCAGTAAAATGAGTGAAAATTGTGAGTGGCTCGCAACTTGTTAGTTGAATCTTATTCACTAATTTAATAACTTTAAATTTAATTTTTTGAGTGGTTTTTGAGTAAAAATATTAAAAAATAATGTGTTGATTAGTTCAATTGCATATTTTAGGAAATCGAATTTGATTATTGAGAAAAGACATAAAAAACAAGAGTCAAAGGGCTTAAAGTGAAAAATTTCAAGATTTCAGAAATAGTTAAGTTGCGCTCTAGTGTAAGATGGGCGGCGCAATGACGGAAGTTCTAGCAAAACAGATTAAAAGTTACAGATGTTGCGCTCCTGCACAACCTCAGTCGCACGCCTGCGCAACTTCAACCTGGAAAATTTTCGAAATCCTATTTCAGCTAGGATTCGGATCTCTTCTCATATGGAGTATAAATAGGCATATTTTAGGTCTTTGCTAAAGATAGATAGAATTCATTAGAGGTGCTTTGGAGACCAAAAAATCAGACTACAACTATTGGGGGCATGAATTAAGATTAAATCATCAAGGAATCTTCAAAATTTCTAGTTCTTTCTTCTCTCTATACTCAATGATTTTAATTCGATTTTGTGTTGTTTCTCTTTACATTATGAACTAGTTTTCTTTTCTAGGGTTAGAATATAATCAAGTTTGATACTCTAAGTATTTTAATTCAATTTATTGATGTTTATTTAATCTTTGTTGAGTGAATTAATCATATGCTTAATGCTTATGATTGTCTAATCAACTATTACATGAACTAAGATATAAATTAGATTGAGAAATTGATTTATATTAGTCCTTGGTTAATTTGTCATAAATTAACATGAGATAAAGATATAATTGTGATTTATGCAACCGTGTATGATTTCTTGTACTTAATAGATATTTATAGGTTGTTTGATGAGACAGAGATATGGTTCTCCCTATAATTATATATTGTTATTGCCTGAGAAAAAAATAACAAACACTTTAGTCAAATTGTTTGTCAAAAAGTGAATAAACATGTACATATTTAGATGAAAATAATAAAGTGGATAACTTAGGTGAAATCTGATGCTCTAGATCTTCGTTTATTGGATTCTTTTCAATTTAGTTTAAACATTATTTACTTTCTTAGTATTTAGTTTTAATCCAGTTACATACTTAGTCAATTCTTTTAAATTTGCTATAAAAAATGTGTTACGCAAAATCCGCAAAAATGTCAATTTTATTGACAATAAAATTAGAGTTAGATTAAATTTAGTAGTTAATAAACAATCCTCGTGAGAACGATAGTTATTCATCATTATATTACTTGTTACGATTCTGTACACTTGTGGATTTTGAATAATAAGTTTTTTGCACCATTGTTGGGGATTGGTTTTATTAATATTAAACTAAATAACTCAATTTTAGTTTTATTTTTTTTTGTTTTAATTAAGTTTTGCTTTGTTTTTGGATATTAACAATTGCATGCGAAAGTTTGGAAACAAAAAGCTATTACCTTTGGATTCTGAGATAGAACGAACATGTCAAAAGAATAGAAAGGAGAAACGTAAAAAGTCCAAACAACCAATCGTGATGACTGACAATATGGAAGGAAACGGAGATAGAGCTGCAGCTACAGCTAATACAAGACTTATGGATTACACTCTTCCTTTAGTGACGGGAATTCATCAAGCATTAAGAAAGCCGGATTCAAGCAAACACTTTTGAGATCAAACCATCTACTTTGCAGATGATTCAATCATCTCTATTCTGTGGATTACCTAATGAGGATCCTAATGCTCATATTCTAATTTTATTGAAATTTATGAAACATTCAAATTTAATGGAGCCTCTCATGATGCTATTAGATTACGTTTATTTCCATTTTCATTGAGAGATAGAGCTAAGAGTTGGTTAAATTCTTTTCCTGTAGTATCCATTACTACTTAAGAGGATTTGGCTCAATAATTCCTTGCAAAGTTTTTCCCACCATCAAAGACAGTCAAGTTGCAAATAGAGATCTCCAACTTTGCATAATATGATGAGGAATCTCTATACGATGCATATGAGAGGTTTACGGAATTACTTAAAAAATGTTCTCATCATGGTTTAGCTAAATGGATGCAGATACAAACATTCTACAATGATTTAGGACATTCAACAAGAACTTTTGATAGATGCTACTTCTGGGGGAACTTTTATGAAGAAAACACAAGATGAGGCATATGATTTGATTGAAGAAATGGCTATGAACAACTACCAATGGAGTGGTGAGAGAACTACATCCAGCAAGATAGCTGGGGTTCATAATTTAGATGAGATTGATTCCTTAAAAGCACAAATGGCTGCCTTGTCTAAGCAACTATAAAACCACACTATGTCAGCCAATGCCATTCAAATCCCAGTAGTTATATATGGACATTGTCAAGGTAACCATCCTAGTGACAAGTGCGAGGTAGTGAACCCATTCTTAGGACAAGCTAAGCAAGCTAGTTATGTTGATTACAATTGACCTAGGAATAATCCATATAGTAATACATATAACCCAGGTTGCAGAAACCATCCAAATTTCTTTTGAGGTAACCAAAATACCATAAAACCTCCTCAACAACAACCATCTCAACAAGAAAAGAAACCATCTTTAGAAGAAGCTTTGGTCTAAATATCACTAACCATAAATAGCTTTATGAAAAGAATTGATCAATACATGGCTGAAACCCAACATAACTTTCAAAACCAATCAACCCAAATTAGAAGCTTAGAAACTCAAGTAAGTTAGTTAGCTAATATGATGGGTAGGAGAATAAAAGGTAATTTACCTAGTACTACTAAAGTGATCCCATAAAAACATTGCAAAGCTATTCCTTTGAGGAGTGGTAAGGAATGGAAAGAACCTATGAAGGTTGAAAGACTAAAAGAGAAGGTAAAAGAAGAATCAGTTGTCACCCCCATGTAACGCTTGAAGAATGTTGATGAAAAACTGAAAACCACACCATTGCCTATTCAAGAACAAGTGCTTAAAGTTTCTTTTCCTCAAAGGTTACAGAAGAGTAAGCTTGACAAACAATTCTCTCGATTTTAGAGGTCTTCAAGAAATTACATAGCAATATCCCTTTCGCGAAGGTCTTAGAGCAAATGCCAAGCTATGTCAAGTTTATAAAAGACATACTTTCAAAGAAACGGAAGTTGGAAGACTATAAGACAATTGCATTAACTAAAGAGTGCAGTGCCACATTGCAAAAGAAATTGCCACCAAAGCTTAAAGATCCAGGCAGTTTCTCCATTCCTTGCTCTATTGGTGAATCTTTCTTTACTAATACATTATGTGATTTGGGTGCAAGCATAAATCTAATGTCTTTTATTTGTTTTTAGAAAGCTTGGTCTAGGTGGGGCATGACGCATTACAGTTTCTTTGCAGTTAGCAGATCAATTCATTAAGCATCCAAGAGGAATTATTGAAGATGTGCTGGTCAAAGTGGACAAATTCATCTTCCCAGCTGATTTCATTGTGCATGATATGGAAGAGGACAAGGAGATACCCATTATCTTGGGTAGATCATTTTTGGCAATTGGTAAGGCATTCATTGATGTCCAAAAAGGTGAGTTGAGATTGCATGTACAAAAGAAAGATGTAATATTTAATGTTTTTAATGCCACGAAATATCTAGATGATATTGAAAATTGTTTTCGAATTGATGATATGAATTTTATGGTATTAAAACATAAACACTTACCTTGGCATGCATTGGAAGCTAGTTTGACATGTTCTAGTTTGTTAGATGAATTTGATGAATGTGAAGTAAGTGAATATGTGAATTGGATGGATTCTTTTAGACAAAACCATAGGAAATATTATAAGCCTTTGGGACAGGGACCTATAAGACCCTTACCCTCCATTGAAAAGCCATAATTCTTGAGTTGAAGCAGTTACCTAACCACCTTATATATGCTTATCTTGGGGAGTCATCTACATTTTCAGTCATTATATCATCTAAGTTGACGAGTGTAGAAGAAGAAAAGTTGTTCAAAGTGTTGAGGGAACATAAGACCGCTATAAGGTGGTTTATATACGACTTGAAAATAATTAGTTCTTCTATGTGCATGCATTGAATTCTCATGGAGGAGAATTGTAAACCATCAGTTGGTACACAAAAAAGACTAAACCCCACCATGAAAGAGGCAGTGAGAGCTGAGGTGTTAAAGTGGTTAGATGCTGGAGTAATCTATCCCATATCTGATAGTTCATGGGTGAGTCTAGTTCAAGTAGTATCTAAAATAGGAAGAATAACTGTTGTAAAGAATGAGAATAATGAGTTGATTCCAACTCGAATGGTCCTTGGATGACATATTTGCATATACTATATAAAGTTAAACAAAGCCACTAAGAAATACCACTTCCTTTTACCCTTTGTTAACCAAATGCTAGATGTTTTGGTTGGACACGAGTTCTGTTGTTTCTTAAATGGCTATTCCGGATACAATCAAATTGCTATCGCACCCGAAGACTAAGAAATACTACTTTTATCTGCCCTTATGGCACATTTGCCTTTAGAAGAATGCTTTTGGGTTGTGCAATGTTCCAGCCATATTTCAAAGATGCATGATGGCCCAATTTTCTAACATGATAGAGAAGAGTATTGAAGTTTTCATGGATGATTTTTTTGTTTTTGAAAAAAAAAATTTTGATCAGTGTTTAGATAACTTTAAGTTAGTTCTTAAGAGATGTGAAGAAACTAACTTGGTTCTAAATTGGGAAAAATGTCATTTCATGATCAAATAAGGGATAGTTTTGGGCCATAAGATATCATCTATGGGTATTGAGGTTGGTAGGGTAAAAATAGAAATAACTAAGAAACTACCACCACCAACATTTGTAAAAGGGATTAGAAGCCTTTTAGGGCATGTGGGTTTTTATAAGAGGTTTATTAAATATTTTTTCCAAGATTTCCAAACCACTTTTGAATTTACTTGTGCAAAATAATCCATTTATTTTTTATAAAGATTGCTTGCAAGCTCTTGATACTCTAAAGGCAAAGTTGCTGATAGCCCTTATTGTGGTAACATTAGATCAAGAGCTACCTGTTGAGCTAATATGTGATGCAAGTGACTATGCTGTGGGTGCAGTACTTGGATAGCTAAGAAATAAGGTGTTTGATATCATCTATTATACTAGCCACACTCTCAATGATGCCCAACTCAATTATGCCATTACCGAGAAGGAGTCATTAGCTATTGTGTTCGCTTTTGACAAGTTTTGCTCTTATTTGATTTGATTGGAAACAAGGTAATTATGTAACACTGACCATTTCGCAATCAAATATCTTATGATCAAGACAGATGCCAAGCCAAGGTTGATTCGTTGAGTTCTCTTACTTCAAGAATTTGATTTGGAAATCCAAGATAGAAAGGGCATGGAAAACTTAGTAGCTAACTATCTTTTGAGATTATAGCTAATGGAAGAGCAGATAACAATGAATAACCCATGATGATAATTTCTTGGATGAACAACTATTTGCTATCTTTTCCACTCAACCTTCCCTATGGTTTGCCGACTTAGTCAACTTTCTCGTAGAAAAAATCATTCCCCCAGATTTTTCATATCAACAATGAAAGAAATTCTTTGCCTATGTCAAGCATCATTATTGGGAAGGTTTTACTCTTTACAGACAATGTTTGGATCAAATAATAAGATGTTGTGTACTGGAGGAAGAGATAGAGGATATTTTAAAGCATTGCCATACTTTAGAATATGGAGGCCATTTTATTGGACAATAGACTATTGCTAAAGTTCTATAATCAAGTTTCAATTGGCCTACTTTATTTAAAGATGCTCATAAGTTTGTTGTGAATTATGGCAAGTGCCATTGATAGGTAACATCTCTAAAAAGGATGAAATGCCTCTGAAAACTATTATAGAGGTAGAATTGTTGCATGTATGGGGAATTGACTTCATGCGACCGTTTCCATTTTCTTACAATAACAAATATACCCTTTTAACAGTAGATTATATGTCAAAATGGGTTGCAACGCCAACTAATGATGGTAAAGTAGTGCTTAACTTTGTAAGAAAACACATTTTTACAAGGTTTGGTATGTCAAAGGCCATCATTAATGATGAAGGCACACATTTTTGTAACAAGCAATTCGCAACTCTTTTGTCTAAATATGGTGTAAATCATAGGAAAACTCTTGCCTATCACCCGTAAACTAATGGCCAAGCAAAGATCTCAATTGAGAGGTGAAGAGATTTCTCGAAAAGATAGTTGCAAGCTCGAGGAAAGATTGGGTAAGAAAGTTGGATGATGTATTATGGGCATATCGAATTGCCTTCAAGATACCAATCAGAATGTCACCATATAGGTTAATATTTGGAAAATTGGAAAAGCATGCCACTTACCGGTTAAGTTAGAGCATGAGGCGTATTGGGCAATGAGGCAGCTGAACATGGACTTGAGCAAGGCAAGAGAAAAATGGTTATTACAAATCAATGAGATGGAAAAATTCTGAAACGAAGCTTATGAAAATGCCAAAATCTATAAGGAGAGAGCAAAGGCATTGCATGATAAGCGAATTCTTAGAAAGGACTTCTTGCCTGGCTAAAATGTGCTCTTATACAATTCAAGGTTAAGATTGTTTCCGAGCAAACTTAAATCAAGATGGTCAGGTTTGTTTCAAGTAATAAAGGTTCTTCCTTATGGTGTAGTTGAAATTGGGCATCCAGAGAAAGGTAAATTTAAGGTAAATAGGCAGAGATTGAAACTGTACATGGGTGGTAAAGTTTAGCTAAATAACACCACCACATTGCTTGATGAAGTTTGAAAGCAAGAACAACATTCGACTGATGGCGTAAAACAAAACGCTCCTTGGGAGGCAACCTAAACTTTGCTCTTATAATTTTTTTCCTTGTCTTTTAATTTTTTTTTCTTTACTTTTAAGTGTGTTTTCCATTTTTGATTTTATTTATGCGTTTAATCTGTGTTTGTAAGTGTTTTTAGGACAAATTCTAACTCAAGAGCTCAATTTGGGGAGTCATAACAGAGATATTGCACCCCTGTGCCTGATGTGTTACGCCACTGCGCGCTTGTAAGATAATAGGCATCACGCTCCTGTGTAAGTAAGTTGCATGCCTGTTCTTATTTTTTTCTCGAAACCTTGTGCGGTTATGCTATATAGGTTGGGCTGATGCACAACTAGGTTCCCAAAATTTAGACTCTTTAATTGCACCCCACGTAACGTGTTGCATACCTGCACGCAGAATTTCCTAAATTTAAAAAGTTTAACCCAGAGACTTTGCGCTCCTGCGTAACCAAGTTTGTGCACCTGCGCCACAAAATTTGGACAAAATTAAATTAGGCTAGCATTTGGCTCCTACGTAGTTCAATATGTACCTCTGCATAACTTCGAATTTTAGAAAGAAAAAATACTTGCTATGGTTGCCATTTTTTAGAACACCTTAGCTCCATCACTCTCTTTGCAATGCCACCACTACGACGACGAAGGCAAGCCCAGCTCCATTTGCATTTACCCTCCTTTCCACATCAAGTGCCTCTTCTATGCACTTTCTTTCCCTTTTTCCCTCTCTCTACACACAAAATCCATCTCTTTCTTGATATTTTTGCTTATTAAAAGAGTCAAGTGAGTTCATATTCCTTAATCTTTACAAAAATTAAGTTAGCTTTTGATTATTAGAGTTGTTTTATTCCATAAAGCTAGATGAGCATTTTTTTCTATTGATATTGAAGTGTTGTGTCTACCGTAATGGGTAGAATTGTTATATGGAGTTTTCAGGATAGAGGGTGGAATATTATTGGGAGTGTTGATACTTTATTGTGCTAATTGATCTTTCCTTATTCAAGTTTGAATTTTTGCTTTGATTTCAAATGGTTTAATTCTTTGTTATTACTCCTGTAAGCTTGATAAATGTAATTTTTTGGGGGTATAATTTTTCTTGTGTATGATTTTGCTTCATTGGATTTTACATGCTTTCTTTCACTCTTTAAGGTTGTGATTGATTTATTGTTTAAAACAGTTTGATATGTTGATGTATTATGTGCATAAGTGAGGCTAGATGACTTACTAAATTTTCAAGATTGTTAGTTTTTTTTTTTAAGTACATGATACATTTTAATGGATAGCTCTTGGCGAAATTTAAATTTGATTGCTTAACAAAGTGCTATTTTTTTGGCGAATGTTTTAAATGGGTTAAGGGCTATTCAATTGTAATAATGCTTGAGGCACATGCTAATTGTGTTACATTTGCCATTTTTTTGTACACTTTTTTAGTTGCCAATTTAGTTCAGAAGTTAGGCTGATGTGAATTTGTTTTATGGGCAATTTAATTTTGAAGAATCTTGGGCATTTAATTGGTTATGATCATTTTTAGCATGTTAAGATAGTTGGTTGATCTTATATATCTGAATAATGTTGATTGATTGTTTCTTTTACAATTAACATATTAGCAAGTGGCTTTCAAGGTGTTGCTTTATCGTGCAATACGGATTTAACAAGTATTTATCATTAGAAATATTTTTCTTGCATATCATTTTTGCTCATTAACTATTTAGATTAGAAGATTGTATTGGTTATATGTTTTTGCTCAGAATTGCTATTGGTTTTTGAGTACAAAAACATTTTCTACTTTTGCAAATATCATTGGAAAGAAAAGCAAAGAAGTCGTGTTGGAAGTAAAAAGATTTAAACATTTGAAAGTGTTTGAATTGTGTACAAGATTATAGCACCTAAAAAGAGAGAGGTCACTAAGACCACTTGTAACGCTCCAAAACCGAAATATAAATATTGCTAATATGCTTTGACATTACTAACAATAAACCTCTAAATAAAACTTCAATAAATCTTCTTTTTAGAAAATAGGGAACATAACAACAAATTTAATATCTCTCTATGTCAAAACAAAGTCTAATAATCTAAAGTTTCAGACACAATTATTAAAATAAAAGGGGATCTTCTTAATGCCTAATTCCAAAAATGAACTAAAGCCTCGACATCAACCATCAAGCCCAACCACTCATCCGCTGCGCTACTCTGATAAAATGTTAGAGACGAGGCGTGAGCTGTCAACTCAGTAAGTAAAATCATACACAACCATTTAGTATCTTAAAACAATTATAAAAACATCATAAAATTCATAGTTTAATACTTCAATTCCAAAAATCATATCTTAACAAGAACATAGTCATAAGCATTTATAACATTTAAGATCAAAGAAATCATTCACAATCATTAAAGATCAGAAAATATTTATCGACTCATATCACATAGTGTCACCCGTAATCCCGGTGACCCGGTCCAAAATGTGTCACCTGTAATCCCGATGACCTGGCCCAAAAGTATATCACCTGTAATCCCGGTGACCCGGTCCAAAAGTATGTCACCTGTAATCCCGGTGACCCGGCCCAAAAGTAGTGTGCACACTAATACCACAGCTGAGTTCAGATTTTATAACAGTATTCAGATACTATAGACAATGAATCAAAACATTCAAAAACCATTGCAAATAACACAATTCTCAAAGTACATATACTAATAACTTTTCGTAGATAATAATAAGTTCGTCAAAAGTTCCTTTCACTAAAAACTGCCTTTAACATAAAAACGGTTTTTGAGAATCAATTTAAAAGATTTACTAAAACTCTAGTTCCACAATTTATATTCTAAAAACAGAAAATAATCCATATGATATCACATAAAAATATTTTCTAACAAATTAAACTATTCATTAAAAACATGTTACACTTTAATCATAGTACATGTATGATGTTACTTACCTTGATCGATCCGAAAAGACAAATATCCTAGCTCCTACTCGTCCAAAGATTGTCCTAAGACATAACCAGAAAACATCTTGATGAATTCATAATCTCAAAACCTCAAATGTTCTACAAAATTCCTTTAAAATTCCTAAACAAACCTTTCTGCCTAAGTTAGATACCCAGAACAGAGATCATTCCAAAAATTTTAGAAAATTATATCATAATCTGATTAACCTAGAATTTTGTAGAGGCGAACTAGACACATATTAGTATTCAACTGAAAATTTTTTAAAGAAAATTACGTTCAGAAACTATTTTTAAATGATTTTCGTTTTCTACCAGTCAATCCTGTCCAGAATTTTCAGATTAAAATGTTTCAAACTCAAAATTTTGTAAAAATTATTCTACACGTTTAAAAATCATGAAAATTTACAGAAAAGTATATATCATCTTGAAGAAGTATCATATAAAATTTGAGGAATTTATGACTCCTCTAGCGTATGAAAAAATTTCTGAAATTCGTGACATCTAGAAATCACAGTATTTTCCATGTTTTCAACAGAGAGTTCAAAAATTCGTAATAAATTGAAATATTAATTTTTTTTGTGAAATAAAATTTCACACGTTCATATATCTGTCTATAAGAACATATAAAAAAACCAAACTTAAAATCGAATTTTAAGTATCCTTAAATTCAAAAATTCTAAGCTGTTCATTAATCCTCTGCAGAAATCCTAGCACAAATCTAGGCAACAAAAATAATTCTAGTAAAGATTATTAAATCAAACTAAAAGAAATATAATCTTACCTTGAAATCTCTGAGTTTCAAAGCCTCCCCTAAATTTTACGTTAAAAACCCTATTTACAAGGTTATAATATTGCTTATATACTAGATGAGGTTAAGGTATTCCACAAGAGATAAAACTTCTAATTTAAATATAAATAAAACTCTTTTTTTTAATTATAATCCTTGTCTAACTCCCACAAAGACTTTTATAGCCCTAAAAAATTACGGTTGTTACACCACTGTTGCCTTGACATCTAATCTTCTTACCATGCACCACAATAGTTTGACCGGCATGTTTTCAAGAGTGCTAACACTGTAACCCACTACCAAAATACAATTCTAGCCAAGAGTTGTCTTCGTGAGAGAGGAATTGATATTAACAATGTTGCATTGTGGAGCACACTGGGCAGTGACACATGGCAGACATTTATAGCTCAGCCTAAGAATGCTACTGTGCTAGTAGTCCGAGAATTATATGCTAATGCCAAGGAGAGACTAAGGTATAATGTGTATGTGCGTGGAACGCAAGTCTCTTTTAGCCCTTCTATAATCAACCGATTTTACAAGTTACGAGATATTGGTCAATATGATTACTACTAGTACAAACAGAATCCGAATTGTCATGACATCCTCTCATATCTCACTCCAGCGGGTATGCAATAAGGTTCTTCCCGAGCTAAACGAATGGAGGCTAGTATGTTTTTGACATAGTTATTCAAGTTAAGTTATGGGCATTAAACCTTTTTGTTTTTGCTAAGATGTTGCCTAAGACTCATCATGGGGAAGTTTCAAAGGAGAGAGCTACTCTTTTATATGCATTCAAGCATGGCATGTCTATTAATGTTGGTTAATTAATCAAGGATAACATCATTCATTGTATTTGAGGCAAGACCACTGGTGGCCTTCCATATCGATCCCTCATTACCTCTCTTTGTCGTGCCGTCGATGTAGTTATTGATGCAGTTGAGGAGAGATTGCCCCTTTAGCCTATCATTGATATGTGATTTCTTCAGACACTTGAGCATGCACGAGTGAATGTTAACATGAGACAGCAGCTACATCCTCCTTCTCGTCCTTTGACCACTACTCAATGGATGGATCAATTTGAGCATGGGCTTCAGGAGACTAGATGCGAACTCATCGGAGTTCGATCGGATGTCGCTTATGTCAAGCAAATGCCTACTTACATGATGGCAACCCAGCAGGCATTCCAGCAATTTTTCATCAATCAGGGGGCCTTTTTCGACCTATTTCCACCTCCTTCACTTTTTGCTGAGGATGCTTGATAGCCCACTGAGGAGCTTCCTCAAGATCCAGCGACAGACGAGGAGGATAATTCTACAAGGAATGATGATTTTGTCTACACTGGTGCATATGATGATCTTGGTGCCGACCTTGGTGACAATTTACATGATGATCTTCAGGATGATGTGGATCCGGCCGACTCTTGAGCTTTTGAGCTTTTAGGGAAGTTTTCTTATTTATATTTTTCTTTCTTTCTTTGCTTTTTGTGCACATTGAAGGCATTATGCTTTTGAAGTTTGGGGATGTGTTACTTTGTTTTG
The DNA here is from genome assembly GCA_013180625.2 of Boswellia sacra. Lineage (NCBI taxonomy): Eukaryota > Viridiplantae > Streptophyta > Magnoliopsida > Sapindales > Burseraceae > Boswellia > Boswellia sacra. The sequence goes on from SNVD02013892.1 coordinate 406,264, forward strand.
GTTATTTTAGTTAGTGATTGTTTGTTTTCCACATGATATGCGTTTTTAGTTTTAAAAAAAAAAAAATTCTTGCGTGCATTGTGATGGCCAATGATAGGATGATGATTGTTTAACATGTATAACTCTTAGAAATTGAAAAATTTTGCTTGCAATTTTTGGGTTTGATTCCATTTATAGTTATGTCTTATTTTCAATTCCTTGAACACCATTTGAGCATATTAAGTCAGGATTATTGAAACTGATTATTGATTTAAAAAAAAGCTTATGTAATGCAAATGTTTCGTCAGATTTCAAAAAGATTCTACAACTTGCTTGATCGTTGCTTTAGGTAGAATCATAGACAACTCAACACTAGGGAAATGATTTAGGCTATTTTTGGATCGTTTGAGCCCTTTCAAGCTTATCTTCTTGATAGTTATACCCCTAGTTGTCCCTTTAGAGCCTAATAAAGTCATTGTTCTTGATCAACTCAAAAATTTATCCTAGCCACATATAGAACATATCTAAACAGTGCCCCTTATTTATAAACATGTAAATCTTTCAAAAATTTTGTTGTTTTGCATTAATGAGGGTGCATAAGGGAGGATGGGAGGTGTATTGATAGTAAAGTTGGATATGCACTTTTTGAAATTTCAGTTCTTTGCATTTTTCTCTCTTTATTTTTTTTAAAAAAAAGAATAAGTTGGTTTCGTAACCTTTTTAGTGTAAGCAAGTAAGTTCTTAGGGATGTCTTAACATCCAGTACCCTAAAGTCAACTGGGTTGGGAGTTACTAGCTGAAAGCTCACAAACTAAAAAGAAAGTTTAAGGGAATCTACATTGCACTATCCAATTCAAAAAGAGAGAGAGATAGAGAGAGAGAGAATCTTGCGATCAATCAAAAGAACTTAGAATATGGTGTTATGAGTGCAATTGTAGTAACAATGAGTGGTCACTGAAACACAAAAATAAGAAGTGAGTTCTGTTGAAGTTTGATGGAGTTGTAATGTAAGAATTAGTTGATGATTGAATTTGTTTTGAGAGATTTTTATATGCTTTATGATTAAATTGAATTGAAAATTTTGACTGTTTCTATACCCTTATTACCTTAGCCATACATTACGAGCCTTGCAACGTCTTACTTGATCTTTGGTGTTATGTTTGTTTACATTAGTGGAAAGTAGCATGATTAGCAAGCTTATGGAATCTCAATTTAAGAAAAACATAAAAAATTGATTTGACTCATTTGGTTGCATAATCTCATTTGAATTGCAATCAATAATTTTAGAATGACTAATCACACACACTTGAGAAATTGGAAATAGACTTGATCGATTTTGAGTAGAAATCCTAGATGATTTACAAGTTTGAAATTTCTTTTGAGTTATAAATGATGCAATTTTTTAGGCTAATCACAGTGTTAAATAAAAGTTCAAATTTGAACGAATAAATTTTGATTCAACTATGTTTGTTTTATTTTATTTAAATTTTTGTTGGTCGTTTTGTATCTATTTCCTGTTTTGCTCAAAGACTAGCAAAATATTAAGTTTGGGGGTTTTTGTTAGTTGAATCTTTTTCGCTAATATAATAACCTTAAATTTAATTTTTTTGAGTAGTTTTTGAGAAAAAATGGTGGAAAATGATGTGTTAATTAGTTTAATTGTAGATTTTAAAAAATCAAATCTGATTTTTGAGAAAGCACATCAAAAATGGGAGTCAAATGGCTTAAAGTGGAAAATTTCAAGATTTCAGAATAAGTAAATTTGCACTGCAACACAAGATGGGTGGCGTAGCGGTGCAAGTTCCAACAAAATAGATCAAAAGTCAAAGATGTTGCGCTCCTGTGCAACCTCAGCCGTGCACTTGCATAAATTCGAATATGGAAAATTTTAGCAATCCTATTTCCGCTAGGATTTGGAACTGTAACAACCATAAAATTTTTTTTAGGCCTATAAAAGTCTTTATGGGAGTTGGACAAGGATTATAATAAATAAAAAAAAGAGTTTTATTTATATTTAAATTAGAAGAGATAAATAGTGGTTTAGTTTTATCTCTTTTGGAATACCTTAACCTCATCTAGTATATAAGCAATATTATAACATTGCAAATAGGATTTTTAACCTAAAAATTAGGTGGAAGCTTTGAAACTCAGAGATTTCAAGGTAAGATTGTATTTCTTTTAGTTTGATTTAATAATTTTTACTAGAAATTATTGTTGCCTAGATTTATGCTAGGATTTCTACAGAGGATTAAAGAGCAGCTTAGGATTTTTGAATTTATTAGGATACTTAGAGTTCGATTTTTAGTCTAGTCTTTTTATATGTTCTTATAGACATATATATGAACGTGCAAAAGTTTATTTCACAAAAAAATATTAAGATTTCAAGTTATTATGAATTTTTGAACTCTCTGTTGAAATCCTAGAAAATACTATGATTTCTGGATGTTACAAATTTCGGAATTTTTTTTCATATGCTAGAGGAGTTAGAAATTTCTCAAATTTTATATGCTATTTTTTCAAGATGATATATATGTTTCTGTAAATTATCATGATTTTTAAACATCTAGAATAATTGTTATGAAATTTTGAATTTGAAACATCTTAATCTAAAAATTTTGGACAGACTTGACTGACAGAAAACGAAAATTATTTAAAAATAATTTTGAAAGTAATTTGCCTTGAAAAATTTTAAGTTGAATATTTTATGTTTCTAGTTAGCCTCTGCAAAATCCTAGGTTAATCGGATTAAGATATAAATTTATAAAATTTCTGGAATCACCTCTGTTCAGGATATAAGACTTAGACAGAACAGTTTGTTTAGAAAATTTAAGGGAATTTTGTGAAACATTTGAGGTGTTGAGTTTATGAATTTATTAAGATGTTTTTTGGTTATGCCTTAGGACAATCATTAGATGAGTAGGAGCTAGGATATTTCTCTTTTTGGATTGATCAAGGTAAGTAACATCATACATGTATTATGATTAAAGTGTAATGTGTTTTTAATAAATATTTTGATTGATTAGAAAATATTTTTATGTGATATTATATGAATCATTTTCTGTTTTAGAATATAAATTGTGGAATTAAAGTTTTAGCAAAGCTTTTAAATTGATTCTCAAAAACCGTTTTCATTTTAAAAACCGTTTTAGTGAAAGGAACTTTTGACAAACTTATTATTATCTACAAAAAGTTATTAGTGTATGTACTTTGAGTATCGTGTTATTTGTAATGGTTCTTGAATGTTTTGACTCATTGTCCATAGTATCTGAATACTGTTATGAATTCTGAATCCAGCTGTGGTATTAGCGTGCACACGACTTTTGAGCCGGGTCACCGGGATTACAGGTGATATATTTTTGGGCCGGGTCACCGAGATTACAGGTGACATATTTTAGGGCCGGGTCACTGAGATTACGGGTGATACTATGTGACATGAGTTGATAATTTTTTTTTGATCTTTAATGATTGTGAATGATTTCTTTGATCTTAAGTAATACAAATGCTTATGACCCCATTTTTATTAAGATATGATTTTGGACCTGAAGTATTCAACTATGAATTATATGATGTTCTATTAATTGTTTTAAGATACTAATGGATGTGTATGATTTTACTTACTGAGTTGACGGCTCACCCCTCGTCTCTAACATTTTGCAGAGTATTCTCAGAAGTTAGTAGTTGGGCTTGCTGGTTGATGTCAAGACTTTAGTTTATATTTTTCTTTTGGAATTATGCAATAAGAAGATTATTTTTTTTATTGCAATTATGTTTGGAACTTTAGATTGCTAGATTTTGTTTTGAGTAGAAAGACATTAAATGTATTGTTCTGTTCACTTTTTTCTAATAAGAAGGATTATTGAAGTTTTGTTTAGAGATTTATTATTAGTGATTTCATAGCATTTTAGCAATATTTGTGTTTCGATTTTGGGGCGTTACAGGATCTCTTCTCATGTGGAGTATAAATTGGCATATGTTAGGTCTTTGCTAAAGGTAGATAAAAGTCATTAAAGGTGCTTTGAGAGCAAGAAATTGGACTACGACTATTGGGGGCACGAATCAAGATTAAATCTTCAAAATTTCTAGTTCTTTCTTCTTTCTGTACTCAATGATTTTAATTCGATTTTGTGTTGTTGCTCTTTACATTGTGATCTAATTTTCTTGTCTAGGGTTGGGATGTAGCTAAGTTTGATACTCTAAGTATTTTAACCAATATATTGATGTTTATTCAATCTTTGTTGAGTGAATTAATTATATGCTTAATGTTTATGATTGTGTGGCCAACTATTGAATAAATTGAGATATAAATTAGACTGAGAAGTTAATTTATATTAGTCCTTGCTTAATTTATCATAAATTAACATGAGATAGAGATATGATTGTGATTTGTGCAGCTGTATGTGATTTGTTGTACTTAATAGATATTTATAGATTATTAGATGAGACGGAGATATGATTCCTTATAATTTTATACTGTTGTTACTTGAGAAAGAATAACAAATACTTCGTTGTCAACAAGTGAATAAGCGTTGACTTATTTGGATTGAAATAATAGAGTGGATAACCTAGGTGAAACCTGATACCCTAGATCTTCATTCATGGGATTCTTCTCAATTTAGTTTAAAAATTATTTACTTTCTTAATATTTAGTTTTAACCTAGTTATTTAGTTAGTCAATTCTTTTAAATTTGCTATTAAAATTTTATTGTTCAAATAAAATTAGAGTTAGATTAAGTTTAGTAGTTAATAAACAATCCTTGTAAGAATGATACTCATTCATCGTTATATTACTTGTTACGATTCCGTGCGCTTGCAGATTTTACATAATACAACTATAGCAACGCAATGCTGCAATAAGAGGAGTTAAGTAAAGTACAGGTCTTTAAGTTATTCATTGCTTTAGATTCTTGACATATACAAAAGTGTTGATGTACAAATTCTAGGTGGACTAAAGACATACCTGGCTGAGGTAGACTATCAGGTTGAGGAGAGGACCTAAGAACTCTACAAAGCTCAATTTAGATTTAATACATCGGAAATCTTTAGAGAAAGAAGTTCTCAAGACCCAAGGAAGTGGGAGCTAACTATATCCAACTATGACACTTTTGAGGTGATCAAGTTCATCTTCCATGTTTCCGGCGATTGTTTTTAGAGTAACGGTCGTTGGGAAAGGAGTTTGACATATCAACTCATCATATCACTAAGTCATCTCCCATCGAAGACTTATCACTAGGTGATCTCTTATTAAAGACCTCTCATTGGGTGATATTCCATAGAGGAATTGTTATTTGTCAACTCTTACCAAGGTAATAAGTGACTTCTTACTTTAGGATGACCAAAAAACCCATAGGCATGGGAACCCGCGAGGATCCAACCCATTAGGGGTGAGGATGAAGGATTATAATATGGGGATGGGGTAAATATATAATACCCATTTTTAAATAGGATAGGGATAGGGATTACATGCTCCGATTCGCCCCACCCCCGCATACCCGTTATATTAAAAATAATTGTATTATGAAATATTGCTAATGTGGAAGATTAAGAAAGAAAATATTTGAGTAATCTCATGTTCTTTATCAAGCATTTTGATGATCCATTTTGTATTGTTGATTATCATTTGAAACTTGTTAGAACTATGTTATTTTATATTTTGAATTGTTGATTATCATTTGAAAATTGTTGAAATTATGTTATTCTATATTTTAGATTTTTAATTATCGATGAACCTTATCGAAATTATATTATTTCTAAATGATACACTTTAAATATTATAACAAAGTTTTGGGGAAGGTTGAGGATGGGGGTGGGGATGACCTTTTCAATTTGGGGAATCCCCATTACCGTCCCACATTGTTATTTTGGGGATATAAATGGGGATGGGGATGTTCTTTATAAATGGGGATGGGGATGGCCGCTCCAACCCGCCCCATTACCATCCCTATTCCTACTCAATTCTGGGGCGACCTCTCAATGAGGTCTTTGGCTATCAAAGGATGTTTAAATGACCACGAAAACAAGTTTTATTCAAAATTATGAATCAATCCAATGTTGTTACATCATTTGTTATGTTATCACACTAGCCACTTGATAATAATTCAGTATTATACAATATTTGGCAGTAAATATTATGAATAACATTAACTTACTATTCAAAGAGATATTCTCTGCCAAATAAATGAGTTTAATTCTTAAAATATTAAGATGAGTTAAATGCTTACATATATAATTTCTTATTATGTGTCTTTAAAGGCACATGTCGATAATATTTCCTCCGACCAATTTGTTATTTTTCTTAAAAAAAAAATTCCGTTTCTTATTATATGCAAAATCTACCATTTCTCACCCAAAAACGGCTCAATCAACAACACTAAGACAAGAATATAAAATTTACTAATCTAAAAATATCGATTCATAAAAAAAGACTCAAAAGACATTTCATATGACATGCAAAATACAATATGCTTTTCAATATTTCCATTCTTAAAATAGAACCCCGTTATTCTCAACTCTTAATTAAATTATTTTAGAAATTAATTAAGGAGAGGATCAAAAGTGGGTCCTCAGAATAAGAAAAGATAAACACAGTATCAAAACGCATCTTTGAAAGCAAAGAAAAATGGCCGACATGACTATTCTTGATTTAAGAGAGTCGATATTACTAGAACATAAAGTAGGACCAGTTCACGACTTGGTCTTAACACTTATATTTATTCTAAACCCATCTCGAAACTCAAAGAAAAGTATTTCCCTTCTTTCAGATTTCTTGGTCTCCACGTGAAATTCCCATGATCACCATGCAACCACAGAGACCTACTGGGTGACTCATAAATTTGCAGGCTTTTTTGTGTTTGTCCCAAAGCATGTTTGTGGAACAAGTGGGTGATTCTCTTGTCTTTAATTTAGTCTTCCGATTGGGGCAATAATTTCCCCTCGTTTTATAGTTGCTTGTTGCCTAGCTAAAGGTGAGGCTCCCTATGACACCGACTTCATCATCTAAACCTCCTCTAGATTGCTATAGAAAAAAGCTTGTCTCACCTTATTCATTATTGCAATTAATATATCAAAGTAAAGATGAGCAAATACTAAAGAAATTCTTTTGCTACCGGAAATTACAGTTTTACAGGAATCCTGGCCGCAGCTATGTGATTGTTCTCCTTTTGGTCCATGCATGTTTATATATTGTCAACTCTTGCTTAAATAGACCACTCCACTCCACAAACGTGTCACATATGTAATATGCAGATGTTGATCGAGCAAGCGCCAGCAATCATAGTAGAATGTGTCTCCTTGAGCCGAATTAGGATTCTATCTTTATTTTATCTCATTTCTTTTAAGCGTTTAAAGACGTTTATGATACAAAGATTTTAATATTTATAGATGTTTAAGATTTTTTTTATTCTCTGTTTGTGCCACTACTCGTAATAATTTAGATAAAGATAAGGCGAGTATAGGATTATGCTAATATATAACATATCACAATTGATGTTATAATTGCCTCTAATATTACATGCCATACAACCAAGTTCCTGGAGTTGAGATTACATTTTGCTATTGCATGATATCAGCATATATAAATATGAAACATGATAGTACAGCCACGCTTTGTCAACAATAGATAGTCACTCGGTTCTTACGATTGCCAAACCCCACTAGTTGAAAGCTGTCTCAAACCGAGAAAGGGCCGCGTGGCTTTTGTCTCTAGGCCAACAACATCTTCCTCTTTAGCTTAACGCTTACTTCTACAGATGCCTGGTAGGGCATGTTGATAAATCAGAACCGGCAACCCTGTTTGTGTGGGCTCCTCGCAGCAAGAAGCTTTCTATACATGGAAATCAAAGTTATTTGAGAAGACAGGCTTCAAACTGCTGAAAGAATGTCTTGGTCATGCATGCAGCAAGTGTCCGGCTTCATGATAAAGTAACAGGACAAATCATGGCGTCTAATGGCTTTGATGCCATCCATATCATTCAGGAAAAATTACAGAACCCAAAATAGAAAATTGCTGCTGTTCTGTGACAAAAATGTTGAGCATACGCATCTATTCTATATTATCACTTCAATTAACACCACAAATTAGCAAAACAGATTCCATTGCAGCTCTTCAAGGTTGTCAATAGGAAACTATAACAAAATTTGATTCAACATTAAAATTTTCAGCTTCTTTGGATAAGAAAACTGTTCACATATTAAAACATGATGAAAAGATCACCAGACCAGACCAAACCAAACGTTGAAGATTTTTCTCAGTTAAGCAACGATGATAAGATGAAGAAGAAAAGGATTGCATTAAAAAAGTTTTCAAGTTAGACTCGGGAAAATGCAGTGATAATATTTGCAACAACCCAAACAAATAATTTAATTATAAGGATGATGATGATGATGATCTATTCAACTAAAAGTATTTTACCTGAAAGATGACCCACCAGAAAGTTTACAGGTAATCGGGTATTGATGAGTAATAAATATATTTACACCTCTCTATGTAATAATCATCTCTACACCTAACAATATTCAACATATATAAAAATATACTTTTGCTCAACAAGACATGGTGCGCATCTCACTCGCATGGGGTACTTCATAAAATAATTGTAAAATCTAGAAGGATATGACCTGAAATCTTTCACACAAGGTAAACTTGTTTGCAGATTTTGCTTGCACTTGTAATTTTGTTATTGTGTCATATATCTCTCAATTATAAATGTCCTATAGCAAATGAACGTGTCTAAGCGCATGCAGATACAATAGTATCAGGTGCAAGATGACACAATACAAGATAAACACGTTCGTAGGTAGAATTTGCTTTCTTCTTGTACTCGTGCAACCTACTCCGAGCATCATTTGTACGCAGGGAAACCATAGCATACCAACTGGTGGGTCTCTAAACCACTCTATAATCGATGATTTGATATTGACAAAGCACAGCCAACCAGAATCTTGTATCTTTCTAATTGTCTCTCAATTCACCTCCATCTCAGACTCTTCTGGCGACAACTGATTAATTCCCTTAACAGTCATCATGAAAAAGATCCTCTTATTTTGATCTTTAGCAATCAATTATCTCTCCTTTTATAGTCCCATTTCCCCTTACGTATCAAATTATATCTCTTTAGCAATCAAAGGATACATCAAGCCTGAGTTCAAAATGAAGGTATGTCTGAAACTCTCAAAGTTTATTTCAGAATATACACCACAAAACGTTTTAAGTACTTTCTAACTTCCATCTTTGCCTGTCAATGTAGCAGCTAATGGGCTGGATGCGCCACAAAATACGGCAAAATAGCATCGAGCCATTCAAGGATTTTACCATCGGTATTCCAACTACTTCATGCACACAATTGTTTTCTTGCAAAACACTCACTCTGCCATGCATGAGCCACCCAAAATTAAAAAAAAAAAATTAGAATTCATCACAATTTTTCTCACAAGGTATAAAACAATTACTAAGAAAATTAACTAGCCGGCTAGATTGTCTAATCTGACACAACTGTTAAAGTACTCAAGATTCTACGTATTGTGCTGGCTTAAAATTTAGCAAGTCTAGAGCAATTACTAACCTTTTGCAACAAGGAAAATATTTTCACCACAATGAAGGTCAAAAACAGGGTGGTCCTATGAACGTCAAGGACAGAACCTCAGCCGCATAGTTGTTTGCAGAATCATTTCATATATTCAGATTTTTTGCCAACACTATCTCCACCAAAACTGATGTAGACGACCAATGTTCTAATTTTGGGTCATAGAACTACTCTTTCCACGGAGAAATAGTAGTAAAAAGGTTTATCACTACAATTATTCAGGCCACCTCATTATCAAGTCACCAAATTAGAGCAGAAATCAATCACAGTCCAATACAAGTCTGAAAGTGCTGCTCCCACTAGATTAGGTCCATGCCATCCTTTTCAGTGCAAAAAAGGAAACAAATTCGTTTTTTCTTCTCCCACACGTAATTTTTGATGATGACATAACTAATTCCCCCCGGAGCTCCAATTTCAGGCAACTACTGCACTTGCCTCGTGGCTCAGTCAACCCTTGATGACCAAGACTACAATTCATATCCAAGCTTTGGCTCGAGATGTGGATCTCGATCCTCAAAGCAGCCGAAGCAGGAATCTGGGAACTCTTATTCTGAACTTGAAAGTAAGGGAGTGGAAGCAAACTTTGAGGAAGAAGCAACTGAGGCTATCTCCGAGTTCTTCCATGGCTTTTTGGCCATAGGTACTCTTGGTTCAGGGAAAAACATCAGCGAACCCCCAACACCAACATTTCCCACGACTGTGGAGAACATAACTGAGGAAAAAACAGAGGTGACAAAGTATGACTTGAAGGTCATCAACGATGAACTAGAGAAGTTCCTTGACGCAGAAGCAGAAGAAGAGAGCAACAAGTCATCAAGAAGAAACAGCTATGTTAGCATTGTTACACTTTGTGAGAAGCCTATTATTGAAGGAGGCTATGCCGAAGATCATGGAAAGATGATGGCGTGTCCTCTCCAAGGCTACCTATTTGGGTCTTCAATTGAAAATCCAAAGTCAAGTGAGGTAAAAAAGGAAAAGACATCACTGGCAGAGCTTTTTCATAGGACAAAGATAACAGAAGAAAATTCCACTGATAAATGTGGGAAAGGGGAGATGCAGGCCGAGCCAACACATAAATCTGTTAAACATCTCATTAAGAAGATTCTGAAAAAGTTCCACGCAACATCAAAAAACCTGAACCGCAGTGATACCGGTTCTGTTTCAACCAAGAATAAGCTCCACAAGGTGCGCCTTCTGGCACTAGACTTTATCTTAATTCAACCAAGCGCTTTACATGTAAATATTTAGATAACTCTAGATCATGCTACAGTTGAATGCTTCACTTTGCAAGCACACAACCAAGATATCTAGGAAAAATAGAATCTCAAAACTGAGGAAATTCAATTGTTTTTCTTTCCCATTAATTTTCTGCATACATAAAGGTCTTGAATTGGACAAGAATGTAACTAAAATCGTGTGAAATGGATAAACATATTTTTGTGCAGATTTAATTTTATTCTGGCATGTAGGTCATACAAATGTTCCACTGGAAAATCCATCCCGAAAATTCCATTGCTGAAAAGGAGTTTATTAAGTTCCATAGAAAAAAGATCAAGAGCAGCACTTCCTCTGCTGGTGGCTATGCTGCTGATTATGGAGGCCCCAAGCACTCGGACAAAAGCAACAAAAGATTTCCCGAGGGATCCGAGTCAAAAGAAGGTGCCAATGACTGCATGACCAACATGAAGTGGCCCCAGTGTGGTCTCAGCGGCAGCACTTCAAGTGGAAACAGGGAGCACTGGATCAAAACAGACGCAGACTGTAAGTATCGATTATATGCCACATGCTTTTTCTTTGCTCTGCCAAATATTTCTCACACAATCAAGCAGGAAAGAACCCATGACGTACACTATTCTTAATCAAGAAATAAGCTACTAGTACTAGTATAAACTGCAACATGACAAAAATGGATTATATATTATACAGAGATACGAAGAGAGATGATAATAATCTATTTTTCATATTTTGGTGCATAAAAACTTAACGATATTTTGTGAGGACATGCACAAGGGCAAGAGGTCCAACAAATGAATTCACAAAATACTTTTTCCAGCAAACCCATAAAACTATTTCTTCCAATTTCCAAATTTGACGTTAAAACTCAATAAAAATAAAAACAACGGAAATTTCAGAAAACACAACTCAGTTTTCTCTGAGCGTCATCTCATCTCCACGTACATACAAGGATTTTTTTTAAAAAAAAAATCCCCAAATAGATAAAAACTTCATATTCTTATTATCTTCGTCCAACGTTTAATATGGTGTGACCAAAATATCCAAAACAGCGTAACAACCCCTCACATGTATTTAATGGTTGCTCCACCTTAACACACAAAAATAGAAGAGCACATTGCAGATGGGGACAGGCGAGGAAGTCACTTCCAAAATCAAGAAGACAATCACCATAGCGTCAACACTGGTCATCTTTTGGGGAAGAAGAAGTACAATATCAATTCTTTCGAGTCCTCTCCATCTTTTATCAAGCATTTCCGTGGGCATATCGCAACACCACTTTAATAATTCTTCTGGAACTGTCTCCCGAATTCCATCTTTCTTTCTAATATTTTCGCTTCTCTACGACATGAAACATATGCTACCTTAACAAAAAATAACCCAATTAAACCCATTTTTTGAAAATTTCTGAAAATGGACAAACTTTTTATTTTTCCTTCACATGGTTAACTTTTACACCCTTAATATTTGAACAAGAGTGGCATAGTTTGTCTTGCCCTATACCAGGGCTGCGCTATACCAGGGCTCGGATAAGGCAACAATGGTGCGTGCCAACGATAATAACGGATACAACAATTTATGAGAGAGGGGACACCTTATATATTTGAATATTTATAATTTACTTGATAAAACTTAAGATAACAAAATGTATTAAAAAACAATAAAAGTATATCTAGATAGGAACACATTAGAATTATAGGTGTTCAAAATTATAATTTATAAAGAGTATTAATTTTCTTTAAATTTGATGTGAATAAAAAAGTAAATTTTTTTTCAAAATTTCTCTTTGTAACTATTCAAAGAAGATTATTTTATTATTTTTTGTTAAAAAAGACTACAAACAAATGAAAAATAAAAGTCTCTCACACATAATTTTTAATGATATTTAATTTTATTAAAAAGTATAAAAAAATTTAGTTATTGTCGTTCATCAAGATTTTCAAATTTATACTCTTCTAGTAACAATTAATTAATTTTATAAGACTATAAAAGAAAACATAAAGAAAAACATATAATTTATGTCAAACTAAATAAATAAGAATTAAAAAATCCAAAATGCTATAATTGAATAAAAAAGTAAAAATTAATTATATTAATATATAAATTATATAGTTGTATGGACAAAAGGTTTTTATATGTGAAAAAATTGAGAAAATAAAAAGATAATGTAAAACTTAAAATTAATTAAGTTTTTTAAAAAAGATTATAAGAGTGACTATATAAAATAAGGGGACCAAGATAAATTTTCAAATTTTAGAAGGGGCCCAGGCCCCCCTAGCTCTCTATGTAGGTCTGCCACGCGAAGCGTAGGGATGAGTACTTAAGGTGTGAAGACATTACGTGTCATAATAAGAGCATTGATGTGCAAGATTAAGCGCAAGGCAATGTGAATGTTAACATAGAGGGATGTGTAGCGCAATGCAACAATACGCACGCATGGGCAGCAGACACAGTTTGGCGCATGCATGGAGATGGGTGTGACGCAGTGGGATAACGCGTATGCACAGGTAGTGGTCATGGTGTGTGGAGTGCACACAGGAGTTGGGTGGGACACAACAATGCAGTGCGCACGTTGAGGCAACGTAGCACACAACACTAGCACAAGGACGCATGCATTTTGAGACGCTTGTGAGGTAGCAGGCACGCGCACAGATAGTGCACAACAATACAGTGACATGGCGCATGGCATCTGGCGATATGGCACGTAACAGCGGTTCATAGTGCAACTTGGTGGTGTTGATGGGCATTAGTCATGGCAAATATCCCAAGGGATATTGGCTCTTAAAATCAAGGAAGTAGTGGGCAAGTGGGTTGGAATGCATTTCCTAGAGTGTAGGAAGTGGTAGCACAAGTTGTGGGCTGCAGTTCCTTACTAACTTGGTGGTTGGATAGTCACAACGACATCTCTAAAATATAAGAGCGAAAATAGGAGAATATTGATAGTAGCTTGAGAAAGTTATTTCTCATGACTAAGGCCATGATCTCCACTCACAATTTGTGGCGGATGCGTGTGGCAGCCACAACGCCTTGTAGTTGGGGCTGTCAACTACATGGATCATGTGGCGTGCAATGCATGAATTTAGGACCTAACAACCAAGAGTGTTAGTGGGTTTTTGGCCTATAAATTGTACGAAGGGGGTAGGCTGGAAACTTAAAACAGGAGAGCATTACGCATAGTGAGAGCCTTGAGAGAATTGCTTGCAATTATGCTTATAACTTGTGTGAGTTAGGCTAGAGTATGTTTTCAGTACAATACCTTGGGGCGGCCTTTGTAATATTTTTTTTGAGTGAATAAAGAAAAGTAGGAAGTCAGTACTTCTGTAAATTCACTGTGTCTTATGTCGAAAAATTTGTGTGCGCGCTACATGCAAATCTGTGTTAACCTCATGTGGCCAAGAATGCAATTTATTGAGTAGCTGACTGAATAAGAGCTTGGCGCTATTGCAAGATAATCCGCATATAAAAAAATGCCTTGTGACATTAACCATCTTCACAAACTATAAGCAGCATGCTTTGCACTGTGCAGAGGTGTTATTCGATAACTCTCCTGTACCCTGTCATGCTCTGTTTAATTTTTGACAAAATATGTATCGCATATATATCAACCTCAAAGCAACCATATTTATGATGTATTGAGACATCTGATATGATAATCTTAAACCAATCTTACATTTGATATCCAAATCCAAATTAAGACTTTACAAAAGCGACGTTACTCTTTTTAATTTTTAAGGCAAACGGGTCTAGTGGACTTTATTGCAAATTTAATTAAAAAAAAAACAACCATTAAGCAAGTCATAACTCCCTCACCTGTTAATGCCTTCATTTTATCATTATTATTATTTTTTTTTTGTTGCCACTCATTACATTAGATATTCAATTTTGCATTCTATTCTCATTAAGAAAAGTATTACTTTTTTTTTTCTCGTTTAGTAAACAGTACGTTTTGCAAGCGTTACTGCGTTAGTCATCGCAAAACTTTTTACTACTTTATTCTATCACATCATAAATTCAACAAAGGGAAAATTAAGTAGAAAAAGATTAAAGAAAGAGGTGTGTATACGGAGCTATCAATTTTGCTGCTTACAGATATTCCTAAATAGTTATTTGCATCTTCAATTCATCATCAAAATCAACATGCTGCAATAAACAATATCAACATGCTGACATGCCAACTATAGTTTCTAAACATGAGAAGAATTACATCACAAAGAAATTATGAAGATCCATTTGCATTTTGCACTCAATATGTGAATAAGTATACCAATATAAACTGAAAACGGATTCTTATGCCAACTGCCAAACCATTAAGAAGGCTGTAGCAATTTATCTCCATTCTGACCCTCTTTTACTGCTGGCAATGTAGACTTGGTGTTGGAGCTGCAGCTATGATGCTGAAGCTAATGCTTAGTGGCTGTTGATCCAAGCAAGAAGTTTCAATTTGGTGTTTTATGTTATCATGTGTTGTAAAATGTCTCTGTTGAGTGCAATGCTGATGAACTCTGGAAAGAGAGAGAGTATGAGGTATATGTCTAAACTCCTCAAATGTATTAATAAAGCTGTGGCACGGCGTTTCTTCTAAGCTTATAATTTCTAGAGCATCATGTTTGATTGCGTGTGTAAAATCTTTGCATGCCCCAACTTTGTATCGGACATTTGGCACCCATGTTCGGTTTAGTTTGACTAGGATCAGCTGCATTCAATCTTCTTCCATGGAAGTTGAAATATATGTACCTAATAACTCTGCCAAGCCTGAGTCCCCAATTACACTGGGGGGAGCTCTTCTATCAGAGTTCCACCCATACCCATCCTCCATGACCGATCAACTAGAGATGCCAACTCTCTGAGCAAATGACGCCAGAAACTCCGTAAGCAAAAAGGAACATATCTAAGCAAATTATCACATAGAAAAAACAGAAGCAAACATACAAAAACTTTGTTATTTTCGGGGCAAGGTTCAATTTCTTAGTCTATGGAACTTGACAATAAGAACACAACTGTATTTATTGAAATAAATTCAACTTTAGACCTAAGAAGGCAGATTGGTTCAGTGAAGTTAAAATATTCTACTAGGTTTTGAAGACATTTTTATTGAACCTTTTATTGCAAAACATAATTATACTTGCACGAGATAAGACATTCAAAATATAATTGGTCCAGCAGAACTGACATAAACACACTATAAATCTGACAAAAAAGCTCAAAACTTTTGACATTTTGAACAGTTCTTCTCATCAATGAATCAATGATTGGGTCCAAAGCCCAAGATACAACAGGAAATTGTAATCCATGATTTTTGCATTCTATGGTTTCACTTAAAAAGAGGAAATTAGACCCCTTCAATACAGGATTTGCTCTCGCTATCTAAAATTTATCATAACTTCATCTTTGCTATACAAAACAACAACTTACGCAGTCATCCATAGAGAACCTTTTTTTAAAAAAAAAAAAAAAAAAAAAGAGTTAGAGACAGAGAAGTCAAGATAGGATACACTGATATGCATATATGAACATAAGAGAAGACATACCTACAAAATGATGTCTTAATGCCTAGAATGAAAGGAGTTCTCGTATCTAACACCTTGGTCCAAAAACTCATACTCAGGATCACATATTACAGGTAATATTTATAATTAAAGATATATGATCCAATTTTTCAGGCGACATTCTAATGCTCTTTATTAAACAATCTGTCATAATGGGCAGTGCAAATTATTCAAAAAATAGGCCGTCGAAATCATAAATTATGGTTTCAAACTCTAACACAGTGACATGCTGATGAAAACTAAGCAAGATCCCCAAAAAAAAAAAAATCAACGAGACAATAGAAAAAAGGGAGACTTACTTGAGGTCATGACTGACAACAAGTATAGTTAATTCTTTCTTCAGATGCTTCAAAAGCTTTACAACATCTGCCCGCGCCTTCCAGTCTGATTTTCTCGAAATTGCATGAGCAATGAAAAGAAAAAAAAATCATTTTGACACTTACAAAAAGGAAATACCAAATGAATACATTAAGATTTGTATACTGGAAACTTAACACAAGCACAATTATTGATATTCACTTAGTCCCAGACACCCAATAATTCATAGGTCAAATAGGATTATATTACCAACTAGAAGAGAATGTTATTCACAACAAACTACAGTTTCAATAAGAGAAGTTACTTTCATACTCCTATTTTGATGTAATATATGTCCCATTAAAGTAGCAAACCTAAATAAGTGAAGTATAAAAACTTAAGAAGATGGAGAATCAATAACTTCCAATAGATAAGTATGCATCTACTAAAAAAACAAAGCAATATATGTTAAATTATAAGAAAAGGAATCCTTGGACTTCATATACAACACAATAGGTAAGAATTACATCAACTAATTTGAAGAAGGTTGAACATAACATGTCATATCTTTATTATTAGAAGAACATTTAGCGCACTCCAATTGTACATCATAACCAAAAGTTCCAAAAATAATTTGAAGTAATAAATGTTCAAGAATATGATAGATGAGCCACGGAGCCAAGTTGGTTGGTTCATCAAGAAAAGTTCTCACCACGTATAATCAGTTCATAAAGTCAAAGAAAATTATTCGATAGTCAACAGTCACCACCCAAAACATCGGATGCTAAAATGTGCACACTAGAGGCAAAAATGAAGGTGGAAGTTAATATTCCAAAATCAAGTGAAACAAGTAGCTCAGACAACCAAATAATAATCTAGCAGAATCTTATCTGATGTTCAACTATGACAGCCAAAAGAGCAAGAAGAGGCCTTTTCTGACCACCGATGACGAAAAGATGTTCTCCACGCATTTTAGTAAGACCGAGCAACAGAGTAACAAGGATCATGCATGCTTAATTGTTGGATGAAATTTTGATGAAATTTAAGTTCATAAAACTAAGCAAAGAGGAAGACAACAAACAACAGAGGACATTATGAGCAAACAAAAACAGTTTATACCTAGACCAGCAAGAGGCTCATCCAATATCAATAAATCTGGGATTTGTACCTGAAGAATAAAAAAAATCAGCAATTAGCAGTCAATATCATCCCATGCTCATGCATAGCTATAAGTAGCAATCTTATAAAACCATTGAAAAAAAAAACGAAAAAAGAAATTCTGACTCCATGTGTCAAAGCATCTTTGAGCAGATGTGTGCTTAGTGTAAGTGATCTATACACTCTTACCAATTGGATTGCCAATGCAAGTCGACGTTTATAGCCACCACTTAAAGAATGAGGGTCCTTATCCAATGGGATCCCACTCAATCCAACCTAAGGTTAGAAATTAAATATATGGCTTTTAGATTTGCAGAAACTTTTAACACAAGAAAACAGATCTAGAAAGATTAATACATAGAATGTAAGGAAATTAGATACCCAATTAATAGCCCTTTGGAGATTTAAAGTAAGGTACTCCTTTAATTCAAGACTACCACTTTGCCTTGGCCATCCAAATATAACTTCATCAAGTACAGTATCTGCCACAAAATACCTAGCAAGCAACATAATATATTGTTAGAAATTTAATAATGGGAACTTAGTTACTTAGTGAAAAGAATAAGTAGAAGAGAGAAACATCGTTGAGAAGTGAGAATTTATCCATAAATTAAGCTATTTCCAAGAGTCTCCTTAACATAAAAATGAAATGGACATATTAAACATCAACAAGAGATGAGCAATAGGAGTTCACTTTGACATCAAATCTAAAAACTCTTGAATAGCAAACAAAATCAAAACCAGTGGATATGGCAAATTAAAAAAGGGACAAGTTTGCAACTCCTGAGACCCCGAGAATTTTTATCACAATAAACAATGAAAAAGATTATCCCAGTTGATTTCTGATACCTCTCGGGAAATTGAAAGACAATGCCCACTCTTTCTGGGAGTAACGTTTCAGGAGACCCATTTGGCTTGCCGTCATTCCCATAATTTTGAACATGTATGGAACCCGACGTTGGTTTGCTAAGCCCTGCAAGAAGCTGCAAGGGAAAGTAAAAGACAAACACACACACAGAACACTGAACACCAAGGGGACTAACAAAACGTGGGGTAAAATCTTGTAGAAGAAGAAACACAAAAGAAGTTGTCAACCTGCAAGAGAGTAGTTTTCCCACTTCCACTCTGTCCAAAAATTAAGCCAAAACTGCAGCAATTTGAATAACATTAAATCCCATAAAAGCAGAGCACCTACGTGGAAACAAGACTAGGCAAAATCTCTTGTTAAATATGAAAATAGACCTCTTTTCTGGAAGGGAGAAAGTAACTCCATTTAAAATGTTGAGCTGGGTCCCTGGAGGTCGATAGCAAACATCCTTAACCTTTAAGCAACATATTATATAAATTCAGTAACTTGACATCCATTATATTCGGCTCAGCTTTATACTCTTCGATAACAGAAACCACATCAGTCTCAATTTTCTCTTTTCAGTGAACTGTTCACATGAATTCAAAACTAAACACGCACACATTCTCAACGTATAGAATAAAACCTATAACAAAATTTATAAATAAATAAATAAATATAACTCACTTCAAGGCAAGAATGATCGCAGAGGATTCGGATTTTCTGGGTTCTTCTAGAAGTCACTCTGTAGAAGGAAAAAAAAGAAGGAAATTAAAACCAAAAAAATCAAATACTTAATGAAGATAGCTATTATTATTATTATTATTATTATTCGAAATTGAATACCTAGAGCGTGATTTGTTGGAAATGAAGCTCGATAATTCAAACTTTCTCCAGTCAAGTGCTGGAGACGAGAGCGCCAAAGTAGAGATGGCCATCACAACACTGTGGTGAAAGGCAAGGATCCGTTTGGTGGGCGTTAGAATTTTTTTTTTTTTTTCTTCCAGAGATTAAGCACGTCATCACGTGAGGGGGAGCTACAGCATCAGTTGCACGTGACTCTCCCCTCTCCTGCCCTGCGGGAGTTGGGCCGGGCCGTGAATCTTTTTGACGGAGGTGTAGGTGAAGCTTTCACATTATTTATTCCCAAGTCCAAACACGTTTTGTTTGATTTACACAGGAATCAGAAAACACGTTATGTTTGTTGAGAAACCGAAAGCTTCCCTTGCTTCTAACTAATTTTTAATTTAATTTTTAATATTTTAACATCAATTACATAATTAATCGAACATGACAACAAAATTATTAAAAAAAAATGGTCATCAGTGTGTTAAGGATGTCAAATTTCATTATTAGATAAATGCATTAAAGTAGATGAAACAAGATTATAAAATTGTTCCTTCGCTAACCTTAAATAAATAAATTATCAACATTTAGATAATCTTGAACTTATTTTACTGTAAGAGAAACGATATTCGACTTATATTTTGAATCAAATAAAAGATCATGGCAGTTGTACCTTGATTTCTTACGATTAGGAATTATTAATTAATATATTATATATGTATGGTATTTTCTTTTCCGTTTCTTGGATTTAAACCACACTTTGAAATCCTTTGTCGAAGAGAGGCTATACACATACAAACTCATTCATACAAATCTATCTTTGTGATAGTATTGTATGATTGTCATATTATTAATCTTACAATAACATTAATTTTTGAAATTCACTCTTTCAATCATTATTTACTATATCTATTTGTATGATAAATTTGCGTAAAAGAGATTGTAGGAATAATATTATTCTATGATAAATAAAAACCAACGTTTAATTCCTACATTTTTATATTCTTAGATTGTCACGTACATAAAATTAAATTTATTACTCATCATTTAAAGATCATAAGCTAAAAAGATAAAAAGACATTGATGGTTGTTAAAATTCAGGGTAGAACCATATAGAAAAAGTATATATTAACTTTATTAGAAGGAAAAGCTAGACAGTTTTAGCGACAGAGGTAATAACATGAGAGGCCGGGGACGGAGCCAGCATAGGCCCAGCAGGGGCAATTGCCCCTCCTGGGTCAAAGGAAAAAATTAAAATATTATTATTTTTTTATTTATTAAAAATATATATACGTATATATATTTATATTTATATCTTATTTATCAAACAATTTTTTTATATTTTCTTCATTATCGCTCATTAATTTGTTTTGTCTCTATTATTTTTATTTTTATTTTTAAAAGGTAAAATCCTTTTGAATTAATAAGTATAAAATTTTATTTAGTTATATTATTAATTACTTTATTTTATCATTTCTCCTGTAATTAGAACTTAAAATTATATGATAAATATTAATTTACGCACCAAATAATGTTAACTAAAAATATTATAAACTTTCTAAATTTATAATTATATTTTATTTATATTAATTTATTTTCTTTTATTATTGTTCAATTTTACCCCCTCTAAAAATAATTTTTAGCTCCGTCATCAGAAGCATTTTCCTCATAATTGTCTTCCATCTTCTTGGCAATGTGGTGGCTCAATAAGTTGTAGAAAGTAGGTGTAGAACAACTTTATTTTTCTCGTGGAATTTGTTCTGGATTTTGACTACTATCGACCCCTTTCAATATTTTTATGTAAATGTTGTATATATTTGTGTGTGTATATATTTGTTGCATAATAGATTGATTAAATCTCTTAAATACCCTGTAACAGTCCTACAAGATAGTGGTTAATAATAGGAAATTGCATTCAAGTTTATGGGTTTGGCTCAGTGGAAAGCAATGTAAACTTATCAAAAGGGTTTTACTTTTAAGTCAAGTCAAAAATAAATTACGTTCTCTTAGAATTCCATGCCAAAAAGAGATGTAAATCCGATGCATTTGACTAGAAAATTTGAACGGACTTTCAACAATTCAATAAGAAAACTTCTTCCAATTCCAAATTCCAATTGACTAGTGGAGCAGTTTGAATACAAATGACGTTCCAATCTAGTCTTTGTTAACAATGTTAACCCCACAAGTAAACTGTATTGGAATCTCTCCACTTGGACTACGTCACTGGAAATATTGACCTTCGTTTCTTTAATCCAGCAATAACAAAACGGATGGGTGAGTGGGGTCACTAAAGCTCGAAAGCCACCTCAACTTTCCAAATCAATTTTTTGTCTCGAGGGAACACGCCACAGGCTGCGAATCGTGAAGCAGCTTGAAATCAAAAGCCTGCCACAAGAAGATTTGGAGTGGGAAGTTTCTGGTTGCTCATTTCAATTTCATTATAAGCCATCACATTCACTCACTTCTGCTCTCGACCAAACATATTAAATTTAAGAGGTAAATTTCCACGAGCTTCACAATGTTTGTTATGCTTTTGATTATTTTAATGTAAGTTCTGCTTTTTCATACGCAACGACTGTCAACCTGTGATAATTGTGAATCATCCTGGTACTTTACAAAGGCTCAAAGTCAAACCTCGATTTTATTCCAAAAGAACTATAAAACGTGGACCGCCTACACGAGGGATTCATGTGTGTGGTTCTGTTGTTGTCTTCGTGTCCTTTGTAAGCTTCTGACATTTGGAGAATTGGCAAGAACACGTGCTTCCTCTTACTCTCACGTTGCCTGTGGCCTGTAGCTGAGATTTCTGATACAGTTTAGCAGCAAAGTGCACGTTTCACCATCAAGTTTATATATTCAGCAACGGCCCTTTCATTGTTGTCTAATTTTTCATTCCATTGAGAGGTTAACGTTCTTATCTTTTTGAGTGGGTGGCTAGCAAATTTTTTTCTTTTTTATTCTTTCTGCATCTAATGGTATTGATGTTAATGGTATTTCCATTTAACAGGTTGTTGGATTTGAGAATGGAAAATCCAGTTAAGAAAGTTTTGTTAACCTCTGATGGGGACGAGGTTTCTCAGAACATTGCTTTCCATTTAGCCAAACGGGGATGCAGGTTCGTGTCTGGAAATCTGATTCAATCTTTTCTTTTTTTGAAGTGTTTTTGTTGGTCAGAAAACCGAGGAATCAATAAAGATAATTTGGTATTTTAATACTCTTTCTGGGTTTTTTTTTCTTTTTTTATTAAAGAGTCCATTGTTGTCTGAATAATAAAAAATTAAAAAAACCCACGTTGGTATGTGAAAATTCTTGTTCTGATTAGTTTTCTTGGATTCTTTTTTCCTGTTTAAAGATTGGTTTTGATGGGAGATGAGAACCGTCTTAAAAGCGTTGCTGAGAAGGTAAAGGGTTTATTGAAGGGCGTTGAAGCGGTTGATGTGGTGGGAGTGAATATGGAAGAAGAGACAGAGGGAGCTTTTGATGAGGCAGTGGATAAGGCATCAACGATTCTGGGCAATTTGGATGCTTTTGTGCATTGTCATAATTATGAAGGTGTGCCTTCTTGTTCTCCTGTGACTAATACTTGGACAAAATAAAATGAATAAAAAGGTCTATAGCTTTTGGCACTGTTATCCTCTTTGTTTAGGTATTTGTTGCTCATTGTCCATGTGTTGGAAATCGAACTGATTTAATGAAGTATTTTGAAAGATGAAACTTGTGTCAGATTTTTGCTGAAACATGGTTGGCAAGTGTCGAAACTTTTGCATTATAATATGTCATGATAGCAAATGATTACAATAAGGCGTCTTACTGTCTCAAAAGTAAAAGACGAAAATGATGTAGACCTCTGAAAAGCTATTTGACACTGCTCTTTTGCTTTTTCTTCGTAAAATTGATTTATTCATTATCTATGTCCAAACCCATCTAATTGGCTTGGGTTTTTTAAATGTTTGTGAGGTAAAGAAAAGATGGCATCGTGGGCTCAAAGTTTGGAGGGGACCAAATTGTGTCTTTTCTGATATTAATCTTGCTATAGTTGTAGACTTGGTTGCTCATCAGTTTCTATTTTGCTGTACACATTATGGATTCATCTTCTTAAACTTTGGTGGCACTTTTCATGAACAAAGTCGATATCCTAAAATTTAAGGAAGTTTTATCTGTTTTCAATATTTTAGTTGTGTTTGGATCTTAAAAATAACCTTTTGTTTGGCCATATTGTAAAGATGGATGTAAGTGAAGGATTACTGTTGCATGATTCAGAGTTTACAGTCTGTAGCTAATATATGTGATCGAGAATCATAAAGCGAGTATATTTTACTTCTGTGCTGCTTCTGTTATTCTTTAATAGGAAATAAGTTTCTACCTTACTGATATGTGATGGTAATTGAGCGGTTTGTGTATGCTGCATCGTCATTTAATTGGGAAAACAAACTTCTATTTTTCTCCTTTGTAATGTTGAACTCTAATAAAATTAGGACTTGAGCAAGATGGAAAATCATCACAATGGCAAACACTTGAATAAGAAAATTTTTGGCAACAGGATTATGGGAAAACCAAATAAGTATGAGGGAAGGGTTGGGGGGGTGAGTGGTGTGTGGTGAAGATCATCTGCATAGTCACCAGGCCTGGAAATTGAACCAGGAAGCGTTCACTTGGAAGAGTGTTCTGATATATTACTGTAAGTTTGGGCTGTGAAAATGGAGAAACCAAGATATCTTTAAGTTGGAGACGGCAAAGGCCATTGCTATGAGCTGGAAGATGGTGTTAATGTTTATCCCTTTTGAAGTTCCATTGATAGTAAATTTGCTGAAATTCATTTCATTGGAAGACAGGATTGTGTTTTTTAAGAAACACTAGTTTGACAGTTTCATAATAAATAATTTTCCTATTTGTGTTTTGCTACAGCCCATAGGTCACGGTTATGACTTAACAATTTATACATATTTTTATCTCTATTCAAAATTTCATATTTGATTATATTGAGGCTGATTTAGGGAATATTTATCTTGTCTGATTATGTGAAACAGGAAAGATGCAAGACCCTCTACAACTAGCTGGGGATGAGTTCAGAAAATCAGTGCGAATCAATTTTATGGCTTCATGGTTTCTATTACAAGCTGTTGGCAGAAGAATGCGAGACTATAAAGCAGGAGGTTCGATTATATTCTTGAGTTCTATAATGGGGGCTGAGAGAGGACTCTATCCTGGGGCTGCTGCCTATGGTGCATGTTCGGCAGGTGTCCAGCAGTTAGTCAGGGTAGGTATATTTATCATGATGGCTTTTCAATTATGCATATATTATTATTGCAAACGCATTTTTCCTTTCTGCTTTCATCAAGCCCGCTATGTATAAGATTTTGACCATCATGGACCCTTTGCAGACCTTGAAGTCTCAGGGTCCATATGTTGATCGCCCTTATTGCAGTGTTCTGGTTGACAGGGTATGTTCAAATCTCATGTAAGGTCTTGTAATCTATACCAGAAATATCATCTTATATTGTGCTCAAGCTCTACTAGATCACGGGACTTTTTAACTTGAAATTAGGGGATTGTAGACAATTCTTCTACAGCTTTTATCATGTTATACTTAACTGTGCTTGGAAATGACCTATGTGTTTTATGTGATGATACGTCTTAAGCATGGTCACAATTTAGCTAATTAACTTTAGTGATGATAATTCTTTGGTGTGATATGAATCATTTGAACTCGTTTTTCTTGCCTGCAACATAGTCTTTAGATGTGGACCAAATTCTAGAGTGGTTGAAGGGATAGGAAAACTAGACAATATATAAATTAGATGCATCTTTGAGTAGCTTGGGCTAGCACCAATTCTAGAGAGGGCGATAAAAGTCAACGAAGTGGTTTGTCCATGTGACACAGAAACTAATAGTTAAACAATGATGAAAGATTGTTATTTAAAGAGGAATATGCAAGGACGATAGAGGTTGGTCATGATGATAAGGGAACACATGTTGGTCTTTGATTTGGCAGAGTATATGCATTGGTTGAGCTGAAGAAGCGACCATCTTGGCATCTTTGTAAAAAGTTGGGGATGTGCTAGGCTTGGAATTTCTTTGCCAGCCTAAACTTTCTAGATTAGACATTAAAATTTAGATATTAACTATTTATAATTTTTTACGAAAAGAAAACTTCTAGTTCTTGTTTGTTCCAAAGCTGAATTATATATGCCAAAACTTCTGTTTGCTATTTTCAGACAGCAGCCATGGAGATTGGAAAATACAAGATCAGGGTTAATGCTATCGCCCGTGGCTTGCACCTACAAGATGAATATCCAATGTCAGTGGGTCAGGAGAGGGCCAAGAAGTTAGTCAAGGATGCAGCACCTATGCAGAGATGGTTGGATGTTAAGAATGATTTGGCTTCAACTGTCATCTATTTAATCAGTGATGATTCAAGATATATGACTGGGACGACCATATTTGTTGATGGGGGTCAATCTCTGACTAGGCCACGTTTGCGATCATATATGTAATTCTTAAATCTTATTGCATTTTTTAATCAATTCAGCAAGGCTTGCTTGGTTGAGTAGCATATTCTTTCTTTAGGAATATCAACCTGGCCATTGTTGCTGTTATAGAGTATATGCAATAGAAGATGGAACAATAAATGCAATGGATTACTCTACAGATGATCAAATGCAGGACTTTCACTAATGGGCATCTGTCATCTCACGCTTGTCTATGTTTATTGGCTCAATTTTAGGATATGCATTACACATGAGAGATGAGGAAAATTGGATGAGATTATCTCTCGTCCTTGCAAGAAAACTTCCCAATCCTCACCCAATGGCTCACAAGTTCTTGTTGTGCAATCCAGACCTCCTGAAATAATTTTAATGATTAAAAATGATAGTCGGTAGAATAACTTGGTGCCACTAAAGTGTTGAAATTCCAGAATCTGGCTTTCAAGTTTCGGGAGCTGATGGTGCTCAACAGTTGTGTAGTCAAACTAAACTTGACATTGATGAGAAGCTATGAAAACAAAGAGGCGTGAGCCTCAAGAAGGTTATCAATTATCATGACATGGCCCGGTCCATGTTTTCTCATTCACTAACAACTAAATTGGTTCAAATGTTTGCCCATCAAATGCTGTATAAATAATGAATGACCAAACTAGAAGTACAAAGCTCCCCATCTAGTTTTATTTCGTATAAATAAATAAAACCATTAAAAACTATGCTCTTCTCCTAAAATGTGATGTCCCCAAGGCTAAGGCCGCTCCTTCCATTGTGAATTGTTGGATCTTATTATAACTGTTTAATTATTTGTTGCATAATATTATTGTTTTAGTCCAGTTAAATCAGACCCGGTGGTCGGCATAGTCATTTTTGTCATTCCAAGTTTATTGATTAATCATATTATGAAAAGTCTGCCCATCTAAAATTTAGTGAATATCAACCACCAACACGGCAACACGCTTGGCTAAAATTATTTAATTCTCTACATCGATCTCACGTGTTAAACGTTAATTTCTGAATTTTTGTTTCGAAGAATATCAAGGCAATGATAACTTAGGAGCCTTCTTGACCTACCTCGTTATCCATAGAAAAGAAAAAATTCGTTGGTTGAATATTGAGTGTAGAATTCATTATTGTAATATCAACAAGGAATCTAGTGAGAAAGTTCCAGGGAGAATAATGCTGCAAAAAAATGTCACTGATTACGCCATGTGCCATGGCCATGCAACTCCATTCAAAGTTGACAGCTGAGCTGATCATCCTTGGAATCCTAGACACCATCCATCCACCAATCAATTATTCAAGGAGACCATCCATTCCATGCTTCACATCATAAACCTCAATCAACTCCTCCACCCATAATTTTTCTTTTCATTTTTTTTCCAATGTTATCTAATATGTAATAAATTTTTATACAAATTAATATGATGATGAATAAATTACCTAATATATTATTTTAATAACTTTAAAAATTATCCATCATCTGATCATATTATATAACAATATTATAGTGGAATAAATTTATATAAAAAATTTTTAATTGTAATATTTTACATTTTCATTTACTTTTGATATTATTTTGAGGATTTTAAATGCAATAGTTTAAAATTATTTTAATAATATATATCATTATTAAATTAGTGGACTTATGGAACAATACGTTATAAGATGGTGGTGATGATGATATAAATATACTTTAATCATTTTATTAATTCTACCGCCTGAACTAATGCTTTTGCTATTTTTATTTTTATCTTTTTATTCTTAACTATATTTTATTGGTATTATTGGAGATGGCAAATTGGCAATCTTACCTTATGGGCATGGACTCTTAACAAACCTATTTAGGCTAGAAAAAAAAAATAATTTCTCGTCCACAATCATCTAAATCACATAATTATTAAGAAAATTTAATAAAAATATAAATTTTAAAAGTCAAAACATTAAGAAATGTATATCGATAATGTAGGTAGTTATATCAAATGTATTGCCGTATTATATTTTGTTTATTTTGTATTTTAAGAATAATCTTAAATTGTTACAGTTTGTATTAATTATGTTAAAAATATTACATAATTTTGGATTATAATATTTAGGATGACAAAAAATTCAATAACAACCCAATTAATAGTGTATCAAATAGATCCTTTGTACAACTTGAACCATAAAATGACTCAAATAAAAGTTTTTGAGATCCTCGTCGCGTCCCCCAGCTGCTCAATTCAGAAATGAGGCCAATAGTGAGTACTATATCCCTATTTGAGGAAGGAGACATGATTGCCTTCAGAGGTTTGTCCCTGCCCGATGGTCATCCATAGTTATCAAGATATATAAGTGAAGCATAGGCTATTGAGGATTCAATTTTAGTGGGATCTATGAGTTCACGTGTCCATCTACTTATGTATATATAAAAGCTTTCAATCTTCATTTGTTTCCATTTTTTTTTTCACCTTAATAGTTTTGACAATGCTAAGATGCTGAAAAGTGCGAGATTTTACTTTAGGAGCCAATAATTTTCTTATATGGTGTCCATTTCGAGTCCATAATATATGGTTTCAAAGCTAACAGAGGGCTCTGCCTCATGACTTGCCCTTGCCAGGGTAACCGCATACACACTGTCAAAGCAACCACATTCTCATGCGCCCCTCACCTGTCCTAGAATGTTCAGGAAATTTCGGTATTTTCTATTTTGAGTCTTTTTTTTTTTAATTTGGAAACATTTAAATACATTCCAAATTCAAGTTAGACTTGTTTTATTTGAATAACTTTTGAGTCCAACTAGGATTTGTAGTCTGTAAAAGGGTGTTTTGGTCATTCTTGTCATATCTTTATCAAACAATAAATTAAAACGAACTTTGTTCAAACCTTTAATTTTTCTTTAGCTTTCGCGTCAAATATCCAATAAAAATCAAATTGATCACATATGTATGCGATGTCTACAACTAAGGTATAATTAACTCTATCAAGCTTCATTTTAATATTCCTTAAAAGCTTGTTAACATTTGATCTTTAAGAGAAATTGATCAAACAAAATTTATGCGGATAAAAATGAAGCTTTTTCCAAAACGTTTAAAATGAAAAATGTATATATATAAGAAAAGTCGATCATAAAAACTAAAAAGTAAAAAGAGATTAAATCATTGCATTTAAATGATTGAGATTATATATATGTTTAATATATATATATATATATTCTCTAAGACTCTAACAGCAAATGCATGCGCATATATAAGAGAACAGTACATTAATTGATGTAAACATGATTCAACTTGATTTGCCTTCCTCAGCATGCATGTGATCTTGATGAAGACCTTTAATAATTTTAACTTATACGTTGACAAAATGAAGTTTTTAATGAATAGTTTTTCCTGTCTTTGGAAATTTTCATGTCAATAATAGAGGAGAAGGTTGTTTGAACTAGGACGAAACCATAAAATCAAATCAAATGTTAATAATCGACAAACATGTCCCCTTATAAGGCATATATATATGTATAATAATCATTATTTGACATGTATATGCATACTCTACTAGTTGAATGAACCTCGCTAGCTCTCCTTGATATGCAAGATATTAAGTTTTTTATACACGAAAAGCATTCCCATGAATTAGATGAAAATTTGGTATAAAGTACAAACTTTCAAATTCAAACACATGTGTAACGTCGAAGTGTAAAATTTCTTTACAGTGATGTAATATGGATGATAATTTGGCACATGAAAGTGATTTGAGAAGGAAATGGGGAGGCAAAAGCCAAAGCCATGGCCGACGGCTGCTTCCCAACTAATATAATTTTGTGGCTTGTAGGTTTTAATTTGACGTTTCAAAGCAGGTTTGAAAATTTCCAGGATAAAAAGTTAAGGCGAGCAAAGGGTATTGGAATTTGGACATTCAAAAGAAACCTTTGCTTTTCAAAATAATGAAGAAGGGCTGCGCCTGCGCGGACCCACCCACTTCTAATATTTCAATACTCTTGTTTGTCTAAATTCAAATCCACATGGTCACTTTTAGTCTTTGTCCGCGTCTCACTCCATAAGATTATATACATCTCTTTTTAAAATTTTTAATCTCGAGTTTCATAAAGTTATAGCATGATACATATTTAGAGATCCAGATTCATTCATAAAATCGAATTGATTATTTCCTTTACCAGATTGAACACGAAAGATATATATTGTTCTTTTCATAGATTAATACAAGTACCTATCATTGATTTGATGTAGTTTGGCTCATTTCCTGTCTCGTGATAATATATAAGTGATACATGGCATCTTCGCTTTAATGGTATGAGTTTCTAGATAGTCGTCTTACGTTTAATTAGTCCCATATTTTTTTATCTTGATTCTTTTAATTAAATAATCCACAATGGGTTGGTTCGAGTGGCAAACGCGGCTCAGGAGGGAGTTGGTAAGGCTAACAGAAAAGTCCTGAGTTCGACTCTTCACAATGACCTTTCCCCATGAGGTAAGCGGCGAGGACACCTAGTTTCCAAAAAAAAAAAGTTTTAATTAAATAATTTTGTTTTTTTCCATTGATAACCTTTTTTTTTTTTTGGGGGAAACTAGCTATTCCCTCTAATCTAACTTAATTTACTTTAAAATTACGTCTTTCAATTAATAGTTGATAATTATATTGTAAGATAATATAGAAATAAAAGGAGCACTTCTCTTGTAAACAAATGAAAAGAAAATCTTGTATCATAATAACGTTCAAACTTTTAATTTCTTCTCTAAAGAACTTTAATCATTTTGATTAACTATGACATGTAAAACCAATCCAATCGGTTTAAAGTGATGAATCCAATATAAACGTAGGATTCGGCTTCGGTTGGTGTTAATAATTATAATGAATTGGTAGGACTCATGCAATAAAAAAAGAATAATCTTAGTTATTGACCATTATATCTTTCTAGAAATCCATTGAAATCAACTCAGATCATTTTTAAGCAGCTTAATTACTTTGAATGCTTCATTAAGTAATAAAAAAATTCTAATTAAATTAGATTAATAGATTTTCCAGTTAGTTAGTTAATTATCATGATCCTTTATGAATTAATTAAATAAACATTATGCAATCCAATTGGGTTGGCTTCGAATCTATATATATATAGCCAGTCCAAAATCCTATTAGTTAACTGACTAAAAATTATAAACATATATAAACCAGTAACTTACAAGTTCAATCTGTATATACAAGTGTATATGCTTCAATATTATAAAAGCATATATAGAGAGGATTTGATAGCAACAATCAAGTAAAAAAAAAATTTAATTAGTTGCTATATAATCGGGTTGATCTTTAAATGAATTCTTGACTGGCTAGCTTTAGTAGTACAATTGCATAATTTGTGTAAATGCCATAAATTTCTAGGTTTTATTGAAGAGATAAATAATCAAAGAGGAGTGATATGGTGGCATGAATCAAGAAATAATCGAAAGAAGTACAAAAAATGAAGATATAATGAATGAGAGGAAAGGATGAGTGGCATGGGGCGTGTAGTGATGTGTTAGAAAAGTCGTAGTAGTGTGAAAGAGCTAATCAGTTAATTATTACTTTTACGACAAAAGAAAAAAGAATTTGGGCAAATACATGCACCATGAGGGGAATAAGCTATTTCATGGAAGCTCAGGTTAGCAGTCAGCAATCGCAGACACCACAGCTCTTCTAATATTAATAACATTAATTAACGGTACTGTTTTTATACATGTTGGGCATTCAATGGTCTACAGAAACTCACACACGTGAGAAATCTGGTTAGTCCACAGCCAACTCCTTTTAGTCAAAACTTACAATAATACCAAGCTGCAGCAGCACCAACCTTTTACAAATTAATAAGCGATTTTCATGCCACAACTTCTCCTACCACCACAGTGTCTGCTTCTCGGTGGCATCATTTACATATATCAATTAATCAAGTAATATACTAGTTATTAATCAATTATAAATCATGTATTGATATTCTATTAATAATAATAATCTCTTAATTAACATATATATATAGCGTTGAATGGACATGATCATCACAGTCCATCATATTCCATGCATGTAACAATGTTAATGTAAGAGGTTGGTCCGTACATATCATTCTCGAAAGAAGTAAGACCTATTCCGATGACCCATTAAATAAATATACCATATTATAATACATATATTTATTTGTTTTTTAATTTATTTATTTATCCAAGTTATTATTAATTAAATTGAGATAGATAGTTATATATATTAACGACGTGATATATGGGTGTTTGACGCACCACTCTGTCGATTTTATCTGTTTGGTTTATTAGCATGCAAATTGTCTTGCTCCTAATGATGAAGCCGCCACCAATTTTCCACTTTACTTTTTGCTAATCAATCCGCTGATGAAGCTATTTCTTTCCCTTGGAAAATTTTCGTGCCGTCTACGACACCTTTTAACTCTCTATATAGATATGTATGCATACGCAGATGTATACAATATTATTCTATTATATAATTCCTCTATATATGTTGTCCTTGTATTAAACTTTTATTTATATATGTTTTTTCCCTTGCCTCCAAGCAGCCTCTCCTCCTCTGTTTAGATTTCAATTCAACCTTTTTAGACAAACAATAGTTCCTCACTTCTTTCTTCTGTTGCTTGCGCATTGGCTTAACATGGAAAATTACCAGATGTTCTTCCCTTGTTCGTCTTCCGGGCAGTCAGCTTATTCTATGTCAACAACAAGTATGGCAATTTCTGATCATGTTTTGAGCCATGGAGATAGCTCATCCACTGGGTTTCTGGGGCTGAAGCCAGAGAATACTTTTGTCCCCATCAAAGCAGATGCAATAGACCTTTCTCATAATGGAGCTGCCTTTGCGGCATCTGAAACCGAGGGAAAATCAGGTAAAAAGAAGGGGGAAAAGAAGGTCAGAAAGCCCAGATTTGCCTTCCAAACAAGGAGTCATGTTGATATACTCGACGATGGATATCGGTGGAGGAAATACGGACAGAAAGCTGTTAAGAACAACAAATTTCCCAGGTTAGTTTCGAATCAATTCTAACTAACAATTCCCAGCTCGTTTTCTTTAATTTTCACATCTGGTAGTCGCGTGTGACGTCTCGATCCATATTTTATTTTACTTATCATTTCTTTGTGGCTTAGCCGAAATTGAGATCCCACTTGATCTTCCACTCCCAGATATAAATTACCTAGTTGAGGGGACAGGAGTTTACAGTGCAATTAATTCTTCTTTTTAGAGTAGCTAGCGTTATAATAAGGATGTAATTACAACCATGGCAAGCTAAAATATCTCTGCATGCATCATTGCATGTAAGTGATGCTTGGTTTCATCAGTTTAAGTTTTAGGGTTTCTTTTTTCTCCCTCCTTGTGACTGGTCTTTTTGGAAGAGAAAGGGATCGGGTCAGTAGTGTCGGCAATTATTACTTGAAGACTATGTTCGTAGTCACTGTTTTTCTGTACGCAACTTATACTCGAACATATTATTTTATATTATACCAAACTACAGTCAATAATGTTTCAAAGTAAAATTAATTATATGAAAGAATCAATCAATTACTAACTTTAATTTCTGCATCTAGGGTTTCCATGAACATATTACATACATATCCACAATGTTTACACAAAAATCTTCTTACGGATCAGAAGTTCGAATTGGTGATCAATTAATACCTGGATGACGTACTTTTTGTATTGTTGATTAGAATGTGGTTAATAGGTATCTCAGGTTTCATGTAACTAATACTAGCTAAACACCTCGCTTTAACCCTAGATTAAAATCACATTGAGATGTAGGGCTACAGTGAACATAGGATTCCAGCAGTAAATTTCCTCCATCGACCAATATACCTGGCTAAACTTCAAGTATATATATAGATATACAACAAATATTACAAGAACACTACACGCTTTCCATCACCATTCACAAATTCAATGATGAAATAGTCCTCAAGCCAGTTAAGGAGATCTTGAAATTAATTAAGTTAATTACTTCCTAGCTAGTTGATTATTATAATTAATTGTTTAGCATGCATTATATGTAAAAAAATGCTACACTTACAAAGTTATTTTATATACAAAATCTGTACATAAAGTTGATGTGGTATTAAGTCAATGGAAGATAAATATAAGAAGCCAATGTAATAAATGTTGGTCAGTAACATGGTATTGAATGAGTAATATTACATCAAATTAATTTATATATAAACTTTGTAAGTGTAGCATTCTCCTGTATGTAAATATACATTTATGCAAGCTTTGAGATCTAGTAAATTGATACAAATATTTTGATCTGCAGAAGCTACTACCGGTGTACACATCAAGGATGCAATGTGAAAAAGCAAGTTCAACGCCTAACAAAAGATGAAGGCGTTGTGGTGACAACTTATGAAGGGATGCACACTCATTCCATCGAGAAGCCTACTGACAATTTTGAGCATATCTTGAGTCAGTTACAAATTTACACTCCCTTTTGAAGCCTTTAAAAGATGCTTCTAAAGATATGCCTTTAGAATTTACTCTTTGATATAATATGGAAATTAACTAATAAAGATTGTGTTTGTAAAAAATTTGGTCGAAGATCCTTCTTGAATTTAATGATATCTTTGTTATATATATAAATATTGAACATTGTAATTTATATCTGTTGGTTGGTTAGACGATTATGAAACTGAGCATTAGGTGCTCTTGTCATGAAAAAAAAAAATTGTTAAAAGATTAATCATAGAAACTGCTCAATGCTCTAATTGAGGTTTCATTTTCTCTAGATCTACGGACTTTTGTATGATTATTAGGTTTATGAGATGAGAAT
This sequence comes from Boswellia sacra, assembly GCA_013180625.2. Classification (NCBI taxonomy): domain Eukaryota; kingdom Viridiplantae; phylum Streptophyta; class Magnoliopsida; order Sapindales; family Burseraceae; genus Boswellia; species Boswellia sacra. Next base: position 441,021 of record SNVD02013892.1, read on the forward strand.
GACATATAAGCTCTGAAAACGAATAGATTTTCTGTCAACGAACAGATTTGGCTACTAATTATTTCAATATAATTTTACAATTATCTTAATTTATGAATGTGGGTTAAATTAAACACGACTCTATGAAGATAGTCTAGTTGGGTTACATTTCTAGCTCACAATGAAGCAAGGAATCTAGAGATGATATTCTATTTGTCAGTCCGTCATATTGAATAAAAATTAATGGTAATAGTAAGTTTTTATGTTAAAAGTTGATTATTAATGTTCGATCCCACAAACTGTAGTGAGGTATAATGAGCTTGATAAGTCGCCAACTCTCTCAAGCCAAAGCGGCAGCATATATATCACTTTTTTTATTGAAGCACTAATTATGTCTTAAAAATATATCTACATGTAGTGTGATTTAGATCTTCTAATTTAAATTTTTAATCATTTATCTTCTTTAGTTAATCCAAAGATATAGAGATCTAATGAGTTAATCACATCAAATATCAATTATATATTGTCTGAAATATGATGATTTCTGGATATGTCAAAACTTAACCAGTATGTATTTTGATAATTAAATCAAAATTTAAGCTGAGATTAAGTCGTAACCCACACTTGATACTTGTAAAGAAAGAAAGAAAAAATTGTCGAACGGCATGAGGGCAAAAAACTCTGTTATGAAGAGGACATGCTGTAGGATAAATTTTATAATAACATGAAAGCATAATACTGTATATTCATAAATTATGTAGGGAAAATTGAAAAAAAAAAAGCTTTAAATTATGGTGCTTCTTTGTTAAATGACTATGTCCATCAAAATTTACATGCTATAATCCTATCTGACATATGACGGTTTGATAAGTGTGTTGAACAGTACCCGACGGTGTCCTACAAGTGCGTTAGACAGTATCCAATGGTGCCCGATAGTGTCTGACACTCAACAAAAGACAATATCATTTTTGCAACCTACACTTAAATTTTAGGATTTTTTTGAATTTTTCCAATTATGTATACAAAATAATTTAAATAATTTGATGTAGTAATGTTCAATTATATCCATGCTTGTTTTTATTTTTTTATTATAACTTTACATCATTGTATTTCTTCTTTAATATAGATTTTATATGAAAATGTTGGATGTACACTGATACATTTAACACAAAGGAAAATCCTAATGCAAAAGAGAAATTGACTTAAATGAATATTATCACAGATGCCCTACCTAGGGCAGACAAGAAGGATCACATGGTGAACTTTGCGGAGCGATGAGCCTCAATACTAAAATATTGGGCAATGTCCCCAGCATTCATGCAAGATCGATTGCCTTTAGATACAGAATCACCACAAAAAGTGTCTTAAATGGCGTTTGGTTGGGCTTCTCTACTAGCCAAAAAAAGCTTTTTAAATATTAAAAGCTCTTTTAAAAAATTTTTGTGTCGTTTGACTATCACTTGAGAGAAGCTTTTGGATAATTAAAAAAGTTGTGTTATGTCTGTTGGAAGAAGCCCAAAATTGAGGCTTTTGAAAAAAGCTGAGTTTTTCTAAATCATTTTAATGTCAAAAATACCATTATTTAATTTTAAATATTTTACTTTATTCTTTCCTTATAACAAAACTCCATTTTGGTAACTTTATTATAATAAGTATTTCTATTTTTGTCCCATCAAGCAATCAATAACTTTTTTATGAAAGCTCTACTTTTATAAGCTCTACTCAAAAAGATACTTTAACAAGCTCTACTTTTAGAAGCCAAAACAAACAGGCCCTAACTGACCACAATTGGTACTCACTAGCTCTCCGAGTCGCTAAGTGGATCCTAACTTTATAAGCCCTTCACTCTCAGTATGCATTCTACATATTTACACTCTCTAGCTTTTCTTAAGTTGAGAGCTTATGTTCTCTTTAGAGAATTAATTCAGCCTGCCTATCGAATTTTGAATTGAGCATTCGAGAGTTATTACTCATGCAACCGCCAATACAACTTAATTGTATTTATTGCTTTGAGACGCTTAACCTTCCAATTGTCATAATTCAGGCATCAAGGAATATATACAATCATATGCTTCAATGATGAATAGAGTAATATTACTCTTACAAATTTTGTATACTAACTAATATGACCTGATGTGATTGAATGAATAAATGTTAATAATAAATAATACTAATTAAGATAGGTGATGTGATGACAATATAATGATATCACATCTGTTTGTGTATATGAGTTTGAATGAATCGTAAGTATAACTTTGATAAATATTGCACATCATAATTTCTCTCATTTCATCTTTTAACTATAGGCTTTAAATTTGGATTTTTACCCTTTTTACTTTGAGAAAAAATATTTTAGAGACATAACTTCTCATAGGTAATTGTGATAGATGTTGTCAATTTGTTTAGTTCCTAGTTCTCGAACCTACTCGGAGTTGCTAATTACGTGATTATCTAAGATTTTGCTTGTCTTTCTTCCTGATAATAAATTAATTTTATTTATTTACGAGCAGTGACTGGAGGACTTTAGTAAAAGGGGCTTAGTATAATTTTTTTAAAAAAAAAAATCAGTCCAATAAATCAATAGTAATATGTACTCTCTTTCTCGATCTACAAATAAGTACTTTATTGATTAATGTTATATTTCATATTTAATCCCACTTTTGTTAACTTCAAATTTTTTAGTACCCCTGCAAATTATATAACATCAATTAAAATAGAAATAATTCCCAACTCGAATCTTGAAAGTGTAGAGAAAATAATCCGTAAAGAATTCATAGCTAGGTGTGCTTTTTTTAGAAAATATTGCTTGCACGACTAGGTAAAAATACACTTTAGTATACTGATTATTGAATTAGAAATGTTAACAAACTAATAGATTAACTTAATATTGTAATGTTTGCGCCTTTTGAAGTAATCACTCTATGAAGGACATTAATATGTGAAAAAACCTTTTCGAGCTACATTGGTTAGAACTTGGAAAGTAAATGATATACATATAAGCTGATCAGATATAAAATAAAATTCTACCTATGAATAAATTTTGACCTAAAATAAAATAGAGATCAAATAATTGCTTACTTCTTTAACCTAATTAAGAGCTGAATTTTGCAGAAGTAAAAAGTTTTGAGAGTAAAACAAAATCTGTTTCTCTACAGTCGGTGTGTAAATTTTCCCAAAAACATAGTCTGTAATACACACATGTGCAAATTCCAATGAAAGCATTTATAACTACATGAAAATTTGTCTTGACAAAATACAAGAAGAAAACCCCAAACGGGACTCGGTCCCAAAGTGCACGAAGCGTAATTTATTGATGTGAATTTGAGTTGGTCTTATTTTTCTTCCTTCAACACTTCAAAGGCCAGGTACGTTGCAAATAATTCAATCTTTATATAAATACAAACCAAATCATGAGGCGTCAGCTAGCCCTATTTTGACTGGAAATTCATGATGTGCTTACATAATCCAATTGCTTTTTTTTTTTTTTTTTGTCCACAAGATCTTCTCAATCAAGAGACGCTTGAAAATTAAGCTATAGTCAAATAAGTGGTGGAAATTGGAGTCCTCAGCTGCCGTCAGCTCCAAAAAATTAGGTTCAATATTGTCATTATGGTAAAGCTGAACAATATCTTCATCTCTCCATCCATCCGTCCATCATCATCATCATCTGTTATTATTATTATTATTATTATTATTATTATTATTGCAAAAAGATATTAGACCAATATGTCTAAATTTTTAATTTTATTCCAATTGAAAAGCTTATGGTGAATATCGATTTTATATATATATATGAATGATCGATATAATGATTAATGTATTATCATGTCATAGTAACTGAATATTATTACCTTGACCAGGATTAATATACTTACTAATCATATTATACTTACAAATTTTTCATATAAATTTTTTACGTAACACAGATAATTAGTTAAATACAACGATAAGTGAACCAATGAATTAAAATATATGATATAATATTCATACAGAAGTTTTATTTTTATTTTTTAATTAATACTGTGAGAACCTTGTTCCATATCAAGTTCAATAAATTAGTCCCTCGTAGATAATTAAATTGTAAAAGCAGGTAGTAAATATATTGAATCAAAAAAAAAAATAAGGGATGCTAATTAGTTGAATAATTATGATATAACTTGGAAAATATAATATTAATTACTTTTCTTTTGATGCGGATAACATGAAAATTATAAAAGAATGATGAGCACCTTAAAGTTTAAGATGAGAAGATGTGTCTCTTCAAATGAGCTTTAAGCTGAAAAATCTATTGCGTATAACCATATATGCTTCATAACATTCCAAGTCCACTTTAGAACATTTTCACAAATCATCACACTTGGAAAGCAAATAAAGCCTTGTCAAAGACAATAGAAAGTGTATTTCCTGCCAGGCTGATTATAGACCTTCCCCTGAATTGCTTTTCCGGGCTTTGTATAATTACAACCTCAAAGCTAGCTCGAGTACAGCCCGCTCATTTCGTCAACTCTTAAATGAATTTCAAAAGAGAAACAACGTCATGGAGAAAAATGAAGGGGAAAAACAAATTAATTCAACACTTCTCCACTAAGTTACATACTTTTCAACTCTATATATCTCTTCAATGTGATACATCAGGCTTAATAGTCAATTATTCCACCACAACTTCCACTAAGTTATTGCCTTGTAGATGGATATATGAAGTGAAACTTAATGTTCTATTTCCTTCTATTTCGATCCATTTTATTTTATCTCATCTTAGTCCCTTCAATCCACTTAAATTTTGTCAAAATTTTGAGTTTTAATGTTCTGTGGAATACCAAAGTTGTAAAAGAGGCGGGCTGGTTTATATATAAGTTAAATTTTTAACAGGTTGCCGACAGTCACTAAAAAAATTCCCGCATAGACTAGGACTCTTTAAGGTTCGTAGATAGACTAAATTGTGAGAATACGGCTCAGTACACAAGTACGCGAAGGAATCAAGAGCCTTAAAAGTGGGTCATCCCTTTCAAGATTGTCAAGGAGGGCCCTCGTGGTCCTGTGGAATCGATTCGGGTAATGTATTAATGCTTAGTGGCGTGAGTCTGATCTCAGAAACTGAAAGCACTATCGGCACAGCTAACTCCAGTTCCGTGTCCTGATTGGAGAGAGGTGAATAGCTATGCAGCAGTCAGGAGGCATATATGCTTCGACTATGCAAGACCCCTATTCCAATTATATTATTTTTCAGGATTATATCTATTTCCTAGGACATTTCATAATTTCAATTATTATAGATTTCTTTTCGAGCAAGATGCTTTAAGTTCAGGCACCAAATAAAATCAATAAAGTCCTCTGAATCCCACCTCCATTAAATGGCCTTAAATTATTTGCATCCTCAGAAATTGTTCGTAGAATCAATGCCGATGAACGGTTAATCCTTTTCCGGCACGTGCTCTCTCATCTGCAATCATATCCAATAATCCAACGAAAAAAAAGGCTCTGTTGGTCCACTTGGTGCAGTCCAACGTATCTTTTTTCAATAGTTCATTTCCCACGCTCACTTGATATAATGGACAAACCCTACTGCTTCACTTTTAATTCCTGATGCAAACTAGTTGTCATTTCAGTGGAATGCTTTTTGCGGGGCCTGATGGCTTCCTGATGTACCAACCCTTCTACGCTAGTAGTTAGCTAGCTCTTTCATGTCTTCTAGTAGTTGGAAATTTGGAATTCAAACATGTTTTCAAACTGAGGCTTTCCGGGTGGCAACTTAAAGAAGACTCCCGAGTCACGACGAATATCACACGTTTGCAAAAGAAATATTGAATCCGAAAATTACACGTTTCAAGAAGAAATATTGAGTAGAAATGACTGGATAGCTGTTTCCTGAGGAGGTTTAAATGCGATCTTCCTTCTTGGTTGCGATTATGCAACTCAACGGATATAATGTTGCTAGAAGCAAAATCTCTTGTTCTGTTATTTATAGCTTCTAGTTCTCAGATGCGTAGACTTTATCTACTTTAACATTCATTGAGCATATTCTAGGCCTAAAACTTGCCTACTTAGTATCAAATAAAACGTTGTCATAAAAACAAATCAATCTTAGAATGAAGTAGAGCTAGCTGGATAAAAGAATGGTCTTTCTTCGCCTTCAGTATTATTCCTGCTTACATAAATGGCCCAGTTCCGCAATAAAGAAATGGGGAAGTCAAGCATTTTGACATTCAATCACCGTCCATCCGTGCCGATAACGTTGGGGCTTTGACTTTTGTGACAAGCCCATAGCAAATGATACCGTAGTTTAAAACCAGACACTGTAGCTCATTCTGACGGGCCTGTGACATGCAGCTGAGCTAAGAATGATTTTCTCATTTAATCGTGGCTTGTACACTCCCAATAATTGAGTAGCAAATTACAAAAACAACCGAATGTGTAAAGGAAAATACATATACCATAAAGAAACAATGCCTCAATCTGCTCGAACATTCTTCAACTCAATTCAAGGGTGCAATCACAGGGTGATATTTCAATAGTAGAAGGCAGATATGGAACACAATTTTTGGCTACAGGTTGTCAAGATAATGGGTGACGTGACACCAGAATCAATCTGAGAAAGTGGATTTCACTTGCATCTTAGTGCACAATAATGTCTAAATTGTGGACAAACAGGCTGTTCAAACCACCACAATCGAGCCTGAGAGAGATGCTAAAGTTAAAATGAAAATTAACCTTATACAAGGTAAAATCTATATGGGTTTTGGACCTTTTGGTAGTAACATATTAGTATATTAAGGGCAATTTAGATGCAAACATAATCAAGACTTATTCTAAATAAACCATCAAAATTCACCAAAAAAAATGTTAAAAGGAACAACTACAGACTCTTTGTAAAACAACCATGCCCTCTTGAAAATCACTAGTGCTTCTCCTTTGGGGTGTCTTTCTCAGGAAGCTTTGACTCCAGCTCCTTAGGCTTTACTTTCTCTGCAGCCCTAAGAGGAGATCCATCAAAGTAATCTTAATGGTACATATCAATGCAATCATAGAAAGCAAAGAAGTAAACAGAAGCCATTACAGTACTAATAGCCAAAGTCATATACAGGATTCAGCGAAGCTACCAGAAAAACTAAAGTTGAATTTTCCCCGTCAGGAAATTGCTAAATCATAACTTTTGAGTTCAGACATCATTTTTCACATTAATTACTCTTATCATGATAAGCAGTATTACTGTGCCCAGCATATCCGTGCAGGTGCTAATGGATTAGACTTCTATACTCAACTAAATAGTTTGGGAAGATTATCTACTTAATTTTATAAACAATGCATCAGTGCCTGTGTCAGAATATGATGGCTATTTAACCTCCCATTCATGTAATGTCAAAAAATTATGTAGATTCATGCAAAAAATTCACAAGTGCTTCTTTGAGTTCAATAATCATGCATCCCAAGAATTAATTTTCAAGCAAACTTATAGAAAAATAATAAATAATGATTGCTCAAAGCTTCTACACAAACATCTCCTACGGGATTGTAGCTGTCAACCTGATGTGTTAGATTAAACACTGTAATTTTCTCCTAACCAAAATTACTAACTAATACATAAGCTTCCATTTGCCTCAACTTATGAGAAAAATATAAGAAAAACTGCATTCACGTTATAGCAGAGCCACAATTTCCATCCAAATTGAATTATTCAACCATAACTTAAGAGTTTATAAACACACAGTCTGCACTATATCATCTTCAAAATAGTTATGGATGCAGTAAAAACCAGAATCAGTTGTTAACTAGAGAGGTGTCCTCAAATAAGAAGAAATGCATTCTCTGTCATCCCAATAGATTAAGACCTCACAAACATGCTATAATGCTAGATAAGGCAAAACATAAATATCGTTCAGCAATTCAAAAAAATCAACCACTTAAGGTAAGCTACAAGATTCCTCTAGAAACCATTTCATTGTAATTAATCGACAACATTATCCTGCACAATATAGACCGCATCCAGAATTATAATTCGCAGGTAACTCAACTCTAGGATTAAATAGACTCCGCTACGCTAATGCTAAATGCATAACTTCAACCAACATAAAGAAAAACCCATATTTGTATAAAAAGTTGAAACATTTTTATCACCTGAAATGTTAAATTTGACATTTACGCTTTCGCTACAAGCACATCATCTATATTTCCAACCACAATAGAGCCTACGACCAGATTGCTTTCAACTGTTGAAATCATAAACTAGTTTACAACAATTTTTTTTTTTCTCTTAGAAAAGATATCCATCATACAAAATTCTAAGCTCAACAAACAAGGCTCCTACCCGCGAAATTGTCAATCAAGGAGTAATAGATTTCTTAAACAAAACTAATAAGATGTAGATTCTTAGGCAGCGCAAGTAGTTTAATGTCACGACAAAATTCTACTCTACAGAGGAATTGAAATAAAACCCAGAAAATTAAGAAAAATAAAAAAGATTACTTGGAGGCAGCTGAGGATTCTTCTTCAAGCCAATTACGGATATGTTTAACATTGCGTCTGAAGATTGCAGCAGATTGTTTCACGTCGCTCCTCAGCAGCAGAACCACCGCACTGACACCGGCCACCGTCAATATGAAATTCGTCAATGCCATTTTCTTCGCTTATTCGATCAAAATCCTAAATTTTCTTCTTCAAAGAGACCGTAAATTTTGTGTATTAAACCTTCTATATTAGGGTTTTGCTTTTTGATTGTTTTCTTTGTACAAATCTGCGTTGGGTGAAGACGACGTTTTTTTAACTATTTTCTGCATTCAAGAGACTTGTTCAAGGCTATTGGGCGCATAAGGAAACAATCTAGGCCTCATTGTTGGGCCCTTTAAGAATGATTTGGGCCCTTGTTGGACTCAGTTAAATGTTTATGAGGTGGCAACTTCTAAATACCCCCACCAAATTTGTTTTCCCATATCTCGCATAGACGATAATGAAATTAGGGGTGTGTATATGGTGTGATATGGTGTGATATCACTATACCATCTTTATACCTTATCTAGGTCGGGTTTTAAATTTTTGTACCATATCATACCATTATGGAATACAATACCATACCACATCCCCGCATGGTAGGGTAAGAGTGGATATAGCATAGTATTTTTCGGGTGGCTGATCAAATTAATCAGAATTTGGACAATATTTTATCATGTCTTTTTAATGATTTATTAAGTTTATTTATAGCTTTTTCTCAAGATTTTGACACTTTAGTTCTTATTTTGACATTGTTTAATATTATGATCCATAAAATTTGTATTAAATAAAAAAATCAAGCAATTACATATCCTTAACAATACAAATAATCAAGTAACTATTTATTCTATAAAAACACAAATAATCAAGTAACATCGTATCTATAACAATACAAAAATATCATGTAACTACATATTCTATGACAAAACGAATACTCAAGCAATTACATTATTTACTACTTCAAAATTCAAGCAAAATGATGGAAAAATGATAGAGGTTTAGGGATTTAGGGTTACTCTTTTCATTATATACTCTATTAGTGTATATAACACTCACACATACAAATTATACATAACCAATTATAAATTGACATGTGGCATAATTCTTATTTAAAAAAAAAAGTATGGTATGGTATGATATTTTCAGGTTTTTGCAAAAATACCCGTCACAATACCATACCATGGGGGGTTTTCAAAATATTTACCATACCACACCCCATATTTTTTTTATACCCTACCCTACCTCCACCATACCATGATGAGTATGTCGGATTCGGGCGGGTGGGTGGGTACCATACACACCCCTAAATGAAATTGCTAATTTCAATGGGATAAGACTATTTACACCCAAACAATTAATTTTTGCACTCATTTATTTTATACATCCATAACTAAAATTTAAAAATTATAGTTTTATTAATAAAATATTATTATTTTTATTTTTATTAATACTGATAAAATCTTTATATACCCATTATTTTTTTACAATAATGTCAAACTTATAACATTCATATAATATAAAGTCTACAACACGACGTGACGGTCTAAGTGGCAAAATACCATTAGAGATATAACTTTCGTCATCCATTTTTGCTTTCAATAATACTAGGCATACAAATAAGTTATACAACCTAACACATACAACCTAACATGGTATAAATCTATTGGATATGTGAATCCCATTTTATTTTTTAAAAATTAGTTAATTTATTTTTCATTTTTATCCACCCAGTGAATTTGTGCTATGTCAGGTTGTATAAATAAGATTGTACAATTTGGTTGTATACCTAGAATTACTCTTTTGCTTTTTCCTCTTCCAATCAATTTTCGTTATGTAAGTTGCTATGTTATGTTGTAGAGTTTAGAGTTATGTGGTATAATATTATAAGTCTAAGATTACTCATTTTTTTATACATCATTTTTCTTAACATAGTGATGCCTAAGAACCATAATAAGTTGATTAAGAATATAAAAATATGAAACTAATAAATCAATCATCATAAAATGGTCTCTACCCCTCATCCTTCAAGTTGTGTCCTCTCTCTTCTCTCTTTCATTTTCATTTTTTCTTCTTTTCTTTTATAAATATTTTTCTGTATTATTTTGTTTGCGTTGTTGTTACAAAGAAATATTTGACTGGGTATCATTTGGAAATTAAGTTTTTGCTTCCGTTTGGTTGATAAATAATTAGAGATATACTCATTAGTTTTTACCTTACTTAATCTTCGATCTTCTGCGGCTCTTTTATCTTTTCTCAAGTTATCACACTTTTTATTTGTATCTTATCTCTATTATATCTCTAAATCATGGAAGAAAAAGATAAACACTAAACGGGTGTTCAGTTGGTGGAAAGGAAATGAGGGAGGAAAGGAAAAGTGGGGTGAAAGAAAGAAATAAGGAACGGTTTTCTAATCTTTGGTTGTGTGATGGAATTATGCAAGAAAAGGAAAACTTAATAAATTAATAAGACAAAAATAACCCCAATATTAAATATTATCTTTTATTAATGATTAAAAAATGAATTTTAATCACCTCTTATAAATTAACTAATTATTGTAATAATATGATTATTAGCATATATAATTTTATCTATTAATAAATTTTTGAAAAAATTAAAAAAAGAAAAATTCTTTTAGTTTTCGGTTGCTGCTATCCGTCGTTTACAACCGTCAGCCACCGTTAAATCGCACGTTTATACTCACCGCCGCTACCAGAGGAGTTGTCTGATGGTGGGCTATCCATCCATCGAGTCTTTATCGTTGTAGGTTTCATTGGTTGGCTGAAAATGGCCAAAAATTGTCCCTCAACATCTGCCATTTAAGGCCCAAAATAAGCATGGGATGATAATAAGAGTACAGAGGCTAGATAAATAGTCGACCGACGACTCGTGTTGTCAAGGAGGTGACGTCGAACCTGCACATTGTCGACAATCTAGCTGTAAACAATTTTTTAAAAATTTGCAATTTTTTAATCCTTGAAAAATATACATTTTACAATTTTTTTAATTTTTGAAAAAAAATAATTTAATGAATTATATTTATAATTATTTATAAATAATTTAATCAATTATTTAAATAAGGTTAATTTTAGATACATACAAATATGAAATGTTAAATTAGTAATTTCCACAAAACAACAAACCTAAGATTACGAAGTAACTCTTAAGTCCTTTACCCCCTATTAATCAAATCGAGCAGGGAGCGCTAAGAGATTTTGATTAAAAGATATTTTGAAGAAATGGGAATTACATAGAATTTGTCAGATAAAGGGATGGGTGTGAAGAAAAAATTATTTAATCACGTCTACCAATTAGTAAACTATATTATAGATGTTTTAGTAATAAAATTTTGAATAAAAAAGTGGGTGTATTTATATTAAAAAAATGGATACAAATAGCCTAACCTTACATCATTAAGAATTTGGAAATTTGGGTACGATGTAAAAGTAGATACTTTTTATCATATGTCAAAGTTTCATTTTACCACATCTCTCATGTCCTTACCATACACTTGTCTTTATTTTGTGATGCAATAAATAACAAAGATATTTGCTCCCCGTTGGCCTATAAATAGAGGCCTTCGCTCTTGTACCGAAACAGCCTCAAGTGGCGAATAAAGTACTTTCTCTTTCCCACTCTTGTTTCTCGTCCCTCACCTATTTTGCTTTCTTATTTGTGTTCTCTATTCGCTACTTTCCTTTTATATCTCACGGCCCTACGCATGCTCACTCACCACCAAACTCCTCTTGCCTTATTAGCGAACCGGGGCCTAGTTTCCCCAAAATTTGGGGTTAATTATATTTACCCTTGAGGTTAGACCAAAAAAAAATTGAGGACCTCAGTTTTCTGAAATTCAAAATTACCCTTTGAGATTACTGTAGCACCGTTAGATTTAACAAAAAATGTATTAAATAGTAACTTAACGCTTTAAAAATTATTTAGAAAAATGTATTATAGTCTATTTTACTATTTATTAGCGTTAAGTTATTATTTAATACATTTTTTTAAATCTAATATTAGCATTAAGTTATTATTCAATACATTTTCCGTTAAATCTAATGATTTAATACATTTCCTGTTAAATCTAACGATGTTATAGTAACCTCAGATGATATTCTTAGATTTCAGAAAACTGAGGTCCTCAATTTTTTTAGTCCTAACTTCAGAAGGTAAATTAAAATTATCCTCAAAATTTTATGGGTACAACTTTTTAAATGCTCCTTTAATCTTCAATCATTTAGCTACAAAAGTGTTTGTACCTCCTCCCTCCTATTCAACTTTTCCTTCTTCTATGGTTCTCTGTCTCTTTCTCCTTTAATTATCTTCCTGTTTTCCCAGTACCCCATCTACGTTTTTTGTTTACATCTGTACGTGATTGTGATTTTAGCATCAGTTAGCTTATTCTTGTTTATGTATAACTATAACACAACACAATAATTGACATTGTGAGACACTGAAGAAATGGATATGATAATTTTTTTTTCTTCCTCCTTACAAAACTTTGATATCATGAAGATACCAAATTAAATAATGGTATATAAACATATATATTTTTGTAAACTTACATATTGGAGTTGAAATGCGAATTGATTTGGCTTAGTACAAACGTAAAAGCTTAATTTCAGTCTAATATTATTACTCAATAACTTATCTAAGAGTATTGTAATTTTAGGTATGCATGCAACCTCGGCATCCTTGTTATATTTATTACTATTAAATCAGGAATCGTCCTCAGCGGCTGGTTTTGATAAATCATCATTTCATCGTACGAAAAAAAATGATAATGATGATGAGTTACCACGTCATATAATAAATAAATATTCAAACTATGTTATCGGCATATTCTTTATTGTGAGTGGCTGAACGCATTTTTGCCTTTCACCCAAACCCACATCGGTGAGAAATTAATTTTAAGTAGAGAGGTTAGGTTATATATTAAAGCCTCCTCCTCCCTTTATACTTGTACCAAACTTATGTATTAAGCTTTTCACTTCTTCCTCCCACATAATCTCCTCCATTCTAATTGTGAGAGAGATTGTAATATTTTTCTTCATAGTGAAATATTTTCGGTCTTGTCCTGTGGAGGTTTTCCTCAAATTGAGGGTTTTACCACGTTAAATATTTGTGCCTTTATTTTCTTTATTGCCTTTAGTTTATTTATTGTGGAAGGCTGAGCCGCCCAAGTTGTCTATTTTATTTATTGTGGAGGGCAGTGCCACCCAAATTGTTATTTCTAACATAACAATTTGTTTCTTGTCTTTTATTTGAGCTGCGGTAGGAGTGTTCAATCTCCTAACAGTGGTATCAGAGCAAGGTTGCGAAGGCAGAGCCAAGGGTTAGGACAGTGAGTGGTTACTTGTATGGTTATATATATGTCTAGGAAAACTTTGTCAAAAAGACGATAAGAGTCTAAGGAGACTGGATTTTAAGTGGGACCGCTTGTGACCCCTCCAGTGTTTCCTGGATATTAAATCGTACCGGCACTTACTACTATTCTTGGTTACTGTTTAGCAGTGGTGTACGTATATGGATACTGTTACTGTTCACGTATACGATACTATTCAAGGGTACTGTTCACATATACGGTACTGTTCACTGCAACACAAATGGCAGCCAAATTCAAGATAGAGAAGTTCGATGGAAACAACTTTGGGTTATGAAAAATTAAAATAAAGGCTATCTTGAGAAAAGAAAATTGCCTTGAAGCAATTGATGGAAGACCGGAAAATATACAAGATGAAAATAAATGGGAGAAGATAGATGGTGATGCGATGGCAAGTCTACATCTAGCAGTTGCAGATGAAGTGCTGTCAAGTATTCAAGAATTAAACTCTACAAAGGAGATTTGGGATACTTTGACAAGCTTGTATGAAGCCAAATCTCTACACAACAAAATTTTCTTGAAAAGGAAGCTGTACACTCTTCGTATGTCAGAAACCACTCCGGTGACTGAACATATCAACACTTTGAAGACGTTATTCTCTCAACTCTCAACCATGGAGCATAACATAGAAGAGAAGGAACGTGCTGAGCTTCTACTTCAGAGTCTACCTGATTCATATGATAATCTCATCCTCAACTTGGCAAATGGTTCAATGAAGTCATCTCTAATCTTTAATGATGTTGCGGCTGCTGTCTTAGAAGAAGAAAGCAGACGTAAAAACAAGGAAGACAGAATAATGACTTCTCAACATGCAGAGGCTTTATCCGCCAACAGAGGGAGATCAAGGGAACGTGGTTCCAGTGGGAGTCACAATCAGAACAGGGGAAAGTCTAAAGGAAGGAAGTTTATTAAATGCTACCATTGTGGAAAGCAAGGGCACGTGAAAAACGAGTGTTGGCATCTTAAGAAGAATGGAGAGGGAAACAACAAAGGAAAAGAATCTGAGTCGTCAGGATCTCAGGATTGTGTAGCAAGTACTTCAGGGAATGGCGAAATCTTATGCAGCGAGGCAACAACAGTTATGGAAGGCAGAAAAAGGTTTGCTGATATATGGTTAATTGATTCAGCAGCAACATGGCATATGACTTCTAGAAGAGATTGGTTCTATCAATATAAACCTATCTCAGAAGGGTCTGTGTACATGGGTGATGATCATGCCTTAAAAATCGCTGGTATTGGAACCATCAAAGTAAAAATGTTTGATGGTACGATTCGCACTATCCAAGATGTACGACATGTGACTGGCTTGAAGAAAAATTTGCTATCGATGAGACAGTTGGATGACCTCGGATGTGAATTCCATACGAAAAATGGGATCATGAAGGTTGTCAGAGGCGCACTTGTGGTGATGAAGGCAGAAAAGATTGCTGCTAACCTATACATGCTCCATGGAGAAACTGTTCAGGAGGCAGAAACAGCAATTGCTAGTTCTGGAGAAGAATTGTCTATGATATGGCATCGAAGACTTGGCCATATGTCCGAAAAGGGTTTGAAGATTCTCTCTGATCGAAAACTGCTTCCTGGAATCAAAACTGTAAGTTTACCATTCTATGAGCATTGTGTTATTAGCAAGCAGAGTAGACTGAGTTTTAGCAGATCTATTGCTAGGAGTAAAAACACTCTAGACTTGATTCATTCTGATGTTTGGGAATCACCGGTTACGTCCCTAGGAGGAGCAAACTACTTTGTATTGTTTGTGGATGATTATTCTAGGAGATGTTGGGTATATGTCATCAAGAAAAAGTCAGATGTATTTCCTGTATTCAAAGCCTTCAAAACACAAGTGGAACTTGAATCCGGAAAAAGGATCAAGTGTTTGAGGACAGATAATGGGAGAGAATTCTGCAACAAGGAGTTTGACACATTTTGTAGTAAAGAAGGTGTGAAACGGCAGAAGACAGTTGCTTACACACCACAACAAAATGGAGTGGCAGAGCGGACGAATAGAACTCTCGCAGAAAAAATGAGAGCATTACTAAGGACTGCGGGTCTACCCAAGACATTTTGGGCAGAAGCAGCCACTACAGCCTGTTACTTGATAAATAGGTCTCCATCAACAGCAATTGAGATGAAGACACCTATGGAGATGTGGACCGGTAAGCCAACTGATTATTCCTCCCTTCATATTTTCGGATGTCCTGCTTATGTGATGTATCATGACCAAGAAAGAACGAAGCTGGATCCAAAATCCAGGAAATGTATCTTCTTGGGATATGCTGATGGAGTAAAGGGGTATCGCTTATGGGATCCTACTGCCCATAAGATTGTCATCAGTAGGGATGTTGTCTTTATAGAAGACATGTTTAAATGTGAAGAAAGTGATAGCACGAAGAAAAATGTTGAGACTGTATCAATACAGGAAGAAACAGTTTCTTCTGAAGCAATACCAGAACACGATGATCAAGAACCAGTCGAGTTTGAAGCACCTGAAGTCCGTCGATCAACTCGAGAAAGAAGGGAACCTTCTTGGCACTCAGAATATGTGATGGCGAGCAATGTTGCATACTGTCTCCTAACAGAAGATGGGGAGCCTTCCACCTTTCAGGAGGCTATAAAAAGTTCTGATGCATCTTTATGGATAACAGCAATGCATGAAGAGATGGAAGCTTTAGACAAAAACAAGACATGGGATCTTGTGCCATTACCACATGGAAGAAAAGCCATCGGAAACAAATGGGTCTACAAGATCAAACGTGATGGGAATGATCAAGTGGAGCGGTATCATGCTAGACTGGTGGTCAAAGGATATGCTCAGAAAGAAGGAGTTGATTTCAATGAGATATTCTCTCCTGTGGTAAGACTTACAATAATTCGAGCAGTCTTGGCTATGTGTGCTACTTTTGACTTACACTTAGAGCAGTTAGATGTAAAAACTGCATTTCTTCATGGAGAACTTGAAGAAGAAATTTATATGCTCCAACTGGAAGGTTTTGTTAAAGAAGGAAAAGAGAACTTGGTTTGCAGGTTGACCAAATCTCTGTACGGCTTAAAACAGGCGCCAAGGTGTTGGTACAAGAGATTTGATTCATTCATCATCAGCCTTGGGTACAACAGACTCAGTTCAGATCATTGTACTTATTACAAAAGGTTTGAGGAAGACTTTATAATTTTGCTGTTGTACGTGGACGATATGTTGGTAACAGGCACTAACAAAGATCAGGTCCAAGAATTAAAGGCACAATTGGCTAGTGGATTTGAAATGAAGGATTTAGGACCGGCAAACAAGATTCTAGGGATGCAAATTCACCGAGACAGAAAAAACAGGAAGATTTGGCTATCTCAAAAGAACTACTCGAAGAAAATCTTGCGCCGCTTCAACATGCAAGATTGTAAGCCAATTTCTACCCCATTTCCTGTTAATCATAAATTATCCTCAAGTATGAGTCCTAGCAATAAAGCGGAGTTAATCATAAATGTCTCGAGTACTGTATGCATCAGCAGTAGGGAGCCTAATGTATGCTATGATTTGTACAAGACCAGACATTGCACAAGCAGTGGGAGCAGTCAGTAGATTCATGGCTAATCCAGGAAGAGAGCATTGGAATTCTGTTAAGAAGATCCTTAGATACATCAAAGGAACCTCTGATGCTGCACTATGCTATGGAGGATCAGAGTTCATTGTCAGGGGCTATGTTGATTCAGATTTTGCTAGAGATATTGACAAAAGGAAGTCCACTACAGGCTATGTGTTTACACTTGCAGGAGGTGCTGTGAGCTGGGTATCCAAACTTCAAACTGTTGTGGCTCTATCTACAACAGAAGCAGAGTATATGGCAGCTACACAAGCTTGCAAGGAAGCTGTTTGGATCAAAAGGTTATTGGAGGAACTCGGGCACAAACAAGAGAAGATTTCTTTATTTTGTGACAGTCAGAGTGCCTTGCATATTGCAAGGAATCCAGCCTTTCATTCAAGAACGAAGCACATAGGAGTTCAATATCATTATGTACGAGAAGTAGTAGAAGACGAAATAGTGGATATGCAGAAAATCCACACGAAGGACAACATAGCAGATGCATTAACCAAACCAATCAATGCTGACAAGTTCATCTGGTGTAGGACGTCTTGTGGCCTGTTAGAGATGTGAGCAGCATGTATAGAGACAAGACTGAAAGGAAAAATGCCTTCAAGTGAGAGAATGTGAGTGGGTGAAGGCATTTTGCCTTTCACCCAAACCCACATCGGTGGGAAATTAATTTTAAGTGGGGAGGTTAGGCTATATATTAAAGCCTCCTCCTCCTCTTATACTTGCACCAAGCTTATGTATTAAGCTTTTCACTTCTTCCTCCCACATAATCTCCTCCATTCTAATTGTGAGAGAGATTGTAATATTTTTCTTCATAGTGAAATATTTTCGGTCTTGTCCCGTGGAGGTTTCCCTCAAATTGAGGGTTTTACCACGTTAAATATTTGTGCCTTTATTTTCTTTATTGCCTTTAGTTTATTTATTGTGGAAGGCTGAGCCGTCCAAGTTGTCTATTTTATTTATTGTAGAGGGCAGTGCCACCCAAATTGTTATTTCTAACATAACAATTTGTTTCTTGTCTTTTATTTGAGCTGCGATAGGAGTGTTCAATCTCCTAACATTTATTAATTTTCGTAAATATATAATATGTTGTCAACTATATAAATCAAGCTCTCATATCAAAATATTTAAGAAGTGTGATTGAGAAACAGCAAATGAGAGGCTCTCTAGTGGAGGAGGATTGATTTGATTGGAATATTTATGTTGGTTGTCCAATGTACCGAAAGGTCATAACAAAAACTTAAAAATAAAAAAGCTACGCCCGATCGATTGGCGTGTAAGTCGTAATTAAATTTAAATATATTATTGTCCCTAAGCTAATTAACTTATTTAGCACTCATCTCGAGCTATTCCAAAACCAAAATGATGGTGCTCGTATGAAAAGTAAATCCTCATTTTTCTTGATGCATTGAATTAAACAAATGGCAGGTCAAATCACCATTTCTTTGGTACCTAATTCTCCTATATCTTTATATGAAACAAATATGTCTATAAAGATGAGAGCAAAAAGATTTTCTATTAAAAAAATTAAAAAGCTACCATATATATAAGAATTTTTTTTTTCCGATTAGAGTACTGATACGTATATGTGAATATAATTATTCCACACGAAAAGCAGAAAATGCCTAAAGAAGATAAACATTTATTTAGACTCAATCAGCCTCATTCAGTAATGCCCATATTTTTCCAATAATTGATCATTAATCTCTTTTTATCTCTCTTCAATCTTCTAATAATCTTTACTGTAAATATAATAATTACAATTATTTAAATTGAGATTAAAACAACGAATTTTAACTAACGTTTTCTTGTCAAATTCTTATGACGGCAGACGAAGAAATTATGAGAGAGAAGATATCTTAAAATATTTTAATATTTATTATTTATTTAATAATATTTAATATAAAAGAATTTATTTAAAAATAATTAAAGTATATTTAGATATAAAGAAATTAGAATTATAATTGTTCAAAATTGTAAACAGTGTTAATTTTTTTCGAACGTGAGTTCAACAAATTCAACAAAAAAGTAGATTTTTTTCTTAAATTTTCTCTCTATAAATTTCAAAAGAAGATTATTTAATAATATTTTATTTTTTGGCTCAAAGAGATTACAAACAAATAAAATAAGATAAAAATCTTTGACACATAAATTTTTAATTATATTTAATTATATTAAAAGTTTTAAAAAGATTTAATTATTATTATTCATCAAGATTTTCAAATTTATACTCTTCTAAAAAATTAATTAATTTTTTTAGATTATAAAAGAAACGATAAAGCAAAACATATAATTTATGTCAAATAAAATAAATAAGAATTAAAAAATCTAAAATTTTATAATTGAATAAAATAATAGAAATTAATTGAATTATGATATAACCTTATATTATTGTATGGATGAAAGGTTTTTATGTGTGATAGAGTTGAGAAAATAATATAAGACTCGAAATTAATTAATTTTTTTTTCACAAAAGCGTATAAAAGTAACTATAGAAAATAAGGGGATTATGAAAAATTTTTTAAATTTTCAAAGGGGTCCGGGCTCCCCGAGTCCTTATGTAAGTCTACCCTTTAATTCTCCCATATTTAAATATTTGTAAAATATAAAATCTTACATTTATAAAAAAATAATATTATTTTCTTTCACATAATACACTAGTATTTTGTGTTGAATACTAAATTCTTTATAATTGATGTTACACAAACTATTAGTATGAGAACTTATTGTTGTTAAATTGAGAGACGATTTGTCTAGGTTCTGTTTTAGCATATTTAATAGTGGTAAGGGGAAGTTTTGAGTTTATGAAAAAGATGGGTAAAAAGAAGATTGATCTTCCATCCAATAGGTTCGTCTTTTGGGTTAGTTGGTTCCTCAACACACTTAAACAGGATTAGCTACATATATGTGAGACAACTATAACAAGGCAATATAAAACGACATGTAATTCTCTTCAACTAATTAAGCTTTTGACATAAAATTCTGATAAGCACAAATTTCTAGTAGTTCATCTCACCAAATTTAATAGTTAAAGTTAAACATAAAAAATTACATTTAGTGTTACAAACTTATGAATCTTCTCAACCATTAATGGATTATTGAGTTCAACGACTAAGAATTTATATATAATTCTCTATCAAAAAATGTGCCAATGGATCCCTTCTTATTAATTAATTACTTACTATTCTCACAAAAACCAACACTTTCAAATAAAGTAAGTGAGAATCTGAATTGAGAAATAAATGACTAATTATATCATATACATGCCTCTAAAGTTCTAATGAAATTATGTCTATAGGTGTTTATTTAAATCTCCAGTTTTTTAAATTTCGAAACACATAAATTAGCAAAATGAATTTAAGAGAAATAATTTTCAGGCCTTGATGATACATTTGCATTGCAATTAAGTAGATTATGTATTATAAAGGAAATGAATCTTTGGACGCAAATATTTGATACAAAACTAACACAAATTTATAATTATTGATCAACAAAATCTAATAGTTGAGATGATTAATGAGTTGACAATATAACTTAATATAATTTTTTGACTTTCAATCTTAATCTTGAATTTGGGGAAATCAATGGTTACAAATTTATGTTAATAAATTGTATCATAATTTTGTGTTAAAATATCTATTTCCTATTATATAAATACGAAAATGGATATTTTGATACAAAAATAGACATAAATTTCTAACTGTTAATCTACAAAATTTAATGGTTGAGATAATTAATGAGTTAACAATATTAAATGCAAACTTTTTTTATGTAATAAATCTGTGTTAAAAACTTAAAATATTCCATTCCAATAAATATATTAATACTCAAGTACCTTAACAAGCCAGAAACAACATAATCAAATCAATGAATGATCAGATCAAACAAAGAGTCATGATTTCGTATAATTAACATTGATCAATCCGGGACATAATATTCAAAGATTAAAAGAATATGTGAAATGCAATTGCATTATTAGGGGTGGCTAGCTAGCCGGAACCAGCTCAATTGAGACCCTAACAATTCTTTGGAATCAGATTTCCTTTCTATTTATTTAGTTTCTTCTCAAAAAGATGGCCGAAGGAGAAGCGAAAAGATATATAGGGGAATCCATACATAGTAATTAACCTTGTTTCTTAATCATATACACATAAATAACAATTAACACGTCTTCCTCTTTCTTTAATCTTCATCATTTCCCACAAACTACGCCATGCATATATGCCAGATTGATAAGATCAAGACGATCTATCATGAGTACAGTAAAAAGAAAAATTAAGAACTAGAAGAAGAAGAAGAATATATATACTTATACATGTGTGTGTGTGTTTGTGCGAATGATTGTAGATCATTTATATGTTATCTTTATATAGAGATTAATTTACATGTGATATTGGCACGGCTCAATCAGATAAAAGAACCCAGAAGTAGTGATTGAGAGCTTTGATTTGATTGAGCCAAGCCAACATCGATATGTATCAGAGAAACCCTCAATGATTAACAACGATGAAAACAAGCAAGTGTACAGATATAGCTAGCTAGCCACCTTTGATGAGTCCTTGCATGGATGAATCAAGCTGATGAGGAAAGGAATTAAACAATAAGAGAAGAGATCGATTGAGCAATTGCAGGCGACAAAGCAAAGAGTAGAAACTGCTAAGGTGATCAGGAACTCATATGAGCAGCAAATAATGGATGGGCAGAATAATGGTTGAGAAGTCCAACTCTCTGCTTTATATATAGAAAATCGAAGGACTGATCGACTGTGCATTTACATTTAGTTGCCGATAAATTAATTTAATTATATGTGTCTCCTGTTATGCTTGGTATTTTGTTAAAAAATAATTCATACAAAATTAAGGAGTTAACCAAAAAAGAAAGTAATTAATAGGAGAATGAAAATGAAAAGGTTAAATAAATAATTTAATTAATAAGGATGTATCTGGAGCCCACTTTACTCAAGTAGTCAACATATAAATCGTGTATGCTATAGTTTGTTTGATAATGATATATCAATAATGTTGTTGTCATCATAGCATCATCATAACTCATCAGATCATTGAGTTTAGTTAAGAGAAACGTTTGAACTAATTTATATGCTCATCATTTGTTTCTTGCTAAAATTCGTTTGTTTATTTTTTCAAAATTTTGTTTTCTAAAAATATATATTTATCAATGTAATTTAAATCAATATCCATTACATATTATTTTCAAAATTCAAAAAAATTTTAAACTAACAACACATTCTTTCAAAATTTAAAAAAAAAAATCAAAAGACACAAGCAAACACACTCATGTATTTAATATAAGTTTGCAAAGTAGATAGTATAATAACGTAATAAACGATATGGTAGCTTTGATTTCATACTATGTTATTTAGAATACATGATTATGAGATAAGTTTTGATATCTATATCACTACTCTTAATCAAATTCGAATTCTTTATTTAACTTGTTCAGTTGAGAGTAGTGAAAGTGTTAATGTCCCATCATTAACCATACAAAAATTAATCATAAACAAACTAATAAAAACAAATACTTGACCTAAAAAAACTCAATATATGAAGGCAAAACTCATCAACATATATAAACACACAAAATAAAATTTACACAAATTTTTAATTTTTAATCATTCACCTTACTTAATCCGATAAAATTGATGAGTTAACATCATTAAATATCACTTTTGTGATTTAAATTTCAACCATTAGATGAAATGAAATAAGTCATTAAAAATTTATTTCAATATTTTGTATAAAAGGTCTGTGTTAAAGGATTACATCCTGGCATTTGGTAGTAAGATGTGCCATTTGATAAAGCAAGACACTTATTATTGAAAAACTAGCATTGAAGGAAAAGAGTGCACAGTTTTTCTATTGTTTCGTTTCTTTCCAATATAAACAGATCATTTCAAGAATGGTAACTTAAACAAAGTTTAAAGTTTATAAAAACTCTTTCATACCATAAATATGGTATTAAAGTCTGAATCTTCATTAACTGTTTTATAGGAACTAATTTCTATCCACTTCTGGTAAAACTTTGCATCATTTGTGTTAGAGATAATCAGCACAACACAAGTTTCATTGAATTTTCCGGTTGTTCAGCTTAATGTTTAACTTATGCAATGCGTGAACTGATATATAACAGACTAGTTCATGCTCTTTGGAGAGTTTACCTTAACTTTTATATAGGTTGTAGATCGTCAAGTTGGGCAATGTCCCATTTTCAAAGCCCAGAATTTTTGTCTGCATCGTAGCTCGTGCTTCTATTTAGCCTCCACCAATAGCTCATCTCCAAATTAAAAAAAGGATAATAATGAGACAAAAGAAAAAATGAAAGAGGCCAAAAGGGATTTATCTATCACCAACACAATGCTTGTTACGCAATGCTTGTTGGCAGGCTCCATTGCCTCTCATATATTTCTCCTTTTACCTTTTTATGAACTTATTTGCAGCCCCTTTGTTTGAAGTAAGGCACTGTTATTCCCACAACTTTCAAATTAATTTCTAACATCAATACAACATCTTAAAAGTTTACAAAGCGAACCTATGTTGCAGAACTACCCCATCGTAAATCTGAGAAGAGAATGGAAGAGAGAGTATATAAGAGATTGTAATTTCAATTGTCGTGCTTTGAGAATATTCATGAAAACCTTTTCCCTAAGTACCAATAGAGAGTTGGACTAATCACTTATCCGGACACTTATCATTGTTGAAGACTTGATGATTAGTTGTTCATGTTTCTTATCTTCCCAAGTCATTGGTTTTTGCAGAGCTTACTTCATTTTCCTTCCCCAATCTCCATAGATAAAAACTAGTCAATATTATTTCCTAGAGTTTGTGGATTGATCTAATACCCTAGATGATGTCTGTGAATATATCCTTTTTAAATTAATAATGTATAAGTATATTGCAAATGATAGTTGCAATATACGAAAAAAATTTGATATATTTATTTATTTGTTATCTAAATCTTATAGTTAAATATATAAAGCTACTATAAAACTATGAATCTATCCTCACTCAAATAAAGTAGGAGATTATTAAGACAATAAGTGCAGGTTGAAAGTTGAATATTAGAAGTTAGAACATATATATGGATGAATGTATATGTACAAATGATGAAACCCTAATCGATTTCGCGCAGGCCTATTAAAGGCCCTCCGACGAGTCAAAGGCCCACTTACCGCAAATATGAAATAGCCCTTGGACAGAGTCGCATAAATTTCCCTTCATCTTCGTTTACCCTCCATTTTCAATTGTTGCAGTTTGACCTGATCACTGGGAACATTTTCCCATAACTGTGTAGTAAATTAAGCTTCCAGGCTGCAATGGGTTACTATAACATTGAATATTCCACGGTGCTGGAATGCAGCTCACTGATGAATGATTGACGTACACCGTCACTGCCTCATCAAATAGAGCAGGCCGTTGTAATTCACTCAATTTCTCTTACTCTTATATGTTAACCAATTAGATGTTGTAACGTATGATTCTCATTGCTTTTTTTAGAAGATTGACTATATATATATTTTTCCAAAAGCTAACAACTTCGCTGTAAAGAAGGTTAGTATCACGGAGAACAGCAGTGGGGCAGTCACTGGGCTAGCTCAGTGGAATCAAATGACCCAAACCCCCAAAGACTGATAGCTGGCCACGTATTTTTAAGCAGCTTTGCATGAAGAGAACAATATAATTGGTTTTTATCTCGCAAAACTTTCATCATGATTTGGAACCAAATTCTACACTTTTTCAACTCCAAATCCTGAAAATTTGGATAAAAAGAAGGGTCGATACAAATATTCTTGGCTCTCGCTTTACACACCAAAAGCAAAATGGGAAATTGATAGGAAAAACAAGTGATACTGAATTTCCAATGAAAGCCCACATCCCAGTGAACATCATTAGGAGAAGCATGATCGTTTGTGTGTGTGTGTGTGTGTGTGTGTGTGTGCACGTGTGTGTATGTATGTATACCCACAACACATGGAGCTTATACTTCGGAGAAATCAACTCAAAAAATTTCTACCAAACTAATATGATCAATATATTTTAGCTTAAATTAATATTATGAAACTAATGGTCTAAACTTTAACTGTATACTTGTGTATGCTAGGTTGGCCTAAAAAATACACAATGCTAGTCGCTAGAAAACTTTTACGAGCGAATTAAGTATCGATCCAATAATTAAGCACCCACAGACCCACATGGTGCGGTGAGCGACCTGTCAAGCAAGCAGGTAGAATATCTTATCATGACTTTTCAAGATCATCAAACTTTTTGATGTCTAGTACATGTCCCAGTAAAGCAAATCAAGCCAACTCGCACATGCAGAGACTATTGGTTTAGTACATTGACCGTAGCTTCCTACATCATACATATATATATATATATATATATATATATATATATATATATATAAAGCAATAATATTATATATGTATAATAGAAATCAGTGAAGCAGCTGTTATGTCTCATCTCCATGCCATGCCTAAATTTGACTGGCTCTTAAATAGTGCACACATGCGCCTTAATCTATTAGAAGTTTCACTAACTATAGTTGTATATATTGTAATATTTACCATAACAAAATTGAGAAGATCAAACGAGGGAAGTGTACAATCTCTTTTGGTTCTTATCGTTATCCCAATGCCGGTCGCCTCTAACCTTTATAAAAGCGATCATACCATGATCCATGTCTAGAAGTCGTAAAGGCATAGCATATGCTAATGCGTGTACGATTGGGTATATGATAGTGAATGTATATCTTTTACTAGATTTGTGTTTGTTGTAACTTGTAAGTTGTAACTTGAATTAAAGTTGTTTCGTTAATATTCTTGGAAAATATATGCTCCAAATGCGAAGTTGAAGGTGTTGAAAAAGACACTGTTCTTATCCTCCAACGCGTAATGCCTCTCCCGCTCAGGTCAATATAATGTTAGATAGAACAAATTAAGCAAAGAAGTATACAAGTGGTTGATCGGCAAATGCCTCTTGCCCGTAGACTGGACACGAAACATTCTTTGTTGGCTTGCAGTTGAACGAATTCCATCAATTACTGCAGTCAGTACTTGATCTATATATGTAATCAATTTACAAGTTGATCTTCTTGAAGATGCATGCACTGTAATCTCACATAATTTTTCTAAGGAGGAACGATAAATTAAGATTAATTAAGAGGAAAAACGATTCAATATAAGTTTAGCTCATGAACTATACATAAGCTACGTACAAACATAACTCTTATGTCTCTTCTTTCTCCATTCAGGCCAACCGATGTCAGGTCGTCCTCTTGCACTTTAGTCCACTTCATATTATAAAGCGAAAATCATGTGAAGTCCCATGTGCATTTCTAAAGGATTGATGCACAGTTTAGCGGGCCTAAAGCATGATGCAATACAAAAATACCGCTACTTCTTAAAAATATATAGAGAGAGCACATTTTTGGAAGAAGTTCAATGTGGACTATGAACAGCTAGAGTCTAGCATGTGAGCAATGTCATACTTCAATAGACCAATAGTGTCCATCAATGCTCCTGAAATCTTGACTACAGCTAGCACGAATCAGGGGTGGCAATTCGTGTTCGCGGGTCGTGTTCGTGTCGTGTCGAGCTGTGACACGATAAGAATTAACCCAACACGAACACGACCCGTTTATTATTCGTGTCACTGTGACACGACACGATTATTAAACGGGTAACACGACACGACACGCTAACACGAATAATAAACGGTTCGTAATCGTGTTAGACACGAACCCGTTTAACACGATTAAGACACGTTTACATTATTGACACGATTATGACCCGTTAACACGATTATGACCCGTTAACACGATTATGACACGGTACAGAATTAGATTTCTAATTTTTGTTAAATGACAAAAATATCCTAAGTTTTAAAATTTATTAGGTTTTTAAAATTCTGTTTTTATTTTAAAATTTGGATACATATAGGGACTAAAATGTCTAAAAAGTTTAGTATTTTTAAATTTAATATGTAATCGTGTCAATATTCGTGTTAATCGTGTTATCGTGTCAATCGTGTATAATATGTATTCGTGTTACTCGTGTCATAATCGTGTTCGTATCAATATTCGTGTTAATCGTGTTATCGTGTCAATCGTGTATAATATGTATTCGTGTTACTCGTGTCATAATCGTGTTCGTGTCAATATTCGTGTTAATCGTGTTATCGTGTCAATCGTGTATAATATGTATTCGTGTTATTCGTGTTACTCGTGTCATAATCGTGTTCGTGTCATAATCGTGTTCGCGTGTTGAAGACTCTCAACCCGAACACGACACGATTATTAAACGGGTTGAAATCTTCGACACGAACACGACACGAACACGAATATGTCAAAACCCAAACCCGCTTAAACTCGTGTCGTGTCAAGTCGTGTCGAAAATTGCCACCCCTAAGCACGATAAGCGTGAAGAAACACACATATTAAAGTTATTCTGCTTGGTAGGTTCCACTCTCCACTGTGCAGCCAAACTGATCGATAATGGCCCTTAGGAGATTTATTCCCTCAACAAGTGTATAGTGTACGCATATATAATTAATTGCTTCCATGAAATAAACAAGATTGGTAGCTCCATAGAATTCCCTGTGACTTACTGGTTTCTGTAGCATATCTTAGGGAAGAACTTTTAGCTTTAATCTAACACAATCAATGGAATATCTGAAAATCCAAGAGTCCAGGATTATATCATAAATTTGAAAAGTTTATTACTAAATATTATGCTTTCTCGGTATCTAGCTAGGTTAGGACCACCAGCTTATCTAGATTCATACCTATCTATAAACCCTGGCAACACATTTAGAGTGGGAAAAAGAAAAAGGGGTTACCCAAACAACTACTATATATGGACCCTTCTATTTTACTGTAAAACTCACCAGTCCCCATTTGATCATATTCATATACACTAAGATAAATACAACATTGAGATTAGAATGGAGTCGACCCGCAAGCGCCGAGGATACTTGAAGGGGAAGTTGATGCCACTCTATCGAGTGGCCAAGCCTTCTTCAAACGTGCAATATAGCAGTAACAAGGTTATTAAGCCAAGCCAGTCTTCGCCTTCTGCGGCTTCAGTGGGTTTCGTAGTCCACCATCAGGACTATGTAATTGCTCAGCCGAAGCCGAAGGTCTCATTTATTATACCTCCTGATAACAGTCGTGACAAGGCCTTAAGCCAATTCGATAACCTCTTTGGTGTAGCTGGCGATGAACATGTGGATGCCAAAGCGGCAACCTACATCTCTTCTGTTCAAGAACGTTTCAAGCTTGAACGTGTAAACTCAGAACGAACGAAGCTTCAGGACTGTATGCATTAGAAACCACTTTGTCACACTATTATTAATTTATCTAGCTTCCTAATATAAATGATATAATTAATTACTTTAATAAACTCCTCATCCTTCAGAAAATTTAGGTATCCTATCCATTCGTCTAAAGAAGTAAGGTAATTATTGTATCTCTCTCATGATCAGGTTTTCTTCTGTAATTGTACTTATCTCTAAGCTTAGCCCTTGTGGTTATGTCAGGTTAAAGCTTTGAGTTATAGCTTCCATGCATGAAGCTTTAATTGCTTTTGTCCAATCAGAAGTAAAATTTATCATTTATCATGTTTTGATCTATATCCTGTTTACAACAATACATTCACAAGTTCTGAGAACCTAATTACCACACAGAGAGAATCATTAACGTTTTAATTATCTATCAAATATGAGGCACTGATCCAACAGATCAAGATTATATATATATATATAGCTTATAAATCTTTTGGCTGTCGATCACTGAGGCCTGCGACGAAAACTATAATAGAACTTTCTGTCACATCTTCTTGCTATATGCATCCATAATTAAGGACTGGGTAATGCATTAATTACATGTATTTTAAATTTCTCCATTATGTCTATTGTCTGATATGTCAATACTATGTACTCTATCGGTTAGCCAATTTACATGCCAATAAATATATAAGACGACGCCTAATTTGATACGAAAATTTACGGGTAACACTTAGATATATATGTGTAACATAATTCTTAATTAGTTAACTATAAGTAACTCTAAATTTCCATTAATTTCTGTGAGTACTGGCCATAAGAAGTCTTCTTGAAGACAATTAATAGTAATTATTGTTAATCGAGTAGAGAATTAAGATAATCAAGTACAAGATTCGTTAAGTTCATTTAAGTTAATACAGATGTTAACTTTTTAAATTGGTGCGACTAGTTAGATCCTACCTTTTATGAGATGGAGATGTATATTTTATACATATATATATATCATAAATATCTTCACTTTGAATCAATCCTCCAATCGATAAAGCCAGCTAGGTCAAGAAACAGATAGGAAGGTTCAATGTTCGCACCTTTATGTATTGTTTGCTAGCCAGAACCTATAAATGAACGATTTTTCAGATGTTAGCTAGAATATCCGTTTCGTGAACTGGAATTTCTTGAAAGAGGAAAAAAGAAAAAGTCATTTTAGCGGGTGGCCAATCTCATCACCTTATAAGAATTTCCTAGTGCCCATGCGTTTACCCACGTAGAAGCGTAGCCATCTAATTAGTATGGTACAAATTTTAATAAACTAAATATTATATGACATTAAAAAATAAAAATTATAGGGCACAAATTATGACACGACATAATCACTGCAATAGCATCATAGTTATTCAATGAAGTATTATATCAATATTAGGACAAAAATATAGTGTTGATTAAATTATATATGTTCGGCCAAAGTTTCTACCCCACAAAATTTTGTTTTATTTTTTAAAGAATGAATTAAAGAAAACAAGAGAGAATGCGAACAACACTCACTACTTTTTTGTTGGTTACATTTTCACTTGCGCGGCTTTTTTTTTATCACTTCTACTTACAGGCAAATTTCATTAATCATTTTCGTGTTGTATCTGCACATCTTTTAATGAAGAAGGGGATATGCCTTCGTATATATCTAAAGCTGTATTTCTACATCGAAGAATCCACTTGTATTATGGATAATAATAGAAATTAAACCAATATAAAAAAAAGTTTGATTCATAGGGACAATATAAGACAAAAATTAGAATAAAAATATTTTTTGATTCGTCGATTCTCAAGAAAAGAAAGAGCTTCCTTTGCAGTGACTTCTCATTTATTTATTTTTTAAGTAAAAAACCTAATAAAATCGATAAGATAAGAGATATAAAACATGGATAAATAGTTTCGTTTGTTTAAAATTAGTGTGGGGTTCCTTTAGGTTACAAAAATTTTGGAAACTTGCAATAGGGAGATTCTTGTTGAAGAGTATTTATAGTTATTAATGTTAATTGTATATGAGATTGAGATAATTAAGTAAAAGATTTGCTCAAGTTCATTTAAGTTAACATGTTAACTTTATAAATTGGCCAGAATAATTTAGATCCTACTATTTATAAGATGTAGATGTATATATTATAAATATCTTCGCTTTGAATAAATCCTCCACTAAAGCTAGCTAGGGAGGATCAATGTTGGTACCCTTATAAGTTATTTGCTAGCGAGAACTGCTTGGACGACTTTTCAAATAATAGAATCGGCTTCTTGAATCGGAATATCTTCCCATAAATATCTTTTAGTGGGTGGTTTCCCTTTACAATAACCTCTTAGTGTTCGTGACGTGTTGTCACATTGTTACTAAAAACTAAAGACAGCAAGGGTGATTAAAAAAATGATGCAAAGTTTTTCTTATACAATCAAACTCAAACAATCAAATCCATACGACATGACGAAAATTTACTCAGGAAAAATAAAATGAAAATTAGAGAATTTTGAAATCATCTATCCAATAACTTTAGATCAAGTTAAGTTATAAGAGTTTGTTTATATAAGTTGGTTATACCTATAGGATTATTCTATGTGAAGTAGTGTTTCATTAAACATCATCAATATACTATACTATTGTTGGGAGGCTATTGTTTTTTATCTGAAATCTAAATCGATTTGAATTAAATTGAAATCTGAACAGGTCTGGTAAAAAAAAAAATCTGAGTGATATGTTTGTTTTTTTACTTTAACATCTAAATAGAAATGTCTAAAAATTAATGATTTTACTTTATTTATTTATATTATTTTAACTTATGATTTTATTTTATATAGTAAAAGTATTTGCATATAATTTTTTTTATGAATTTAATTTATTTAAATGTGTATAATTGAGAAGGAAGTTATTTTTTAAAAGAATTTGATATATAAATAAGCTGAATGATCATAAAATAATTTTAAAAATATATGGAATCATAATGTAAAATTAGAAATAAATGATAATGTCCCAAAATTAAAATATTAGGTTATGTACAAATTGTTAATAAATAAATTTTTATAAGCGCATTTAAGAGAATTAAAGGAGTAATGAATGATTTTGATATTTGCATTCACATAAAAGTTAGAATTTTTAGCATTTTTATTCAGATGAAAATGTCTTAGATTAAGTTTTAAGTCAAAAAATTAATCATCATGAAAAGATTTGAAGTCTGAGAATAAGTTAAATTCAAAATTTAGATAAAAAGACAATCAACCCCTTAGTGCAGTGACGATATATACATCTCAAATTAATTTAAATTCAATTAATTAGTAGAAAGTAGTAGCATCCTCTTGCAGTGGTTAGTTCTATAGATTTTCGATCATGTTATTAAGAGTAGTTCTATCTTCTATGCAAACCCCTTTTCTATCTTACTAGACCCCACCCTAAATTTATTAAGGATATAATAGTAATCTCATAAAATTTTTATCTTTATAAAAAATTACTGTATCCTCAACATTAAATTTAAAATATATTTCATACATATTTCAATATTATAATAAAATAAATTGGTTATTATATTTTAATGATCATGTCTAATTTTTTGACTGTGGAGTTCTTAAAAATTATATTACATAATAAAAAAATTAAAACTCTTCTATGATTTTAATACTAATCAATTATCTTTTGTTTTTATTATTTAATTTTTCATGTTCACACTTCAGACAAACTAACATTTTCTTAATTTACATATGAAAGAGAAGAAAATAAAGTTAGAATTTTTATCAAATAGATATGATGCCTTATATGAACGAATTCCTTTGGCATTGTAAATGAACTTTACGAAATTGTTCTACTACAAAGATTGAATTTGAACATTTAATATTACTGGTCTCAATGAATTTTTGAGTGTTGTTACCAAGATTATGAATAAAAATATTAAACAAAATAGTGAAATTATTGATCTTTCATTATTTTTGTCAACTTTTACGTGTGTTGAACACAAGCTGTCATATCCCAATCCAAAGGACTAAGATGTGAACCTAACATAACCAAATTCATAGAAAGTGTAAAACTAAAGTTTAACAAATTAAAATCTTTAACTGAATGAAAACCAATTAACATATGAAGCTTCAAAAAAAATAAAAAACAAATGAGTTTATTTTAAGAACTAGAGTCAAATAAAATACTGGAAATAAAATCAACACATAAACAAATTCCCATAAGAACAAGATTGTAGTGGAGTCAATCATTGCCAAATCCACAAACGATCTCGAGCCATCACTCATCATCTAGAATCATAATAAACTAGTATAAGATTTAACCCAGTAAGCAAATTAGTTCTATAGATGACAATAATTTTGAAAAACATATTTTCATCATAACATAGTAAACATATTTAAAATAATACACATCAATCTTAAACTTAATACAATCAAATAATGCACAACATAGGCACATAATAAGTAGCTTATAAATATCATATTCATACGAAGCAAACCACATAACTATTAAATGGAAGCTATTGTGGCGCTTAACAAACACATCATTAGCAACATACACTCTCTCACAAGATAGGACTTCCAAATCACTTATCACATAATTGAGCCTACATATAACCACTCATCAGTGGCATCCATAACATGGCATCACCTAAGTAGGTCTCCCTATATACATGAATATGCCATCACCCAAGAGTGACAACCACAGCAGTCCCATTGGATCCAATCCCGCCATACGGAACACATATCACTTGCCCTCCTAAAGGAAGGACACACACATAACTACTCATAAACACAACACATATATGCCTATTAAGCATTGAGAGTTCGGTGTCCTAAGGTTTTAGGTATGAATTTTACTTTCATCATATAATATTTCATAGGCATTCTTACAACACATTTATGAATAATGTGTAATCGAATAAAAATAAACACATATATAGTAGCCAACATACATTTATGTACAAATTCCAATATATGCTGCATATCAATATGTAACATAAATAACCATCACAATTACTATCAAGCATGAATATATAATATACTTACATATATGATTATTGTGATCCGAATTAAAAACAAATCTAGTTCACTTACCTCACTTGAAGCACAAAATAGGATATTGCGAATATCTTGTAATGAACCTATCACAAAGAACTTAAGCTTTAAAACTTTTCCAAATTTATAAAATTTAATTTAAAACACTTATGATAATGAATAGGCTACATATAACTCAATGTATATGATCAAAATCATAAAAATTAAAACAAATTAAATATGGTCGAATTAAACAACTCACTATTCGTTATAAACACTTCACTTTGTACAACCTCTTTTCAGGGAATTTTTAAAAATTCATGATGAGTTCAAAAATTCTGAAATTTTACAAAATATTATTAAACATTAAAATAAGATTCTATAAATTTTTCAATGAAAAATCCATACAAGATCATTTTCAAAATGATTTAAAAAATTAGGATATAAAAACTGTTAACCCAGACTTCGCAGTGAGCTCACCATATTCAAAGATATTTAACTATTTGTATACTTAGCAATAAATCATGAACCTTTTATTTTAACATTAGACATATAAAAGATGTTTCATATAAAAGATGTTTAAGGCATCCTAAAAATTCTCGGAGTTAATAGCACAAATTCTGAAATAGCATAGTCTGCCCAGAATAGTGTGATTCATAAATTCACCAAATTCGCATATTAAACATATTTAGCTGAAATAAATTTCTATTAAACCCCTAAGATGTCTAGTTTTGTCATACCAAAAATTAGCTTCAAAACCTAACTCAAGAAATTTCTAAAATTCATTGATTCTCCCACTATCATAAATTTTAGCATTAAAAATTCATATGCCTATAGGAATTTTACATACTACAAAATCCTATACATGCATCAATCTTTACCCTTTCATTTCTACGCTAAAGTCATGGCATATAACTAACATATCATCGATAAATTACTTAAAAGAAATGTAAAACACAGATGAGTGAATGAAGAATTTAACTCAAATTGAACAATATAAGTGCTTACCTCTCTCTCAGACTCAGACTCAAATACAAACACAATATAATATTTATGGTAACCAAAACAAAGCAAAAATAAAAATTGTAAAGCTTTTTAGAAACACTAGAGTACCCCCATTCAATTGCGATAGAATTGATTTCAATGAAATTCACATGAGAATGTGAGGAATGCGATTGTAATTAATTTTGGTGTAATTGGGGATCGTGGGTTCGTGTTAACATGAAGAGTATTGTGAATGTGACTGATTATTACATAATAATACAAGCAAAATATTAATAATAAACTAATTAATATAAAGTTACCACAACAGCACATATCAATCCAATATTATACATCTGATATAATTCTAATAATACCTACTCATATACTTGTACTAACTATTTACATGAATCTATATACTTACCCAATTTTGGTATGACAATTCCCACCCCTCTTAAAAGAATTTGGTCCTTGAAATTTGTTTGCTTATTCTTCAAATAACTAGGGATATTTTGTTTGCATTTCTTCTTCTTCTTCTTCCTAAGTAGGGGTGGGATTCGTGTCGTGTCGTGTCGACCCATTTAATTATTCGTGTCAAAACATGAAACCTAAACCCACCCGATTATTAAACATGTTACCCACGTGTCGTAATCGTGTCATATTTAATTCGCATAATTTACTTAATTGTTTAACTTAGTTATACATAATATATTATATTCTCTATATTTAAATCAATTAAAATTATTTTTAAAATATAAACCATTTTTAGTATAAAATATTATTAAAATCATCATAATTTATTATTTTACAAATTAATTTATTTTATAGTATAAAAATTTCAGTTTATAATATATATATATATATATATATATATATATATATATATATATATATTGTAAGTAGGTAATAATTTATATCATTGAATGAATTTACATATTAAGGATATACAAAATATATTTAACTATTCGTGTCATTAAACGGGTTGGCGTGTTGAATACCTTCAACACTAACCCAACCCATTTATTAATCGTGTAGCGTATAGCGTGTTCGTGTCGTGTTCGCGGGTCGTGTCAAAAATTCCCACCCCTATTCCTAAGTTACTTCCTCAACTGAATGATTCCTCCATAAAACCTTAGCAAATGATATTTTCCTGGTTTGCAATTCTTGCTCCCTGCGATCTAAGATTTAGATAGGGGTCTCCTCATAAGTAAAATCTTCTTTGAGTTGGAGTGACTCATAACTTAGAATATGGGATGGATATGGAACATATCTTCTCAACATTGACACATGGAATACATCATGCACTCTAAATAATATAGATGGAAGAGCATGTCGATAAGCTACATCACCAACTCTTTCCAAGATTTCAAATAGACCAATATATCTTGGACTTAATTTGCCCTTATTTCCAAATCTCTTGACTTCTTTCATTGGGGCGATGTTAAGGAAAACATGATCACCAACCATGAATTCCAAGTCTTTCTTTCAGATATTTGCATAACTCTTCTGTCTGTTTTGAGCTACTATCATTCTTTATCTGATCTTTCTAATTACTTCACAAGTTTTTACATAATCTTTGGACCCAATATTTTTCTTTCACCCCAATGCACCAGAGATCTACATTTCCTTCCATAAAGCGCTTCATAAGTGGTCGTACCAACAGTAGATTGATAACTATTATTATAGGCAAATTTCAACAATGGTAATTGTTTATCCCAACTATCTTTACAATCCAAAATACAAGTTCACAGCATATTTTCAAGAATCTGAATAGTTCTTTCAGTTTGGCCATCGGTTTGTAGATGGAAAGTAGTACTAAAGTTTAGCTTAGTTCCCATCGCCTTATTTAGACTCCTCCAAAATATTGAAGTAAATTTTGGATCTCTGTCTGAGACAATTGAAACTGGTACTCCATGAAGTTTCATGACCTTATCAACGTAGAGTTGTGCATAACGATACATGAAAGAGGTGGTATGCATAGAAAGAAAATGTGCAGACTTTGTTAACCTATCCACAATCACCCAAATAGCATTATAACCTTTTAACGTCTTTGGTAGCCCTATAAAAAAATCCATTGCTATCTTTTCCCATTTTCATTTAGGTATAAG
Source organism: Boswellia sacra (assembly GCA_013180625.2). Classification (NCBI taxonomy): domain Eukaryota; kingdom Viridiplantae; phylum Streptophyta; class Magnoliopsida; order Sapindales; family Burseraceae; genus Boswellia; species Boswellia sacra. The sequence goes on from SNVD02013892.1 coordinate 477,853, forward strand.
CAAAGGCATAAGCAACCTAGATGGTTGTTGATGCTTATCTTTGACCTGTTGACAAGTCAAACATTGCTCTACAAATTGTGCGATCTCCCACTTCATATTAGTCCACCAATATGTAGCCTGAAGATCTTCATATATCTTTGTACCTCCAGGATGTATTAAATATGAAGAGTTATGAGCTTCAGCCAAAATCTCATTCTTCAACTTAGGATTGTAGGGTACACAAAGTCTACCTGCAAAATGCAACACTTCATCAAACATAGTAAACCCAACTTTTTTACCGCTTGGTAGTTCTTCCATAACCTTCTTTATGTACACATCATCCTTTTGTGCTTCTTTGATTCTTTTTATCAGAGTAAGCTCGACAGTTAAATTTTCCAAAACACCAAAATCACTAGCGCTCACAACTTCAACTCCATGCCTACTTAGATCTAGCATAACCTCTTTTTGAGTAGTCAAAAGACATAATATTGTCCTAAAGGTCTCTTACTTAAAGCATCTGTCATAGCATTAGCCTTTTCAAGATGATAATTGATGGTACAATCATAGTCCTTAACCAATTCAAGCCACCGTCGTTGTCTCATATTCATCTCCTTTTGAGTAAAGAAGCACTTGAGACTTTTATGATCTGTATATATGTCACGCTTTTCTCCATCCAGCTAGTGTCTCCAAATCTTAAAAGCAAAAACTACAACTGCTAACTCCAAATCATGTGTGGGATAGTTTTGCTTATAAGATTTTAGTTGTCGCAAAACATAAGCCACAACATTTCTATTCTGTATTAGCACACAACCAAGTCCTTTATGAGAAGCATCACACACACACACACACACACACACTATATATATATATAGACTAGGCAAACTTGACATCCTTCCTCGTCAATTGAATTAACAAAAAGGCTATCTTTGAAAAACTTTCTACAAATCTCTTATAATAACCAACCATACCTAGAAAACTTCTAACTTCACCTACATTGGTTGGTCTAGGCCAGTTTGTCATTACTTTAATCTTACTTGGATCCACTAAAATTCCTTCACGAGACACCACATAACCTAAGAAAGTAATTCAGTCCAACCAAAACTTGCACTTTTTAAACTTTGCATAAAGTTTCTTCTCTTTTAAAACTTGTAATACCTTCTTAAAATGCTTCTTATGCTCCTTTTAACTTTCGAAATACACCGAATCATCTATGAACACAATCACAAACTTATCAAGTAATCCTTAAACACCCTGTTCATAAGATCCATAAATGTAGCAAGTGCATTTGTCAATCCAAACAGCGTCACAAAAACACGTAATGCCCACATCTAGTTCGAAATGCGGTCTTTGGAATATTATCATTCAACTGATGATATCCAAACCTTCAATCAATCTTAAAAAAAAACACTAGCCTCTTGTAGTTGATAAAACAAGTCATCAATACTCGGTAATGGATACTGATTTTTCATCGTCACTCGATTTAATTCCCTTTACTCAATGCACAACCTTATCGATCCATCCTTCTTCTTAACAAAAAGTACTAGTGCACCATGGTGAAGCACTTGAACAAACAAATCTTTTGTCCAATAACTCCTATAACTGCTCTTTAAGCTCATTAAGTTCTATTAGTGCCATCCTATAAGGTGTCTTAGATGTAGGAGTAGTCCCCGGTAAGAGTTCTATATAAAACTCAATCTCATGATCGGGAAGGATTCCTTATAAGTCTTCAGGAAAAACATCCAAATACTCATCCATAATAGGGATATCCTGGATTCTAACCTCTTTTTCTTATTATCTATTACACTTGCCAAGAAACTCATACAACATTTCTTTAGTGACCTTTGAGCCTATATACGTGATATAAACTTTTATCTAAATGAAGCTAAACTCAAGCTCTCTAGATGACTAAAATAGAAAGTCCTTCTCGAAGCATTTCACATTTGCATGATAACTAGATAACCAATCCACTCTCAAGATGATATCTAAATCATGAATATTCAACAACATCAAATTTGCTTCTAAAATTTTATCTTTTTTCTCAATACCACAAAATCTCAGGACCTTCCTAGCATATAATAGTTCCCCAGAAGGGGCAACACACAATTCACATTCTAAGGTTACCGGTACATTACCCAATCTACTAGCAAATTTATGTGATATAAAAGAATGTGTAGACCCCCATCAAACAGCACAAAAGCAACATGGCCAGATAGAGAGATAGTACCTAACACTACAGAAGGTGAAGCTTCTGTATCCTGCTTACTAAAGGCATAAACTATTGCTTGAGCATTCTGATCCTTCTTGGGTCCCTCTTGTTCCTTCTTTATCTCTAGGCAATTCTGAATGAAATGGTCAGTCTTTCCATACTCGAAGCTTTCCATACTCGAAGCAAGCCCTAAGCTTCTTGAAACATGTACCTCCATGTCAATTGTCACACGTCTCATAGATTGGAGGCATCTTCCTTGCAAAGTTCCCATCTTGTTATCGCTTATTCGCTTTCCATTTATCAAACTTCCTTTTATTGTTCTTATTTTATGGCTTCTTCGTTGAATAACGTTGTGCTCTCTCTTTAGGTTCTGAATCATCAGTCATTTCATCATCTTAGTTTAAGATCTAGGCTTTTGTATCACTTCTATATAAGTTTTTAATTCGAAAACTAATACAATTATTTTTAGTGACTTATTCAATCCTTTCTCAAAACATCTTGCCTAACGCTCTTTTGTGTCAATTAGGTGAGAAGCAAACCTTGATAATTCCTCAAATTTCCTTTCATACTCAAACGAGGTCATAGTTCCCTATGTCGATTGAACAAACTCTTTTTCCTTATCATCCTTCAAAGATTCAGAGAAATACTTATCATAGAAGAGTTCCTTAAATTGCTCGATTAGTCATCTCCTAACAATGGCTTGTGCTTCCCTTCAACATGTAGGCAGCCCAAATAACTTCCTTTTCATCATTATATTCTATGAAGCGAAAGATTTTCTCTAACTCCTTGATCCATTCTTCAGCAACCAGAGGATTTGTATCACCTCTAAAACATAGGCATGAAGCCTCATAAATTGCTCCACCATATGTGATGTGTTGATATTGGGAATTCGGGGTTGGTTCTGCATTGCGCTAGTCATAGCTTGCATGAATGCTTAGAAGTAGCATTAGGGTCTACCTGATTTCTACTAGGTCCTTCCCCCCCCCCCCCCCCCCCAGCATCCTCTCCATTTCCAACAGGTCTTTCACTACTAATATTCTCTCTATTACCAGTAGTCTTATTGCTTCTATGATTTCCTACCATCTCTCTAAATATGAGATCATCAACACTAGAGATGTTAGCATTATGGGCTATAGTTTCCAAATTTTAACAAAATAGTCATAGACTTAATAAATTCCTAAAAATTACAAAATAAAAACAATTGTATAAAATATATCCAAATAATAAACTAACTTCAAGAGTTCATACATCTTATATATTCTAAAAAGAAACACAAAGATCTTAATAAGAAAGAATTTAACATATCATTATTACTTAAGACTTGGGTTAAAAAATATTGTCATCCTATTTGGAAAAGGGTCTAACTTAACTAGTTCCCAATGACTAGCTTCACCACCCTCTGCCTTGTCTTCGTTAAAACCTTCCACTAGGTTCTCAGACAAGTCTAGGGATGGCAAAACAACCCGGCCGGGGCCGGGGACCCGGAAAACCCGGTCATCCGGGGCCGGGGAATTACCCGAAAAACCGGGGTAATTGGCCGGGGCCGGGGTAAAATTTTTCTGCCCGACCAGGGCCGGGGTGAAGGTGTCGCAGCCGGGGACCCGGGATTGAACCCGGGGTATACAATTAAAATTAAAAATTATATCAATTTAATCCATTAATTTTCAATTCTTATATATAGCCCCTTAAGCCCATAAAATATTTTACTAAAATAACTCTAATAGGTCTAACAACTTTAACCCAAGCCCAAGCCCAGCCCCAGCCCGGCCCACCTTTTTTAAAAAAAATTAAATAATTTCTAAGGGAATGCAACCAAGAGGATTTGAACCCATTCCCTCATCAAACAAGACTAAGGCAGGGACCGCTGGGCTACAGGCGAGTTTGCACTTACAAAAGCAATATACTTTTATTATTCTACTAAATAAATTAAATGAGTTCTAAATCTACAACACAAGGGATTCGAACCCAAGTTCCCATTGCAACCATTGAGCAGTGGACCACTGGGCTGCAGCCCACATTAAGCCATAAAAGCGTGCAACACATATATAACCATAACTGAAAAGAATCAAAATTTCAAAAAAATTATACAACCCGGGTTTTAATCCCGGGTTATTGAAAAACCCGGCTCCGCCCGGGGTACCCCGGCCCCGGCCCTGGAAAAAAATTCCGGGGAATTTTTCGGGGCCGGAGCTTGTAATTAAAGGCCGGGGCCGGGGACCGTCGGCCCCGGGTTTTTCCATCCCTAGACAAGTCAGTAACCTAATCACCTTTATTCTCACATGGTATACTATTACATTTTGGTAAGTACAAACATTGCAGCACTAATTTATTTTTGTTTACACCACTACCATACACTCTAAGTCCTAGTTTTGCCTCTGCCTTTTTCTTTTTAGCACTTAGGCCAGGAGGTGTGTCCATAAACCTAAGGCACGTCCCTCTAAGTTTAGCTATTCTTCTTTCACAATGTAACCCTCTTAGATCTTGCACTAAAACTCCTCCTAAAGGAAGTTGTTCTTCACGCTTAATAGTTTTCCAAGAGGACAACCCATTATGAGCCATACTACAAAATTAAAGAACAAATTACACAATTGTATACAAATAAATAAAGGAAACACTTATAGGTTCTTGTCAATTTGGCATATGGCTTTTGGTTCTCACAATTGATTTAACTAAAAGTCTACAGAATCTTAGACCGCTCTAATACCAAAAACTATCATACCCTACTCTGAAGGACTAAGATGTGAACTCTAACATGACTAAATTCATAGAAAATGTAAAACTAAAATTTTAACAAATTAAAATCTTTAACTGAATGAAAACTAGTTAACATATGAAGCTTAAAAAAAACAAATGTGTTTGTTTCAAGAGCTAAAGTCAAATAAAATACTAGAAATAAAATCACCACATAAACAAATTCTTATGAGAACCAAATTACAGTGGAGCCAATCATTGCCAAGTCCACAAATGATCCCAAACCATCACTCATCATCTGGAATCACAGTAAACTAATATGAGATTTAACTTATTAAGCAAACTAATTTTATAGATGAAAATTATTTTCAAAGACATATTTTCATCGTAACACAGTAAGCATAATCAAAATAATACACGACAATCTTATACTTAATACAATCAAATAATGTATAACATAGACACATACTAAGCAACTTATAAATATCATATTCATACAAAGCAAAACATATAACTATTAAATGGAAGCTGCCACGGCGCTTAACAAACATATCCCTAGGAACCTATAGTGACACGACCTGCCTCTAGGTAATACTAGAGAATCATGCCTAAAACTATGCTAAGAAAATGACTTATTAAAATATGTCATTTTAAGAAAATTTAGCAGAGGTTTCCCTGTATTTTGGACTAAAACACGTGCTAAGCACAAAATTTTTAATACTTCTATAATATTTTATACACCACAAATTTCGACTGACATTAAGTCCTTTAACAAAACATTTGTCTCTCAAAACAATTAACATAGCAAACCATGGCCTTTGGCCTTAAATATAATTAACTTACATTTCAAAAAAATTATAACCAGGATTTTAATGTAAGTTTCCTCAAAACTTATGCACGAAAAGTAAGCAAAAAGTTTTAAAAGAAAACTAAAAGAAAATCCTTGATGTATGTACAGTATAAAAAAAATTACATATACAAAAGATCATCCAAAATAATGGAACAAAATATCAAAAGGAATGTTATCAATGCATCATCAAGCGGCCAACCTCAAGCAGTTGGAGGCACTTCGACTGAGCACTGTAATCTCCTTTTGGGGGGAAGGTTTTTTTTTTTTTTAAAAAAAAAGGGTGAGTATAACCCCAGTGAGTGGGGTGAGGACATTTAAAATAATTAAAATTTGCATTAAATAAAGTAGAACATCATAACAGTTAATAATTAAAATTTTACTTTACTAACTTTGTTTAAGAAACTATTTAGAAAGGATACAAAACAAGGAAGCAAGTCTTTAAATCATCTATATACCTTTCACATAATCTAAATGTTAGTATAAAAATCCTCTAAAACATTTTTGCTTGTATTTAACATTCAAATCTGATAAATGAATTAAGCTTCTAAATCTTATGAAAACCATTTCACATTTTAAGTTTCTAAATTATCATCGTTTCATTAATCAAGTATCCAAATTAATTTGGCTGATTATGACCTAGCAGGGCTAGGATCGCTCAGGTCAAGCTAGTTACTATATTGATCGTATGCATGCGCAGAACTACTCCCAAAGGGTTAGACGCCCAAATCACACATCCCAAAGTCTCTATGTGTGTTTGAATGAGTCCTAAAGACCTCTATCTGTCTACTAACTTAATGAATTGGATACTAACTTAATAAAACATAAAATCAATTCTTTACTTTAGAGTCCTATCATTATTTTAGAGATAATTTAGAAAACTTGCTTTACTTTTAAATCTCTAAAATATTAAACAATTCTTTCTAATTAACTAAATAGACAACATTTGATAAACTATAAAACATGCTTCATAGATAAATAAAAGAAAAATGGTTTTACTTAACAAAATAAAGCTTTGCTAATATGCATTTTAAAAAAAGAAATTTAAAATTTTAATTTAAATATTTGTAAAAACAAATTTTTCCTACTCACAATCTTATGGATCAACTTGTATAGTGACCCATTCCACTAACGGGTTCAAATCCGGACTTGAAACCGTAGTCCCACCTAAGGGAAAAGCGAAATAAAACTTTTTAGTAGCACCAAACCACATAATTAGATAGCAAGACAAAGTGGATGTGATAGGAAAGACCAATGACGAGCTATATAGAGAATGAGGAAAAACAACAACTTCCCGCTTATAGGAACCTTAGAGAAATAGACTAAAAATTTAAGAATCTCTCAAATGATGCTTCCAAGAGTTATAATTGGCTAGGAAGATCACTAATTCCCCTATACAAACAGAAACCTAAGGAATAATTGTAAAAATATGAATTAGGAAAAAATTGGGTAAATGGATTTATTCTAAATTACACCAATTACATAATAATTCTTCTAATTGAACAAGCAAGTATCTAATTTCCATGTAATTACAAGAAATTCAAGCCTAAATAAGCATAGAAATCTCTTTTCTCTCTCTAATTTATCTCTCTAGGAAATTCCTCAAATGTCAATAATTCCACTCTAATGAATATCTAAAGGTAGAAATGAAATATGCAATCTAATTTAGCGAGCAGGTGGAGGAATTACCTCAAAATGTCTCAAAAAATCCTAGAAAGCGTGCAACTCCAAGCCTTCACTCCTTTTCCTCTTTCTCGGCTTCCCCTTTCTCTATTTTCCTTCTTTTTATTTTCTATTTATTCTAATTTCCTATCTAATATAAATGCAAAAATAAGGGAAGATGGATTGAGTTGAAAAGGGTTAAGCTGGGCTGTTAATAAAAAGAAACTGAATTGGGCTTTTATAAATGAATTGAGATCATGGGCTTGATATACAACCTCTCACAAGATAGGACTTCCAAATCATTTATCATATAATTGAGCCCACATATAACCACTCATCAATGGCATCCACAACAAGGCATCGCCTCAGTGGGTCTCCCCACACGAATCCACCATCATCCAAGAGCAACAATGGCAATAGTCCCACTGCACCCTATCCCGCCATACGAAACACATATCACGTACCCTCCCAAAGGATGGTCATACACATAGCTGGCTCATAAACACAACACATAGATGCCTATCAAGCATTAAGAGTTCGATGTCCTAAGGTTTTAGGCATGAATTTTACTTTTAACACATAACATTTCACAGGCGTTCTTAGAAAACATTTATGAATAATGTGTAATTGAATAAAAGTAAAGACATATATAGTAGCTAACATACATTTATGTACAAATTCCAATATATGTTGCATACCAATATGTAACATAAATAACCATCACAATTACTATGAAGCATGAATATATAATACACTTACATATATACTTATTGTGATCCCAATTAAAAACAAATCTAATTCACTTATCTCACTTGAAGCACAAAATAGGAACTACGAGTAGCTTCTAATGAACCTATCACAAAGAATTTAGGCTTTAAAACATTTCAAAATTTACAAAATTTAATTTAAAACAGTTATGATAATGAATAGGCCACATGTAACTTAATGTATATCATCAAAATCCTAAAAAAGTAAAATAAATTAATAGGGTCGAATTAGACAACGTATTGTTCATTATAAACACTTTACTATGCATAACCTATTTTCAGTGAATTTTTAAAAATTTGTTATGAATTCAAAGATTTCAAAATTTAACAAAGTATTAGTAAACATAAAAGATAAGATTTTGTAAAAGTTCACTAAAATTTTATGAAATCATTTTCAAAATGATTTAGCAAATCAGTAAGTAAAAACTGTCAACCCAGACTTCACAATGAGCTCACCCTATTCAAAGATTTTTAATTATTTACATACTCAGCAATAAATCATGAAATTTTTGTTTGTAATATTAGACTTATAAAAGATGTTTCATATAAAATTTCATAAATTCCTAATATGTTTAAGGCATCCTAAAATTCTTGTAATTGGTAGCACAAATTCTAAAATAGCATAGTCTGCCTCGAATAGTGTAATTCATAAATTCACCAAAATTCGCATATTGAACATTTTTAACTGAAATAAATTTCTTTCAAAACCTCTAAGATGTCTAGTCTTGTGATACCAAGAATTAGCTTTAAAACCTAACTCAATAAATTTCTAAAATTCGTTGATTCCCCCACTGTCAGAAATTTCAGCATTATAGAACTCATATTCTTACAAGAATTTTATATATTACAGAATCCTATACATGCATCAATCTCTACCCTTTCATTTCCATGCTAAAGTCATGCATATAATTAACATATCACCAATAAATTACTTAAATGAAACGTAAAACACAGATAATTGAATGAAGAATTTAACTCAAATTGAACAATATAACTGCTTACCTCTCTCTCAGACTCAGACTCAAATACAAACACAGTATAATATTTAAGGTAATCAAAACAAAGCAAAAATGGAAACTATAAAGCCTTTCATAGATGCTAAAGTACCCACATTCAATTGCGATAGAATTGATTACAATGAAATTCACGTGAGAACATGAGAAATACGGTTGAAATCAATTTTCGCGTAAGTGGGGATCGTGGGTTCGTGTTAACGTGAGGAGTATTGTGAACGTAACTAATTATTACATAATAATATAACCAAAATATTAATAATAAACTAATAAATATAAAGTTTCCACATTAGCACACATTAGTCCAATATCATACAACCGATATAATTCTAATAATACTTATTCATACACTTTAAAAAACCATTTATATAAATATATATATACTTACCCAATTTCAGGGTTACACAAGCCTACTCCAATTAATATGTCAAGACAATGATTGTATAATGCTAGCTTGGGAGGATTCTTCATGTGAATTTATTCAAAAACATAAAACCGAAAATGACAAAAGAAAAAGAAATAGACTTTAATTAGTTTGATTGGAAATAGGAAACAGTTGATAGAGGAAGAAGATAAATGGAATTAGTAAAGAGAAATAAAAGGAAAGATACAAGATAAATGTAAGAAAAAGATTGAAGTATGGTAAAATTAACCGAGGAAAATAAAGTTTTTATCAAGTGTTTCAAGTCAATTACTAAACATCTTTATTTAATAATTTTTTTATTATCATTTTATCCTTTATTCTTAATTAAAATTAAGATAAGGTTTGATGAAATAAAAATTGATGGCTAAATAGAATTATTCTGGGATTAAATTTCATTTTTCTCATTCGTATATTGGATTGAGAGATTTTGGGGTTGTTGCATAATTATCATATTGGCAATCTTGCCAGATTTCGAGTCTAATCATGACTGAGGCCGGGCCCATGCGAGGCGGACTATTTAACATGAGCTGATTCTATAAGGTCAAGCACAATTACATATAGATTAATTTCCCACTCACTGTTGCCTCTTGTAGATAATGAGCTGAGCATACCGTATTATCACGAGCCTTATTGGTATACATCATGAATTTATGATCCTAATGGAATATAATTCAACCAAGCGTAAAACTGAAATTCTAATTTGTGGCCCAATTTTGTGCACGAATGCCCCAGCCCTTGCTCTTCTGAACATTGGGAATCCCAGTAAATGCCTTCACAGTTTTGTCATGTCGCTCAACAACTGAACCAAATCCTGGGACTGGGAGCATATCCTTGAACCATCAAACAAAAGTATAACACGATTATATTACATTATATATCATTAATATCTTTCCACTGTTTACTTTTTGCCCACAAAACAATGATAGCAAAACAAGAGAACCAGCAGCAATCGAGTGCATTCCACCTGCTACTCCATTCAAATTCTCGTAGACAAACCAATACCAAACAGTTACTTCGCTGCTGAACCAGAAATTGGAACCTCCTCTTCTTCAAGACAGCCGCAGCCGTTTACCATTGCCTCTCCTGCTGCTTTAGCGTCGTTTCCCATTGGACTCTCGCTTGCTTTGATGCTCTTTGGTTCTGTCACGTTTGTCATTGGCTTCGTTTTGGAGCCCTGGTTCTTGGGTTGGTTTTTTTTTTGCTTGCTTAGGCGGGATTGTTTTTCGGTTGTCTGAACTGGGTCGCTCTCTCTTTTGTTCATCCAGGCATATTGTACCTGGTAAGGCTCTCTCTTGATTAACTTTTATCTTTCATGTTTTATTTTGCTTCGGAACAAGCTTTGGAATGATATTACAAATAATAAGATTGTGGATTTAAAAGGATGAAATTGATTACGTTTTACAAAGACACTCGGGAGAAATTTGCTTATTATATTTTAGCTACTATATATATTTCAAACTCATAGCTTTTCTTATTATTCAAGAGTTACAATGATACGTTGGTTGGGTCAGTGACTTTGCTAATAGACTAGTAAGCGTTTATAGTTAAGACACTTTTATGTCTCAGTGATTTTAAGAGAGTGAGTGTACACAGTAAATCAATTATAATGGAAGAATTTCTTCGGCCTTTTCACTTGTGGTTTAGGGTTGCGAAAATAGGCTCTGTAGCTATAAATTTCAAGTTTTCTGTTTGCTAAGAGATTTACGCATTTTAACTACTGGATTCTGGAATTTCAGCTGGACTTTTGTCTCTCAGATAATGCCCATAAAGACTTGTATGTGCTAAATCCTATGGACTCTCACTACTACACCTTTAATCTCATTTTCAATTTTTAAATCTCATTTGCTTGTTTGAACTTATGATATAACTAAATTTTTTATTATCTATGCGTTATGATTGAAATATTACAAGTTAATTCTCTCCCTTACTGATTTTTTAAAATTTTTTTTGCAGGGTGGAGTTTTTCGTGAAGTTGAAGCTTTCAACTAATCAATCTCGTAAAGGTGGAAAAAGGTTTAGAACATTTTTAAGGTTAGCTAGATTGATATGCTTCGGTCGTACCTCGTAGAATCAACTGAGCTCACCTGAGGTCTCTGCAGACAGTACTCTCCTGCCACTTAAACATGAGAATTTTCCCCTGCGCAACATTGTTGGCAGTTTGATTCAGTTAGACCAATTTTGTTGAATAACGAAATCATGACTCGTTACATTAGCTAGTGATCTCAATCTGCATATATTGTCCTCAATAAGAAAATTGGGGAGGCTGGAACTTCCTATCACGCCAAATCTAGCACAAAAGTCTAAATAAATATGAATGCACTGGTTTCATTCATGATTGACTTTTACTGAAAGAATTGAGTTTTGATCACTTAGAGAACACAAACTATGAATGCCATTCTAGTTGAGTATTGTACATCTTCGCATTTCTTAAATCTTCTTACAAGAAAAATGATTTTTTGGCATTCGCTTCTGTAATTCTGCACTTCTGAATGCAATCATCATCTGATTCGTGTGATAGAATATGAAAACCACTATCCTCAATAAACTGTATAAATTATTATCACCATCAATAAACATCATAGTCAAATATAAAATATAAAATCACAAACATAACATTAATTTTAATTTCTCAATAACAACATTTAAAAAAAAAAGTTCTAAACAAAAAATGGAAGACGCTACTAGTACCACTTTGTTGATGTAGCTTTCTTATCTGATTACATGACTCATCAATCGACGTGGGCAGAAACTGAAGATCAATCTGATGATCAGAGATGAAAATAAGCAACAAGACAGGATAAAAAAGGAAGGAAATAAGGGTAGATCTAATGGATCATCCTGTGTGGATATGAACACCAATAGCAATAAGAAAGATGGTGATCAAGCCGAAGTAAATAATGGTGTGAACAAAGATGGAGGGACCACTGGTTTGCATGTTGCCAAACTCCACGATTCTGCCTTTGGCAGGGAGCTGGAACAGCAACCCTGGAGTCAAGAGCACAAACAGCACAGTGGCTATCACTACCGGCCCCCAGTCTTCCATTTCCTTATCTGAATAAAACCTAGTAATGGGTTGAAATGAGAGAGGAGAGGAATACTAGGAAGTTGGCGGAAGTTCAAAGATTTTACTTTTTAGATGAGAGAGGTGAGAGCAGCAAACTCAGCCACTATAATAGTGTTGAGTGAGGGAACGATAAGATTGGCTTGAGAAAGACAAAAGGTTGTGAATGAGGACAAACAGAAAACTAAAGGGTGAAGAAAAGGTAAACTGAAGGGCAGATGGCATTGGATTCCACGGCACCTTGACAGCTACACCCAATGAGCCGCACAGTGTGGCGTGCCTGCTGTTTCTGGTCGGCAGTTAGTCAACTTATGTTTGTAGTCCGGCTGGTCCAATTATTCTTGCTTGTGAATGTTATGGATCTCAACTCGGCTCTTTTCATCAAGTCCAGCCTAAAAGATAGATTTTCGATCTGATTTGGGCCTTCTATTAGACCCAGAATTGGTCTCTTTTGCTCTGTCAATGCTCTAGCGTTGAGTTATAGATACGAGTATTGTTAATCAAGCTCCTAAAATCTCTTTTTAAACCGTTTTTTAAAATATATCATAAATAATATCAAAACTACTCTTTTAAATATTTAATTTTTTATAAAATCCTCTAGAGAATAGCAAAGTCATTATCTTCCTTCTTCTATTCTCCGTTAAAAGCATTCATGAAATCGATAACCTGATAGTTTGTTCTGAAGTGCACTGCCAGGCTAGACAAGCTCGAAAGCCACAATCTCAGGGTTTTAAAACTTGTGTTTCCTTTTTTTTTTAAGTTCATGCTTTTTTTTTTCTCAACCAAAAAAAATTGCAGTTCAAAACATTTGTAAATGATTATTTTCAAATGATCCATATCATTTAACTGCTCCAAGTAAGAAATTGATTTTTTAGAGAGAAACATGAGAAAAGAAAAAAAAATAAAGGACGAGGGAGTTGATGAATTCTATGCAAAAAAAAAAAAAGCAATAGGATAGCTTAGACATTATATAAAATATATTTAAAAGAGTGGAGTAAAAGAGAGTTTTTAAGGGACTCAAATAACTACACTCTATAGTCATACTTATGGCTTCTTAGTTATCTCAAATTGGTTACAGGCTCTGATGGGTTGGCTTTCTTATGGGTTCTAACTTTTAACTCAAATGTGGTGCTTTGAGCTGCACCCCAAATTTCTCCAATATTACACGGTTTCCCATATTTGTCTTTTCCACTTCTAAAATAAGCTTGATTTTAGTTTGCTTGTAGATTTCTTAGATGGGAATGGGATACCAACACCAAGGTTTTGTACGAATGCAAATTAGGGCTATTTTGATTGGCCAACATAAGGTGAGCCTATTAAGTATTTTGGGCTCCATCTGCTTTTTAGTTTGTGCCCACCTTCCCTAGTACATTCATTTACCTGTTCCTGAAACAAGGTAAGCCAAACAAGGAAGCTTTGGCCCTTGCTTCCTTTACACATGCACCTGCTTTTTCGTTTTTTGTCTTTAAATGACTTCTTTAGTAAAGGATCCACCGTGATCAATCTCTAAAGCAAGTAAAAAAGAAGCATTCAAGTGAACAATAATTGGAAATTTATTTTAAAGAATGTGTTTTTCCTTCATCTCCATAAAGCAAACCCACTATCATTAACATACCTTTCCTCCCTTATAAACCAACTGTCTTCTTCCACATTAAGTTTTGCATCCCAGTCTCCTTCGCCTCCAAGAAAATTAGTACCTTCAGCCTTATACATAATAGGTATGTGCTGAACTCTGTCCTATAGCTTACAGTTGTATAGAAATTCTCTGTTCTTCGTAAATCATTCGGCTTCGAGAGAACGAAAGATAGGAGAAGAAAGATAAGAGAGATGGGTGCAGACTGGGGGCCTGTGGTTGTCTCAGTGGTGTTGTTCATCCTCTTGTCACCGGGGCTTCTATTCCAGCTACCATCAAGAACAAGGGTAGTAGAGTTTGGGAACATGTGTACCAGTGGGATTGCAATCCTGGTTCATGCAGTAATATACTTTTGCATAATCACTATACTGATTATTGCAGTTCGCATTCACATATATGCCTAATGGATCCACCTATCCTTGCGCTAGCTCTTCTCTGTTCTGATTTTTCTCATATGTTTTTCTTTTTGTGACAAGTTGGAGCTTCTAGTTCTTCCATCTTTGTCTATCTAATTTCAATTTTCTTTTCAAGCTCTCCTGGTTAATTGTTGTATGGCTGCCTCCTGCCTGTGTTTATTTTGGTTATACATGGGAAAAGATGCACAATATTGAATCCTTTCTCACTTTTTTTCTAAATTCTAAATGAAATTTGACTTGCCTATGGTTCCTAAGATTGTATTTATTGCTGCTTGCACAATTGAGCATGATTCCTAGCACTAGGAATTGATTGGATTAAGGCTAACAGAACTATTTATGCTCTCCAATTCCTGGAAGCTACATGATTCTATTCATTTTAGCTTTTCCAGCTTAATCAAAACAAAGAGTATCATTATCGTGTATTTTTTCCTCCTTTCATTTGGTCAAAATACGAGTTAGACCAAAAGCTGCTTTACCAAACTTTGATCACAATCAAGCTCGCCCTAAGCAGATAAATTACAATAGCAAAGGTCTTCAGTTGATAGATTTTTTTATGTGTATATATTATATGTCTAATAACAGGAAAGCTCCAACAACTCTCTCTGCGCTGCGTAGCACGTTCAAGCTTTGACTAAAGCAACAGAACCCATCATTTTCTTTAAATTAATTACATTTTTTATTACTTTTAATCAAAACCAAAACCCAGTAGCCCATTAGACCATTGGCAATTAAGAACAGAAATAGCCATAGATGAATCTTATGCGGCATACCAAATAATACATCAATAGCTAAGGTAGCATTATCGTGAAGGCTGCACAATGCAACCCATATAAAGAAAAACAAAACAAGTAGCAAAACAAACTGAGTCTTAAACTTACACATCATACAAACAATTAGAAAGATTAACTAAAAACAACATCAAAATGTTAAAATTTGTCATTCAGGAGCAACACTGAGAACAAAGTAAACAATAAACATAGCTAAATTAGTCTTCAAAAATCTTACTTTCTTTATTTTTCTAATTTTTGTTCATACAAGTGCCTAAATTTACAGGCTTTGTCCGACCCAATTGATATCATGCAAAATAACAAGTAAAAACAACATTTTCATATCAGATCTGTGATAAAAGTTAAAACAAATACAAAATATTCGCAGACCCCGGAATAGACAAAAGTTAAGTACTGCTCATACCCAGTAACCGTTTCATCCGGTATAGATGTGGACATGGACAGCCAAGATGAGGATAGCATAGAGGGTGAAGAAGATAAGAGTGTGACAAGCAATAGCCTTGCCGTTGGTCTTCATGCTACCAAACTCCAGCTGCTTGCTGTTTCCCGGTAACGAAAATAGAAGCCCTGGTTGCAACAGAACAAACAGAACTACCCCGATGAGTACTGGCCCCCAGTCAGCCATTGTTGAAAGACGAATAGTTATGAGTTAACCAAGTGAAATGAGCAGAAACTGAAGTGATCGCTTCAATGGAACGCCAGAGGGTGAAGAGGCTTCTAGTTAAAACTCCCTTTAAGTGCGGTAAGTGAAAGTGAGAACTTTGGGAATAATAAGGATTTCGAAGCACAAGAAGGACATTGAATGGCTTTCAAGTGTGGCCTGTCTGGTCTTGATGCATGTGCAGAAGAGCAAGTGTCAATAAAAAATGGCGCCACCTCACTTATTTTGTCATGAAGTGGGGCATTTTCTTCTGGAAATTACTGATATGTTCATCGCCGAGCACGAGTGAAAGGACCAAATTAGAGTTGGAAAACCATTCCTTCGATTCCATTGCTTTTTTTTTTACTGTGGCCCTGGGATAAGGTTATTGTTACTAAGTTATACTATTATTCTTTTTTAACTCAAAAATAAAAAATAAAATCTTACTTTTAACATGGGTTCAGCCTACAGTAAGCCTGGCGCATTACATGCGCCTGCTAGCCTTTAGCATGAAATGCCAAATTTTTATATGTTCATCATTATAGTTTATAAAAATTGCAGAAGATCTACCATTAATAATGAACTATTTATTGAGTAATACCACTTATAAGATATCTTACTGAATACTAGCCATATAAAGAGGTTTTGAACTAAAATTTCACTTGCATCATGCGGATGGAACTGGAACATTCATGAGTTTGGTTAGGCAAGGTGGGGTAAATTCCATTGAGAATAACACAAGCACAACAGTGGTCGATAAATAAAATATTCTTCAATGCAATTATTCTCCTTCCCTCCAAAAGAAAAAACAATAAATGAACAGAATGTAAAAGTGGACCCAACTTCTTTCAAGCTTTTTGCTGACCAATCCGCAGTTCCTTAAACAATTATCCTCCTTTGGGGGCGGGAGAAAATGGATGGTGATGGAGCAATATTATTAAAGCACCAACCACTAATAGCTATATGGTACTGCAATTGATTACAAGGACAGTATTATTGATGCTTGACATGACCAGCGGAAAATGATGCCACGCCTTATCCTAACAAACAAAGCAACAAAAGATTAAAAAGAAGCATAAAGTGAATATTGATAGTTCTACTTCATAGCTTTTTATGGGAATGGGATTCCTATTTTTTACCTGTTGGACTTGACCAATAGTATGGCATCCAATAAGACTTTCTTTATAGCCATATTGCCTCATTATTCTTTCACGCTTCATGAGCTAGCGGCTGAACCTGACCCTAATAGTTTTGGGACACTTGGTGAAGCTTAGGATGAATGATTGGGCTGCTCCGCTCATAGCTGCCGCTCTGTTTGCTTTCCTGGCTCCAGGATTGGTGTTGCAAATGCCTGGAAAGGGCCGACCCATTGATTTTTTCAACATGAGGACTAGTGTAGCTGCTATGTTTGTGCATACCGTTCTCTATGGTTTGTTCCTTATTTTGTTTCTTGTTGTTCTTCACATCCACCTCTATGTCTAAGAGAGGAAAAGGTGTGTCTTACAAGCTGACAAAGCAACACCTTCTTGGTTTCTTCTCTAGTGTGAGAATGAATGTTGTTATTTATATATCGTTTTACTACTCTTGCTCCATGTAATCTGATCACTTAAAATCCGACTTTCGTATGCAAAGATTGTAGTTGATAGATATGCACTTCCAGGGTCACTCTTTAAGGTTTTAGTCTATCATGCTTGATGCTTATTCTCTTCTCCAAAGGCTAAAGATGTTTATTTTCCCATTTATGACACAGTTAATGGGCAGACTTTTGTTTGTGTTCTCAGCAACTTGGATTGAAACATACACTAAACATTTATATAAATGGTGATGAAAGTCTGTTGGCTGTTGCATTCTCTAATTATTAAGCAATTTCTCCCAGAAGTTTTATGTTGTTCTGGAACATTAGTTAAGGAGCTAAATTACGTATGTGAAGGCCCTTCAGAAAACTGTGGAAAGTTTGAATATGTGCCGCAAAGTGCGTTCTAGTGCTCTCTATTACCATTATTGACACCATAGACATCGCTATTAGCAATAATAGTTGCTGAGCTGTGCTCGATCGAATTGTGAATTCAATCCTACGCAACATAGACGTTGATTTCTTGATCTAATCTTCTCAACCAAACGACTACACATATTGATTGTTCTCAACTCCCACATCCATCGAGGAACTAATTGTAAGTGTTAAAACTCTTAAAGTATATTCACAGAACGTTTTGGAGCTCAGAAAAACCTCATAGTCAAGAGGAAGCTAGTCACAAGCACATAACGCTTTATTTCTTATGTTTTGTTTTCTCCCCCTTTTCCCAGTTTGACCTTACGCTCTATAATTATTAATGGGAAAGAATAGGGAACTTATACATCATGTTCACCTAATTGATTGCAACTTCCTCCATGAAAGGAACCTGTAAGCCTAATTGGAGGAATGTACAGATCCTGAAGTTGCCACTTGCAGATAGTTTCAGTAAAAAAAACATTCTTTGATTTTATCTTCATACATTGCAAATCTTCTTTCTTAGTTACTTTTTAGTCATACAAAACTTCATTTGTTAACTCGGGTAGAAGCCAGAAATGTATATGCCAACTAGGTTTACAGATAAATCAAACCATGTATAATAAAATTTGGTAAATTTAATATATAGAAAGAATACAATTTGAACTTGTCATTGGGGCTGATGAACTAGATTTATGATTCAATAACAACATCTAGTGCACCATCACAAATCTGAACCAAAAAAGATTAAAAAAAAAAAAAAAAAACAATAGAATCACAAACCTAACTCATCAGTAACTAATCGATTTAATACATACATGAGATGGATCTTATTCTTGGGGGGCTAGCTATTGGCCCATGTACATGTGAACCCCAACAGCTAACAAGAAGATACAGATAAGAGCAAAGTAAAGGATCGAATGGACCAGTATGGAAGCTCCACTTGTCTGAAAATTCCCAAACTCTACATACTTTGAACGACCCGGAATCTGGATCAGCAAGCCTGGCGTTAAGAGTATGAACAGTACCACTGCTACAAAAACAGGTCCCCAATCTGCCATCTTGCTTCTCTTGCTGATCCCTCAAAGACAAGAGTTTTTCTCTCTGTAATCTCAATCTGTCTCAAACGAAACGGCTATATAAATGAAGGGAAATTCATTCACAAAGAGGATATTATAAAGGGGATGTTTTGCTTTAAGAGGAAGAGACAAGAGATTGATGACTTGGAAAAGTGAAGGTTAGAGAATCAAGCTATTGGGATTCACATTTTCTTACATCATCACATGCACTCTTACGGTTCCTAGGAAGCTTCAATGCAACCAACCCACCACACACGACAATTCTACAATCGTTTTGATCAACTTTCTGAGGTGAAATAGACAGATCGTAACACCGCTGAATCAAAATTACATTGAAACAAGAGAAAAATATTTCTTAATTAAGGCATCATATGACTCAGATAATCTATTATATATATGGTGATTCTTTTACTAATGATACATTACTGGACAAAGCCTTTAATTAATGTGCATTTACTTTTGGTGCTTAAATAAATAAATAAAAGCACTTTACTGGAATCCGATTGCTTATGAGTTCAACATTCTGGCTTTAGCTTTCCATGGATGTTAGACATCATATACCCTCATCGATCACGCTATGCTAAAGCAGGTTCGAAGTTTGGTTCACTAATTTTGCGAAAGCTAGGTTGGTGCTCTGTGCAACCTGTGCTGTCCACACAGGGCTAAAGTTGATGCATTGGTAGCTAGCTAATTGAGGATGAAAAGTGTGGCCATTATGGCTGTGAGCTGGATTTGATTTTGAGCCATTTTCCTCAGTCATGTCCGACCTTTCAGTTTTGGAATTTTGTATAGGAAATTGCGCTTTCAAATCTTCATTATTTCATATTTGTACTTATCAATAAACATCACCGCTCGAAGAGTCTCTCGTGCTAGTATATAAATGTCGTTTTATGGTGTGAAGCCACCTAACTAAGATTTGTCAACGAGGGTAATATCAGTATTATGGAAAATGGAATCTGTCAATCACATAATTACTTTTATATGAATTATACATAAAAGTTTCTTGATCTTGGTCAAATATAAGCCCATCATAGAGGTCCACTTCAGAGGCAGGGGCTCATATCAATCCTAAGCCTAAGGGCAGCCCATTATTTATTACCGAGCTACATTTCCCACTACTTCCTTACTGTTTGATCTGATATCAACCCCAACCTCGCTCAAATATCCAAGTTTAAACATGGCAAACAAAAGCAACACCCCCTACTTTGCCAACCCAACCCAAATGATTACAATTAATGGAGATTTAAAAGGGTGTTTCCCACTTCCACCATTAATTATAAACATAAATGTTTCCCACTATCCTCGTGATACCCAGAATTTGGTGCTTTGATTGAACGAGTTTTGTAAGCTGCAGGCACGCGCGCACATAGTCTGATATTCACAATCACAAAAGTGCTCGATTTGATTCATGAACTGAAATTGACATATTTTTCTTTTTTCTTTTTTTTTTTAATAACCATTTTTGGGCTCTATTTCTTTCTTTATAATCATAATCTGCTGGGCCTTGGTCCTGCCTAGTGGAAGGCCAACATATTCCCTTATGTTCTTGAACCACTTGCAAATATGGACCTAGTATTATGATGATTCGAAAATGATTTTCGATTGTGCCCTACAAGGTTTTTGACCCAACAAACTCATTCAACGGTTTAAGGATTTTAGTCCTTAGACAATAGATATTATAAGCTACAAGCTTGTTGCTGCTGGGACCTTCAGACCCTACACAATATTCTATCAAAAATATTGCAACAGGGCCATGAGGATAAGCTTAAGTTGCTGAGAGGACCTTGCCACAATATTGAGAAATTTGAATAAGCTGAAATCCAATGTGGATGTTATACGGTTCAACGGTCCAACAACTCAATCCAGAGTTTATTAGTTTATGTTAAATGTTGCTTTCACTACAATATAAACTTTTAAATCTTAATATTAACTCAATATCAACTTCTTGTCCTGTGATGCACTTTTCTGCGGATGGAACCGAATGAGAATTGCTGCTGGGCAATATCATATATTAATCTCTTGACTGATCTGCAAACGTTAAGAAAAACAATATTCCTCTCAGTTTGTTGTGTTTTTCTTCAATTAGGAAGCTGCAAAATCAGCAAATTACGAAAAGCAAAGTACCTGCCTCTGTGCATTACACACATAAAAAATCCCAGGCAGCTACAATTTATCTAAATTCAAATAAAAATAAGAAAATCTGTGTTCATATATAGGTTATCTATGTAACAGATATTATTATCCAAATAATGATATAACACATGCATGTTGAATGTCAAAGAAAAATCTAAGATACCCCATATATAACCTGATCATAGCTTCTGAAAATGAGCTGTCACAGAACCGGTTTAGATTGTAGTGTATGTGGACAAATCCCAATGCAAAAGATAAAGTGAGATGGGGGTATGGCATGCATTCGGCCGTTTGCAGACAGAAAGGGCATCTAAGAGGGGTGCAAATGTTCTGTGTCTTGCTGAAAAAAAAAGAAAAAAAATTGAATGGTAGGGCAAGTAGGGTCGTAATCCAGTTCAATTGCTATACATATCTTAGTATTTCAGAAGTCTAGCTGGGCACCTTATGGGCGCGTTTGGGAGCGGGCCAGACGTGGGATTGGACTAACAGAATCGAGACTGGACTAACAGTCTAAGTTAGTCTCACCTCTCTGTCAAGCAGCACGAGTCCCACCTTATAGTATAGTATGGGACTTATAATCCCAAGTTGAGATAAATTTTTTTAATTTTTAATTAAAATTAAAACTAAATATAATATAAAAATAATTTTTAATTATATTTAAATATTTAATAAAATCAATTTTGATTGTTTACTAAAAAAATAATGAAATAATAGTATGATATTAATATAAAAATAACTACTAAATTAATAATATGAAAATAAATATCATCTAATAATATTTAAATACTAATTATTAATAAATTATTATATTTGTATAAAAATTAATTTTAATATAAAATATAATTTTATTATTATTTAAATAAAAATATCAACAAATATTTAATATTTAATTTTTATTCAAGTTCAATTTAAAAAAAATTAAGTTATTTTATTTTATAAAATTATTTTCTTAAAAATCATCATCTATATTAATAGTTCAATTTCATATAACACCAAATATTAGACAATATTATTTAGTCCAATCTTATATGACATCAAATATAAAACAATATTACATAATCTAATATAATCTAATCCTAATCCCAATTTTAATCTCAATCCAATTTAATTCCCGACTCTCAATCCCATCGTGTAAGTCTTAAAATCCGCAGCGTGCAATCATTTCTCCCTTTCTTTTCTATTCTCTACTAACTTTTTGTCGATAAGATCAATCGCCTTCGACTTTAGATTCAGCAGCATGTTTGCCACGAGCCTTTTTTTAGTCCACATTCATTGACTAAACGACAAGCTATTCCACAACAAACCCATTGTTAAAAATTAAAAAAAATAATAATAAAGAAATGAAAATCCCTGCAAGCGACAAACTGGTTCTTTGATTTTTCTTTTTTCTATTTTATGCGTGCATTCTCAAATTTGGCTTAATTTAAAATAGAGGGTGATCATATTTTTCATTGATCATATTTTTGAAATCGTTCATTTTTTATTAATCATCTCTTGAAATAATGATTTGAGGAGTGTAAATATGTTTTGCAAAACACTTTAGAGGTGTAATTATATAAAAATTGACTAGTTATTCTCCACTTAAAATTAAGTCAAAACTCAATGATATTTATTGTAATTTTTGATATAAAGTTAGATACAATTTTCTATTATTAATTTATAAAATTTAATGATTGAGATAATTGATGAGTTGATAGTATTAAGTATAACTTTTTTACTTTTAATCTCAATCATTAGATTTGTTGAAATCAAATGCTAGAAAATTATGTTAATGAATTGTATCAAAACTTTGTGTCAAAATATATGTTATATATATATATATATATATATTTCTTTTTCTTTTTTCCAGCTATATATTTTATTAATTCCTTAGCCTTTTCCATTTTTGGTCCAATTCGCCGGCCACATTTCTTCTTCATGGCCTTTGCGTAGCTCTACACTCCAAATCTTATGCTATTACTTGCTTTAATAAAAATATGGATAATTGTTAATTTATTACTAATACGATACGTTATCATATCAATAAATAATATGATAATTAATTGCATATCACTTATTTTTCAATTTAATTATATTCAAACGAGGGTTGGAATTAATACTGGAGATGGTGGGCAGTGGCATAAATTAATGTGAGAGATATGCTTGAACTTCCTATGTACATGTATACCCAAGTTGATGTTTGTTTTGTGCTTTTAAGTTCAACCGGTGCAAAGTTACAAACCCATTTGTTGCCTAGTGCCTCTTCAAATCATGTGTAATCCAGGGAACCATATGATGGAGTCATATTCATTTTAACTTTTCTTCTGTGTTCTACACAAGTGAGAAGTGCTTTTCTTCTTCTTTATTCTTTCGAGGAAAGAAAGGACAAAAGCTCATATCATATGGGTTACATCTTAACTCTCTAATTTATTGGAAATTTTAGTAGATGAGGTTAGGTACAATGGCTAGCTATGGGAGCATACATGATTTTCATATGTGATTGATTATTGAGATGAGAACAAGTTGGTACATATATATCTGCATTTGTTTTGCTAATGTATACTGTTTAGCATGAGAAGAATGCAAATTAATATAGTGATGGCTTGTTTTGTAATTTATGTAGAAAATGACAACCCCCATTAATTAAAAACTATGCTAACTTTTCACTAATTTTTATGCAATTAGAGCAGCCACCCTTTTGTCTTGGTCTCTAAACGAGATAAGTTTTTTAACTAATCCATCCATGTTACTGACCATATTTATATTTATTCTTCAAACAAGTAGTGATTTAATAATTTGTAACACAATGCATGTGGGATTACTAAAATCATATTTGATAGTGAAACCTTCAATACGCTTCACATGGATATATATAGATAAAGAAGAATCTGGGAAGAAATATATATTGATTATACCTCGTAGATTAGTCGAAACCCGTATGTTATCATTGTGATAATGTTATTGATTTGATGATGAATATACATGTTTGACTCTTTTTTAATATATATCAGTTGTATGACTATGGTCTCGAAACAGCTTTCAACTTCAGGGACACTCTTCATGCATATATGAAGCTTTTATTTGACATAAATCACAAGCTAAATCAAAGAATATTTAACTATTAAGCTACCATTAGCGTCCAGCATATGGTTTATCTCAAAGGAAATTCTCCCAACTAAATTAGAATGCATGAGATTTGACTCTTCTGATGCCTTGCTTTAAAGTAGAAAAAAGTTAATGATGCCAACATACATGATCACAGTCTTAATTTCTTTTTTCAAGTAATTTAAGTTTATTAATGCTTCTGAAGTTAAAAAAAAAAAGTTAATTTATAAGGAAATTACTGATGTCAGAGGGAGTATGATGTGTCACTACGACACTACCCTTTCTGCTTTAGTTTTCCACGCCGGTACTCATGGTTCAACTTTCTCACCTAACGTCATCTTGATTTCATTTTCATATTATTTATGCGTATTAATGATTTGAAAACTATGTGTTTATTGACAATGATGAAATAGACATAAAACAAAAAGTATTCTTTTGGGTTCAACGTGGTTTTGGATTTCTTTTAAGGCTTTTTTTCCCCAATATTTTAGAAATGAGTTAAAAATAGGATTGAGAGCATATAATAAGGGATTTTTATTTATTTTATGGATTAAACCTTTTTTTTCACAATGGGTTCATCAATTTCCCATGAAAATAGGATCCACACAAGAAAATGACTCTTAAAGTCAGTTATCAAATAGTGGATCCTGTCAAAAGGAGTAACGATGTCAGAGGTGAAGAGTGAGGAAATCTCATAAAGTTGGCAATTACAATTATTACACATAGAACTTAATTAAATTTTCTCAAATGAAGTTGCGTGATAGCAAATCCCCACGTATCAAAGTCCTAGATTTAATTCTGTTTCCTTTAGAACTCTAGAAAGGATAACAAATTATAAAAAATTTCAACTTTGAATAAAAAACGGTCGTGGAAAGGAAAGATTCAAAAGAAAGAAGAGAACAGAAGGGACCATTTTTCTCTGGCATATCTTTAATTATAATGTTGTATGGCGTTCAGTTCCATCATTCATGTCAAACCATCTTCTCTTCAACAACGCAAGAGCACAGAGGCAGAGCCCCCACAGACGTCCACTCAGTGGCACTTGTGTAAATATTCCCTTCACCAATTAATTTACCGGACAACGTAAACATTAATGTAAAATATTTCCATACTCGGTGACCCAACAACACATTATCATCGTCATCACTGTCTCTTGTGTTTTTGTTCTCTTGCATATAAACCCAAATACAAAAACTTCAACTGAGACAAAAGCTTGAAAAGTTTGTGTTCTGTATAGAGGTGGAAATTGCAATATCTATTTATATTTAATAAGATATCATTCATTTTGATCCAAGAAAGACGATATCTTTGAAGCATATTGAGTGATGGGCAGGTTTCAGGAGAGATTTGTTTCCTTTATCAATAATAGATGGCTGGTGTTTGTGGCTGCAATGTGGATACAATCTTGTGCTGGGATTGGATATTTGTTTGGGAGTATATCGCCTGTGATAAAGAGTTCCTTGAATTATAATCAGAGGCAGGTGGCCAGGCTAGGTGTGGCTAAGGATCTTGGAGATAGTGTTGGGTTCTTGGCTGGTAGCTTGTGCGAGGTCTTGCCTTTATGGGGTGCTCTTCTTGTTGGTGCTCTGCAGAATTTTATTGGTTATGGTTGGGTTTGGTTGATCGTCACCGGTCGTGCTCCCGTGTTGCCTTTGTGGGCAGTAAGTGTCAAACAAAACATTTTATTTTATTTTTCGGTTTATATTTTTGTTATACTTGATGATATTGGTAATTGTTTGATCTGAATTCACTGACTTTGTAAGCAAGTTTTGTTCTTTGTTGGAAACTCTGTCTCCTTTTCTTTGCTTGTTCTAGTTCGTCTGGTTTTGTCTGTTGAATTTCTGTTTCTTTGTCCTACTGATACAGATTCTGCTTTGCAAGGCCAAATTTTAGAGTATTTTGTAGACCTGTGGACTCAGAGAAAAAAATTGATTTATGTTTTGCATCTTAGATGAGTTCATTCTACCTAGATTTATCGAGGTGTTTAACAGAAAGTTTCTGCCTACTATTAAATGATCGTTTCCCATTTTAATAACTTACTACCAACTTATGCTCATCTAATTTAGTAAAGGCAGTTACAACACTTCTGATATAGTGATGCTGTTTGCATTTATGGTGTATGTATTGGTTGTAACTTTGACATGCATGAAGGCACCCTGGGCTAATTCCTCCAAAGCAAGGCATTGACCAAAGTTGTGATTCTATGATGCTTTTTAGCGACCATGCGATGTTTTACGGAACTTAGTACGGATTTTCACTAAATTTAATCATTAATCTAGGTCAAACCTGTGTACTATAAACATATGGAAATGAGATCATTATCATGGGGGACCAATTAATATTTATTTGTATTCCTGATGATGTTTGTTTTCATCGTCAGTCCATATATAACTTTATCACATCATTTTGAGCAAGAGAAGCTCTGTCTGAGGATATAAATTTGATATGTTCTAATGAGATTTTTAGGTGTTACATGTAGGATTGAAAATGGAGTATGCTCGATACTTTAAATTATTTGAAATGATCTTGATTGCCCAAATTATTTTCTTACTAGTCTGGCTGAACTATATATGAATAATTCTTCTCTGTATACACTCTCTTTGGTCCAACAAGATTAAGGAAGCTTTTCAATTTATGTATGATCTTCACTTGTTCAAATTGCTTACCCTTATCAATATGCAGATGTGCATTCTTATATTTGTGGGGAACAACGGTGAAACCTACTTCAATACAGCTGCTCTGGTTTCTTGTGTGCAAAATTTTCCAAAAAGCCGGGGTCCTATTGTGGGAATACTGAAGGGCTTTGCCGGGTTAGGTGGCGCAATCTTGACTCAAATATATACCATGGTCCATTCCCCTGATCATGCATCTCTTATCTTCATGGTCGCAGTTGGACCGGCAATGGTAGTAATTGCTCTAATGTTCATTATCAGACCTGTTGGAGGTCATAGACAAGTACGGCCATCTGATGGTTCAAGTTTTGCATTTGTTTATAGTGTGTGCCTTCTGTTGGCAGCTTATCTGATGGGGGTCATGCTAGTTGAAGATCTGGTTAATTTGAGCCACACTGTGATAACAATTGTCACAATAATTTTGTTTGTTCTTCTTATTATTCCTATTGTGATTCCCATCATATTAAGTTTCTTTCTAGAGCCAAGAGATCCAGCAGAAGAGGTCCTTCTACCCAAACCCGAGAAAGTGGAACCTGCCAAATCTGAACAGGAGGGCCATGAGGTAATATTGAGTGAGGTGGAAGATGAGAAACCTAAGGATGTAGACTTGCTTCCAGCATCAGAGAGGCAAAAACGCATTGCTCAATTGCAATCAAAACTATTCCATGCAGCGGCAGAAGGAGCTGTGAGGGTTAAGAGAAGGAGGGGCCCACATAGAGGAGAGGACTTTACCTTGATGCAGGCCTTAATCAAGGCAGACTTTTGGCTTATATTTTTCTCCCTTTTATTGGGTTCTGGATCAGGGTTGACTGTGATTGATAACCTTGGTCAGATGAGCCAGTCTATGGGATATGATAACACTCACATATTTGTATCTATGATCAGCATATGGAACTTTCTTGGCCGTGTTGGTGGGGGTTACTTCTCTGAGATTATTGTGAGGTACGATCTCATTTTATTCATACTTTCACGGTTTTGAGTTTTCTTATAAATAATGCTTTTGGTTCAGTCTTCTTAACTCATCCTGACAATGTAATTGAATAGGGACTATGCTTATCCAAGACCAGTGGCAATGGCCGTGGCACAACTCCTTATGGCAGTTGGCCACGTCTTCTTTGCTATGGGATGGCCTGGGGACATGTACATTGGTACCCTGTTGATTGGACTTGGCTATGGAGCCCATTGGGCAATTGTACCAGCTGCTGCTTCCGAGTTGTTCGGCTTGAAAAAGTTTGGGGCTCTGTATAATTTCCTCACACTGGCTAACCCTGCAGGTTCACTTGTCTTCTCTGGTCTAATTGCCAGCTATATTTACGATCATGAAGCAGAGAAGCAACATCAACCCCTTCCCCACCTGCAGAATACAGGGTCTATTTTTGCAGGCATGTTTCGTGCAGACGAACCACTGAAGTGTGAAGGTTACATATGTTTCTTCCTTACTTCCATGATAATGTCAGCATTCTGCATTATTGCAGTCATCTTGAGCTTGATTCTTGTATATCGGACAAAGATCGTCTATACCAACCTCTATGGAAAATCTAGGACTTCACAGGGTTGACAATTATTATAAGTTTTCATAGCTGGAGTACTACATCCATTTTACTGCGGTGCCTTTGTACTCTGAATGAGGTTGTGTGGAATTTTCTCTACTTTGTCATAGCACTTATTATTAGAAAGATGATGGAGGTAATCATACTGTAAAAGATTTCTAAATTTTTGTTATTCCGTTTGTGCCGTGGCTGGGAGCTACCGTGTAGTTATGAAAGATCCTTATTTAATTGTTGAAATGTTGTACATTTCCACTCTTCCTACCAAGACAGTCTATTGTGTTATGTTCTTGTTTCTTATTGTCTGTTGGAGGTAAATCATGGTCTCATTCTTGTAATGAATTCAGCTTTTAATGTACAAGATTTTTGGCTACAAATGTTACCGCTGAGTTATTCTTTTCCAGTGTTTCTGGTGCTGTGTTGGAAACTTGCTATGGTAAGGTTTAGGCTGATCCACACGAGTTCGTCGACCATGAACTGGCAAAAGCAGATCATGTTTAAGTGGCATTACAATTCAGGAGCAAATGGCACTGCAGTGTGAAATATTCTCATCGGTTGCAAGCTTAGACATAACATGCAGGAGATGTAAGTTCAAGTCAGCATGCAAAAAGGAATTTCATCAATGAAAATGTTAAAAAACCTGAATTTTATTTGACGTGGTTCTTTGCTTCAAAGGGAGGCTTAACTCCTAAGGCAAATTGCCTCGTTTGCCTACCCCTTTGAGCGGCTCTGGAGCCTCTTGATTAGAGGCAAAAGAATTTGACATTTAGTGAGGATTGACATGAGGCTAAATCTTGTATTGATTGGCCGACAGAAAGCAAAGGAAATTCATTGCTTTCCATCGTTAGGGCAGGGCGTGAAACATAATATACGCCATCACACACTGACACCTCATTGTAGCAAATACACCAACTGATAGACCAAGATTTGAAAACAAAAAATTACAAAACCATGTATAGTACTCAAACTCAATGTGTCCTATCGATTTTTTATGACAAAAACACCGTTACTTTTTGCCAGCTTAAACAATCTCTAACAGGGAATGAGTTCAACTGATCGTATACAACAGTAGTTCAGGAAAAAGAAGAAGAAGAAGATGATGATGATAATAATAATAAATAAATAAATAAATGAAAGAAAGGAAGGAAGGAAGCATAGGAAAACAAAGGATAATGAAATTCTTCTTTTGGATATAATTTTCCTTATTAGTGTCTTTAGTCTGTGCTGATTATTGATTAAGATGATGCCTTCAGCCTTCCTCAATTAAGAATTAAATGTTGTGCATTCTTTCCTTATCTCTCCTTCCTCACCAGTCTTGACCCCGACCCTTCCAAGCTTTGTCATTGCTGTAATAAACGCAGCCTTGAACTCACTGGGGCTTTTAGCAAAATCACTTACGGTAGGCTGAGAATCACTGTTAGTGAAAAGCACCTGATCGGAAGTAAACATCCCCTTCCCATCCACAAGGTTCTGATAGTACACATTGTCAAATGTTCGTGGGGTTACAGGATCCATGTCAACTGCAATGACGGGGTCTACATCTTGCGGACAGGCTAGCTTCAATTGCTTGGCGTATTCCGGATCCAGCGAAGGGTCTACAGGAGATGATTTTGAGAACGCATAGAGGCGATCCGAAAAGCGGTCACAGTGAGAGAAGCCAAGAGTGTGAGCTCCTGAGAGAGCAATCATATCAATTTGGCTAAGGTTGTGTTTAGAAAACATTTTGTTAAGTTTCTCAAGATCAAAGTTAGGTTCTGGCAAATTTCCCTTGACTCTCGATGCTTTAGACACAAGACCATCACGTCGTCCCAGTTCTAACTTGTATGAAGGACCCCCAGCCTGATTTTGATCGCATGAAACAGGATGAAAATGTTAATTTAATTTCTTCTTTAAAGTGGAAACTTTTTGACAATTGCTAATTAATGGGAAACTTTAATTTATGCTTGAGTAGTACTTACCAGGACTACAACATCTCTAGTAGCAATTGTCAATATGTCCGCACAAGAGACTACGCCAGGGCATTTTTCTTCCACGGCTGTCTTTGCCTTGATAACAGTGTCAAAGCCATCCCCTGCTAGTGAAGTATTGTCTTCAGCATCCTTCTCGGCATCCCCATTTGGCGATTGAATCATGACAGAGGCGTCACATCCCTATCAAGAAATTAAGCGGTCTATTGAGTCTTCCATCTTTTCATGATTAATCAAATTTCAACGTAAATTATGCTAGCTTGGCATGCTTGAAATTCTTTCACTAAATTGGTGAGGATTTGGACATCCCATTTAAGTCCCTTCAATCTATAGTCTAATATCACCTAGTACTTGTCAATACCATATAATTAAGTTGGCAAGCAAAAAACGAAACCCGCCATAGTCAAAGAAATTAAGGAATCTGAAATGTGAAATCTGAGACAAATTAAAAGCATGTAGTTGAAATTATCTTTCATGTGTACAAACACACAAATTCAAATTGCTGAATTTGACATTCAGGGAATAACTTGTATGATGTGGCTCCAACCCAACACATGATCTTGCATTATTGCAACTCAAAAAGGCATTAATTGCAAAATAAGACTAATTCCACAAGGATTGATTGCTTGTATGATTATTATAATAGAGCCCATGCGAGAGATAATAGTATGAAATTAAATGAACCCACAAATGATCAATCTCACTTAAAACTTTCTTTTTTCCAAATGGGTGGTGTAGAATAGAAATATATATTTATGTATATATATAGAATACAAGAAAGCGTATAGAACAGTCTAGTAGTAGTTGAGGTTTTATTATCTGGCAACAGAAAGCCACTTCCTAAAATATTCTCTAGTCAATGGTTTGGTTATGTAAGAGCCTCCAACAACGACCTCGTCTAATCCAAATTAATATAATGTAAGAAAATATGCTTCTGTTGGAAGATCGATAATCTTCTCTCTGAAGCAAACTTAGCCTAAGGGCAGAGAACTCTTGAACCATGTACTTGGAGATTTGAGTTCATGATCGTGTTTATATATATATATATATATATATATAATCAAAGGTTAAGCCTATGCATACTTGACGTACCTCAACAAAGCAGTCGTGGAAGAAGAGACGAAGAGTTGCTGGAGCAGTGGTGAAGGTCTCGTTGAACTTCTTGTTGACAACCTCATTCACTATGGATTCCACGTTGGGACATTTTCCGCTGTAGAAATCTACTGACAATTGAGCCTCTCCTCTCCAACTCCACGTAAACATCACAAACATTAACAATAACACCACCCCACATAATCTTCTTTGTACCTCCACGGCCATCTCCTTGTAATTAACTCTACCTCGCTATGCAACTCTCTTCGTCTCTGCCTCTTTGTGCCTATGCCCGTTTCCAAATGGAGGCCAATAATGAGTCTTATATATAGGTAGAGAAGAATTCATAGAGAATAGAAGATGACCATTTCAATACAACCCATAATTTAATTTATAAATGTTACGCAAGGACGTTTCTGCTTGTTTCTTAACTGGGTCAACTCATGACTCAAGTGCCCATTGGAAGGAAACTACTTAGTATCCTGTCGAATAATGGTATTGTAATTTTTAAAAGTTTTCACTTGTTGGATTTCTTTTCTCCTTTATGTATGTTCTATAGTCCAATAATATTTTGCCACGTAATCCATTTCTTGTCGCCTTTTACCTGGAATTATGTTGATTTATTTGTTTTCAACTGTAAAATTAGTGAAAAGTAAGCAGTGGTTGTCACGTTACTAATTAAATCTAAATTTTCGTTTACCCAAAAAAAATTTGAAGTCAATATTTTTATTTATTTTAATAAACAGTACTTCTATTCATGCACACTAATGTATACAACCACCTCTGTACAAGTCATTTATACGATATAATTTGATGAGTAGTGATACACTTTTTTTAACTTATCCAAAATCACATTATATAAATTTAAATTTACTACATTATTCATTACATCATTATATCGTCTCCTTGACAAATATTAATTAAATATATATAATTTATAGAATAGTGCTACTGTTATAATGATTTTGCATATCCGCTACTCAAATTATCTTATGATATATCACTTTGCATGTAAGAGTTTGTATGAAAAATTTGTAAAAATAGTATTATTCTAATTTATAATACGAAATGTGGGATATAATTTAAGGTGAATATTATATCAATAATACTATACTTACAAAGTCTGTATACAAAGTTTATATACAAAGTTGATACAGCATCAAGGAAATAAAAATATTAATATGGGTTGTCAATGTAATAAATGCTAATAATTTATGCAGTATTGAATGAGTCATGCCGTATCAACTTTGTATACAAACTTTTTGTGCAGACTTTGTAAGTACATCATTACTCATATTATATTTACAAACTATTCATACAAACTCACACATACAAACTTGTGTGACATTATTGAATTATCTTCAAATCATCGACGTTAATTCATATAATTAAAATTTGAATTCACTCGTCCAATCAAATTATGATATATCAGTTTATAAGAGTATAAGTTTGTATAGATAGTTTATAAGAATAGTATTACTTATATTATATTTTAATCTAATAAGATGGATGATTATAAGAACATTTATTGAGCCAGTTTGGAATTGTTGTTCTTGTGGAAATAAGCAGCTTTTATTTTGCTATAGAAAAAATTAGCTTTAAAAAAAAAATGTGGGAGGGTGTGTTTGGTAAACAAACTTTTAAAAATTGCTCTATTTTTCAAAAGCAGGATACAAGTGTTTAGGATTACTATTGCTGTAGCTTTTATTATGTTCAAATGACCAAAATAGGCACGTATAGTATTTGTTTAAAATATTTAACTATTTTAAACAATTTATATAATATATAATTAATTTTTAATTTATGTAAAACATATAGATGTCTAACTTATATGTTTAAATTTAATTTAATTTAATTGAATATTAAAATCAAATTCATTTGAATTTAATATTTGTAAGTTTTGGAAGCATGCAGTTATAACTTATAAAGCAGTAAACTGTAATGTAAATCGGCACAGGAGGATTTTACGTGGTTCGGTTATAAAACCTACATCCACAGATAGCTATAGAGCTGCAATTCACTAAGTTCTTATTTTTACAATCTTTAGGATCGTTTACAGTGCTGACTCACTCTCACACACTGACCTAATCTTTGTAAAACAAAATCCCACCAAGATCTTAAACTCTAGTGATAATGCTCACTTTCTGTCGCGATAACTTAACAACATATTGTTAAGTTATACATAACAACGACGTCTGACGCTGAATTACATAAACACTTAACTCGCAAGTTCTCTCAAGTGTTTACTAACTCAATGACCTAATCAAATATTCATGCACGATTTCTACCTCTCATACATGAATCAAAGACTCAAAGAATCAAATCAATGACACATTCCAATTTGCGTTGAAGCTCTCCTCTCAATTCTTGGAATGTCGTGCCATAGACTCTCCCAAACTCAACCGACTAATCAGCCAACTTCCCAACTAAGTTATGTAAAATTAACTTTGTATATATAGTGAGAGGCCTAGACGAAATCTCCTTAGAATCCTGTAAAAATTCTAATCAAAATCATATTATGATAAGGAGAAATATAATAGGAAGTATTATAAGCAATCTCCTAAAGGAATTAGGACACAAATAAATATTCTCCTATTTTAATTAGGATACAGGAAACAATATCCTAATCTAAGAAGATATTTATTATAAACCAAATACTTCCTAAAATATACTTCTAGAAACAGTAAAATAAGAAATAAACTAATAGTCTTGTTTTATCAAAAGTTGGACAAAATATCATGTGCATGGTACATGCACGTTGACACCAACAATCTCCCCCTTTTTGGCAACTTGTGATGAAAATACTAAACTGTTTCTGATAAAAGAAAATCACACATGATAAGTCAAACATAACCATAAGCTATCATGAAATAGCAAATAGAAAATATCATGTGGAAAGAAATAACCAGTGTGATGTTACAAATCTCATAATAGAACACTGTCCAAAGATCTATAACCTGTAAATTCAACACAAAAACGAAGTTTGACAAACTTGTCAAACAACAGTGCAATCAAATCATGATCAGAGCAAACCATTCATCAAACCAAGATAACACAAAATAAGCATAAGAAGTTCTTCTTACTCCCCCTTACTTCTTACTTATAACCCTTGAGAAACAAGCAACCAAAATATAAACAGAAGTAAACATAGTTATATCATAAACAAAAAAAAAAAGAAAACAAAAAAAAAAAACTCAAAAAGATAAGAAAACTCCTTCTCCCCCTTGATTTTAGCACAAGTGCCAAAAGCACTTAACGAAGTCTCGGTGACTTACGAACAGGTGGGGAAGAGGAACTGTTAAGGCGCTTCTTATATCTGCCAGCCTTCATTTTGAATCTCTTCCTGGTAGTGGTAGGTGTTGTCTACTCAGAAGCCACAGGAGCAGGCTGGTCATCAGTTGTGTCAGATAAAGTGGCAGTAACTTCAGCCACAATCTTGCGAATTTCCTTGTCAAGACGTTCAGCATTGGTTTCTGTTGTTGGCAACTCAACAGCAGGTTGTTGAGAAAGAACCAGTGACTCTGTTGCAAGAGTAGGTGGTGAATGTGTGGTTGATGCAGTTGTGTCTACATCAGGAAGGGGTTCCTGTATGTGTTCTGCCTCTGGTGTGCTGTCTGTGACATGTAGGGGTGATGTGTGGATGGTGGTGAGTCATGGTGTACTGCTCCAGGGACTGGAGAAACATAAGGTTCTTCTTCAGCAATTGGTGAAGGCAATGTAGTTTCGAGTTTTGCTTGCGTTGGTTCATCTGACAAAGATTCATCTCTCAATGCTAGAGCTGTTGATTCAATTTTCTTTTTCCTCTTGTTAGATGGTTTCTTCACCATTTCACCTTTCGTCTTTCCCTTCAATTTAGTTCCTTTTGTAATTTGATTTTCTTTTTCTTCTTTTTTTTTTTTTTTGCTGTTATGACTGTCTCAACAGCAGTTTATGTAGCTTGACCTGCTGCAGGCATTTGCTTAGCTTCTTCAGGCAGTGGTGTATCAAGCTCGGGTATGTGCTCAGTTGACGTCTCAGGAACAACATTTTCAGTTTCCATTGGCTGTGGCTTTTCTGTAGTAATAGAGTGTCCTGTAAGCTTTGCCTCCAAAATAGATTACTTGATTTTGATATCCTTCAAATCCTGCACAATTTCTGTCAAAGCAAAATTTATCAAAACAAGTTGTTCTTCTATATTGCTCATGTGATTTTTCCTGACTTTCTTTGGCTTTGGTGCAGGTGCAGGCAAATAAGTCTTATCATGCAATCTTTGTAGAAATCCTTTGGTGATTGACTTAGACAGAATTTCTACCATTCTGTGCAAGAATTCATTGAATCAAGCATGGAAAAAACAAGCAAGTGATAGTCAGAGTTGTATGGACCAATCTGAACAATCATTTTATAAGCTAGCAAGCCAAAATTAATTGGTCGATTTGTGCCCAAACAGAACGAAAATTTTACTCTGTCTTTCTGAACTTGATTTTGGTGTGAAGAGGGAAGTCAATTGAATTGTGCAATCTTATGCATCACCCTATACTTCTTTCTAAGATATTGTTGGTCAATTCCATCCCTTGGGTTCCAATCAATATCTTCTCTACTAGTCAATTCTTTAATCACTTCAGCCATATTAAAATTCTCATCGAAAGGGTGCAAGCTGCCTATTGGAATATCCAAGAATGTGTTTATGATATTCGGAGAGAATTTCACAAACTTTCCTCTATAATAAACCTTATGATAATGAAAGCTTTTTGGATCATCAATGGCAGTAGAGATATTGGCACATAAATCTTGAATTAAAGAATTCACAGGGGGTAGGAAGTTGTTTATCGTACGAGTCCAGTATATAGACTCAAGAAGATCACTCAAACCATAGTTGGTGAAGTCGGTAAACTTTATAGGTCGTTCCATTTGTAACTTCCTCTTCGAAATGTACTTCAAGAATTTCTGCTTGACCGCTGCTGTGAGGAATTTGTTGTACTTCGGTTTTACTTTGTCTTTCATCTTCTTCACTGGAACTAACTCATCTTCGCTCATAGCAAGATCAATTGCGATTTCTGCATGTTGTTGCGATTGAGATGACGGTATGTTGTCGCTCCTTTTATAATTGGAGTCGCTTTGAGAAGATGAAGAACTGGTGGTTTTTGAAGAATTAGATGTGGTTGCCATTGTTAGGGTTTTCTGGTCTGCAAAAATTTCTCAGAACAGAGAGAGAGAAGCAAGACAGTAGAGAAACTGTTGAATGGGTATGGAATGAACAGGAGAAGCCCTAACTAATTTCGTAATATACTTTGACTTAATTTAAAAAAAATTTGTTTTCAACAAAATTTAATTTTCATTCCTTTTCCAAAACTGCTTAATAATTGTCATTAATGAATAAGAATTCAAAATTTGATTTCCATTAGAATAAAGAATTCTAATAGAGTTAGGATTCCCGCCACTGAATTTTCTCCCCCTCAATTCAATAATGCTGACATGGCATTTTTGATACATGAACACAAAAGAATAATCAAATTTCAGATTGGCATAAAGAGCATCATATGTTATGAAAAACATAACTGAAAACATTTAAAAATAACATAACAACAATATCTGGACATCATATGAATCATTTTAAGAAAGCATATTTCAGAACTGTTTGATATCTTCACATGAAAGCTATTTTTCTTTTATTTTTTCAATCAATTGCGATGTCAAAAATATTATTTTGACAAATTTTGAATTTATCCCATTGGATTATGAATACAGTAGCTTTCATACAATATAGAGGTAGCCTTTTGCATATGAGTAGGTGACCTCAACATATTTCTTAGATACCCTGAGGTTACTCTCAATGATGGCTTTCACACATCATTTATTGGTAGCCCTCTCTATATCCTTTTATTTATTTATTTATTTATTTATTTTCAACCAATATCATAGCAATCACACAGTTTTATATCACAGCTCACACATGCTTAATTAGAAGAAAACTTATAATATTGCAGATACAAATAACATAACAGTAAGTAGTGTTTATTCAGAAAACTGACAGATGCCTAAAGCCTTTCTTAGATTTTCAAATCTTGTTGTATCCAATGCCTTAGTGAACAAGTCAGCCAATTGTCTATCAGTGAAGATGTGTTCAATGTGTATCACCTTAGACTCTACAAGTTCCTTTATAAAATGGTATCTTATGTTAAAGTGTTTTGTTCTAGAATGCTGAATAGGATTTTTGGAAATATTTATAGCACTAATATTATCACAAAACACAGTTATAGGCTTTTGTTCGATACCATAATCACTCAACATTTGCTTCACCCACAATAGTTGTGTGCAATAACTCCCTGCTGCTATGTATTCGGCTTCAGCAATAGAGAAAGAAATAGAATTATGCTTTTTGCTGTGCCATGAAACTAAGTTAGTACCAAGATAAAAACACCCTCCTGATGTGTTTTTTCTATCGTCTGCATTTCTTGCCCAATCAGCATCACTAAACCCTGTAAGATAATCATTTGTATCTTTAGAAAACCATATACCATAATCATGGGTTCCATGTATATATCTGATGATTCTTTTAGCCGCTGACAGATGTGATTCTTTGGGATTTGCTTGAAATTTTACACAAAGTCCTACACTAAAGCACAAGTCTGGTCTGCTTGCTGTGAGGTATAAAAAACTGCCAATGATACTTCTATACAAACTTGCATCAATCCCTTTTTCTATATTATCTTTTGAAAGTTTCAGATTAGTACTGATAGGAGTTTTAATTGGTTTTGAATTCTCAAGCCGAAATTTCTTTACAAGATTTTTAGCATATTTTGATTGAGATATGAATATCCCATCATTCATTTGCTTAACCTATAATCCAAGAAAGAAATTTAATTCTCCTATCATGCTCATCTCAAACTCTTCCTACATCAACTTAACAAACTCATTAGTTTTGCTTTTTTTAGTTGATCCGAATACAATGTCATCCACATATATTTGAGCAACAATAAAATAGTTAAATGCATATTTGATAAACAAAGTCTTATCATTGTTACCTCTTTTATAACCTCTGTTGATAAAAAAATTTGTCAACCTTTCATACCAAGCTCTAGGAGCTTGTTTCAAACCATATAAAGCTTTGTGCAATTTGTACACAAAATCAAGTGGTTTAGGATCTTCAAAACCCTTAGGCTTCAACAAAGACTTCTTCATTAAGATAGCCATTTAAAAATGTTGTTTTAACATCCATTTGGTACAACTTAAAATCAAGCAAACAAGCAATTGCAAGTAGTAATCTGATTGACTCAAATCTAGCTACTGGTGCAAAGGTTTCATCAAAGTCTATACCTTCTACTTGTGTGTAACCTTATACAACTAGCCTAGCTTTATGTCTTACTACTTGACTACTTTCATCAGTTTTATTTTTGAATATCCATTTAGTTCCAATGACATTTGTGTTTTTTGGTCTAGGAACTAATTCTCATACTTCATTCCTTTTAAACTGATTAAGTTCATCTTGCATAGCTTGAATCCAAACATCTTCTTTTAAAGCTTCTTTCACATTTT
The DNA here is from genome assembly GCA_013180625.2 of Boswellia sacra. Taxonomy (NCBI): domain Eukaryota; kingdom Viridiplantae; phylum Streptophyta; class Magnoliopsida; order Sapindales; family Burseraceae; genus Boswellia; species Boswellia sacra. The sequence goes on from SNVD02013892.1 coordinate 517,053, forward strand.
TTGGTTTAACTAAAGAAACATAACATGCAAATCTTACCTTATTTCTTACCTTGCTTCGAGTTTTCATCATACCATCTGGTATTCCAAAATGGAACTTGTTGGATGTGCCTTCTGAATCTAAGTGGGTGGATATTTTCTATCATCCTCATTCATGATTGAATTCCTGTTCAAATCTCAGTTGTCAGTTGTCATTGTTATGTTGGGTATAACATCAGTTGTTTCCTCTTTCATAACAGAATCTTCTTTATTGTTGATGTCTGAATCTGTTTTCTTTGTATCTTCTATGAAATTGGTTATGTTTTCCTCTTGTGAGTACTTTGCATAATCATCCAGATCATTAAATACTACGTTTGTAGATTCCATGACTGCCTCAATTCTATGTTGTAAACTCGAAATGCTTTGTTGTTTTGTGTATATCCCACAAAGACTCCTTCATCACTTCTCTGATCTAATTTTTCTAACTGCTCTCTCTCATTTAAGATGTAACACCTGCATCCAAAAACATGAAAATATTTCAAATTTGGTTTTCTACCTTTCAAAATTTCATAAGGTGTCTGGTTAGTGCAGGTCTTAGAAAAACTCTATTTGAAATATAGCAAGCAGTGCTTATTGCTTCAGCCCATAGCCTCTTGGTCAACTTCTCACTATTGAGCATCACTCTAGCCATCTCTTGAAGAGTTCTATTCTTTCTTTCTACAATGCCATTCTGTTCAGGGGTTTTGGGAGCTGAAAATTCATGATCAATTCTATGATATTTGTAAAAGTCAGCATAACTAACGTTTTCAAACTCCTTTCCATGATCACTTCTTATTCTCACAATCCTTCCAATGTTCATATTTTGCTCATTTTCAAGCTTAACACAAAGATTCGTGAAAGCTTCAAAAGTGTTAGATTTTTTTTTAATAAAATCAACCCAAGTATATCTACAAAAATCATCAACACAAACAAATATGTATCTTTTACTTGTAATGCTTTCAATTTGCATAGGACTCATAAGATCCATGTGAAGCAAATCAAGTATTTTAGATGTGCTAAGATATAGATTTGATTTGTGTGAACTTCTAATTTGTTTTCCCATTTAACATGGTCCACAAATTTCATTAACTTTGTCATCAAGTTTAGGAACTCCTTTTACAGCACCTAACTTAGTTAATTTAGTCAAGTCTTTGTAATTTAAGTGTCCTAATTTTTTTTGCCATAATTCTAAATTCGAAATCCTAGCTTGAAATGCAATCTTTACCAAATAACAATTATCCGAAGATCTATTTCCTTCTAGAATGTATTTACCAAAATTATATAAGACCATGCATTTGTTTTGTTTGAAATTAACAATATACTTGTCATCACATATCTGACTAATACTAATAAGATTAGCTTTCAAACCTTCAACCAACAAGACATTTTGAAAGTTGGGTAGGCCTTTGACATTCAAAGTGCCTTTACCAATGATATTACTCTTTGCTCCATCTACATAGGTGACATTTCCTTTCCTACATGCTCCAAAATATGTTAAAAACTGTTTATTTACATTGCATGTGCCTGGAAAAATCACTGTCAAAATACCAAAAATCATTATAAGAGTGCTTAAGTGCCGTAAAAGCAGCTTTGCATACTGTCTTCTCTTTCCTAACCCACTGTAGTTGTAACTTTAGTAACAGTTTGAACTGTCTTGATCTTTTATGTAAAAGATTTAACAATTTAAAGCATCTAGGCCTAATGTGTCCCTTTTTACCACAAAAATAACAAATTGAAATGAATTTTCTTACCTTTTTAGGACTGGATTTGAAAGAACTCAAAGGAGAAACAAATGTTTCATTACTCTTTGAACTAGGACTCGACCTTAAAGAGTTAAGTTCAGAATTTTTACCTGATGTTGAAGCTTTTACAAAAACTATTTTTTATGAAGATGCAACATTACCTTTTGTATATCCCAATCCATGTTTGTTGGAGTTGTCTCTTCCAATACTCAAGACCTGATCAAGTTTGGCTGCCCCAATTTTGGGTTGATCAACACACTTTTTACTTTCAACCAGTTCTATTGTAATTTTCTCAATATGTGCTGTTTTGTCTGTCAAGATAGTCTCCAGTTCTGTGATATAGTTTTCAACATAAGATTTTTCACATTCCAACACCTCAATCTTCTTCTTTAAGGTTTTGATTTCTTCTTTCTAACTCAGCCATTCACTATAGAGTGCATTGTAAGTTTCTTACAACTCTTCATAGTATTCGGGACCATCTTCTTCATCTGAATGATCAACACTGGTTCTGCAATTTTCTGTTATGTCAGACATAACAGCTTTCCCTTTATCAGCTGCAGATACTGTAAATGCAACAAAATTATTCATGCAATCTTGATCTTCTAAATTTGATTTTGATTAATCAATCCAGGTTGCTGTCAGGCGTTTGTTCTTGTTCTTGAGATTAGCACATTCAGACTGAATATGCCCATAACCAGAACATTCATAACACTGAATCTGCCTTTTCTTATCAGGTTGTTTTGACTTCTTCTTGTCATTCTCCTTGTTGAACTTCCTGAATTTTTCTTCATTTCAGTTTGATGGCCTTCCTTGATTCTTTTTCCTGAAATTTTTTTCATAAACTTGACATAATTTCTTGTTAGACAAGCTATCTATTTAGAATCAGTTTCATCAAACTCATCATAGTTTCATCATCAAATTTTTCAGTTTTAACATTGAATGCAATGCTTTTTCCTTTTTTACTTCCTAATACTTTGATTAATTTCAAAGTTTTTTAGAATGCAATCAGTTCATCAACCCTCATCTCATCAGTGTTTTTAACTTCCTCAATGGCTGAAATTTTATGTTGAAATTTATCTGGAATAGACCTAATTATTTTGCTAACAGTTTCTACATCAGTGAAAGTTTTTTCAAGCATGTATGCAGAATTTGTGATGTGACATATCTTAGAGAAAAACTCAGAAATTGACTCATCCACATGCATCATCAAATTTTCAAATTGAGAATTCAGTCTCATCAATTTAGATTTTTTAACAGATACAGTACCTTCATGTTTTACCTCAAGTATGTCCTAAGCTTCTTTGGCTACTTTGCATCTAGAGATCTATTCGAAATTGTTTAAGTCCACTGCAGCAAAAATTACATTAAGTGCCTTTGAATTCCAGTTAGAACGTCTATATTCTTCATCAGTCCATTCATCCTCAGGTTTGGGTTCAGAATCTCCAAAAGCATTCAACTTTGTTGGTGGTGTCCATTCTTTAAGCATACTAGTCCATGCCTTGTCATCAAGAGATCTGATGTACATCATCATTCTTACCTTCCAATATGAATAATTACTATCATCAAGAATAGGTGGTTGTGTTCCAGATCCTCCATTGCGAATAAACTCCATTCTTCCATATCAATATGATCGTTTCTTCAATTGTCTATCAGTGTACCTGCTCTGATACCAATTGTAAGTTCTGGAAGTATGCAGTTATAACTTATAAAACAGTAAACTATAATGTATATCGGCACAGGAGGATTTTACGTGGTTCGGTTATAAAACCTACATCAACAGACAGCTATAGAGCTGCAATTCACTAAGTTCTTATTTTTACAATCTTTAGGATCATTTACAGTGCTGACTCACTCTCATACACTGACCTAATCTTTGTAAAACAAAATCCCGTCAAGATCTTAAACTCTAGTGACACTGCTCACTCTCTGTCGCGTTAACTTGACAACACACTGTTAAGTTATACATAACAACGACGTTTGACGCTGAATTACATAAACACTTAATTCGCAAGTTCTCTCAAGTGTCTACTAACTCAATCAGACCTAATCAAATATTCATGCACGATTTCTACCTCTCATACATGAATCAAAGACTCAAAGAATCAAATCAATGACGCATTCCAATTTGCATTGAAGCTCGCCTCTCAATTCTTGGAATGCCGTGACATAGACTCTCCCAAACTCAACCGACTAATCAGCCAACTTCCCAACTAATTTATGTAAAAATAACTTTGTATATAATGAAAGGCCTAGACAAAATCTCCTTAGAATCCTATAAAAATCCTAATCAAAATCATATTATGATAAGGAGAAATATAATAGAAAGTGTTATAAGTAATCTCCTAAATGAATTAGGACACAAATAAATATTCTCCTATTTTAATTAGAATACGAGAAACAATATCCTAATCTAAGAAGATATTTATTATATATAAACCAAATACTTCCTAAAATATACTTCTAGAAATAGTAAAATAAGAAATAAACTAATAGTCTTGTTTTATCACAAGTTGGACAAAATATCATTTACATGGCACATGCACGTTGACACCAACAATAATTATTACAGCACATTTATTTATAATGTATTTCAATGTATATTATAATTAATAAAAGTATATAAAAGTATTAAATTTATTTTATGAAATTTGAAAAAAAATAAAACATTTTAAAATTGTCACCGAAGTGGTCAACTGACCACCATCGGAGGTGGTCGTCAACAACCATTCCAAAGGCACGTTTGACAACGCCATCAACACTATCATGATCGCCAGTCTACGATCTAACCATCCACAGAGGTTGTAACAGCAAAAGGTGCACTATTTTGCGACATAATACTATGAAATTTTCTTACTAAACTTCCATCAATTCTGCAGTAAAATACCACATATTTTGCTATTATAACCACTGTGGATGGTCAGATTGCACATCGACGATTATGGTGGTGGCAACGGTGTCACTAGACGCGCCTCTAAAACAATCGCTGACGACCACCTTTTGTGGCAATCGATGGCTCCTCCGATGATAGTTTTAAATTTTTTTATTTTTTAAAATTTCACAAAATAAATTTAATAAATAAAATTAAAATATTTAATTATTAATTAAGTATATTTTAAAAAAATAAAACAATGAAGGAATTTTGTAATATATTTTTCTAATGAGGATATTTTAGACATTTCTCAATCAAAAGCAGAATTAGGTCTCCAAAAGTAGGTGACTCCCTGCTATTGAGGTCCTTTATAAATTCAGCTTTTTTTCTTTTTTTTTTTTTTGCAACAACTTCTTTTTGAAGGAGGTGAACAAGTAATCCTAAACACCCCTACGTTATTGTTGCTGTAGAAAAAAAGCATTTTTTTTTACAGCAAAAGCAACCCCAAATGGGCCCGTTATCATGTCTTTTATTTATTATTACTTTTTATCTATCTAATTATTTGTGTCGTAATTAGGCTTAGCCTAGGGGTTGCTAGTCCAACCGAAGTGCCCAAGCAGGCCCAAATCAATTGCCCTAAAATCTGAAATGAACAGGCTATTAATTAGATAGATAACCCTTAGAGGACATGCACAACACCTACCGTCTGTTTAACTCACAGCATCTACCGTGTGTCAAGCCGATGGCATATAACAAAGAGCGCCAACCACCATTTTATAAAAGAGTCAAACACCACCATCAAGGAAGCATCCATACACTGTGACCACCTAACTCCCTGCTACTATTATATTGGTTGATCCAATGTAAGAGCAGTAAATACTAGACATAGGAAGTTGGAGGAAAACCTAGGATACCAAAAAGCCTAAATATAAAAAGGCATGATAAACTCAATATGAGGTAATTTGATCTCCTTGAGACATGGCTGGGCCTTGGGGTCATATCTAATATTCTTAAGGCACTTGACCACACACGCGTATAGGTTTCCAAAAAGACTTTACCATATTGTTGCCTACCACACTAAGTTGATTTTCAGTATGCAAATGCTGACTTTGCCCTTAAATGTCTGTTATTTGTTTACATTGCCCAAGATCTCAACCTATTAACACCAAATGCCTAGCTAGTTGTCATACCCCTTGCGACACATGCACAGTTTTACACTGAACTTGTGCAAATGAGTGTAGAGGAGAGGGAATTTAGGGTAAGTATTATTATAGTGATCCAGAATCCTTATACCGAGTAGAGTTTGACAGCACAAGAACTATGAGTAATGTTTCAGAAGGTTCCGAGACGTTTCGAAATATTCCAAAAAGGTTTGGAAAGTGTGAGAAGGGCGTGGAAGACTTAGGAAGGTTCTGAAAGGCTCTACAAGGCAACAAAAGTTTGTAGAATGTTGTGAAATATTTTGAGAGGTAGAAGAAATATTATGAGTCTAAAGTTTTCTATAGATGTCTAGGGTTGTCTATTATAAATAGGGATGTTCATTTTTACCCGACTCGATCCGACCCGATCAGGTTAACCCGACCTGTGCAGGTTGTGATCGGGTTTCTATATTTAAAAACCCGAACTCAGGTACAAAATAAACAACCCAATAAGTATCGGATTGAGATTGGGTTTAATACAAAAACTCGATATGCAATCCAATCCGGCAAAATAAACATTAAGAAAGATAAGAAATGTGCTAGATGTGTCATTATGTAATTGGATATATCTTTAATATAAATTTAACTTTCCCTAAAAAAGCCCTAGTTACTATACGTTTTCAACCTCTCTCACATCTCTCATCGCTCTTCCATCCTCTTTTCGTCCCTGTGGGTCACAACTCCACCAAGGTCATCGACCACTATCTCGTCACCATGTACTTTGACGTCCAATGGGCCTAAGAGATCTCTTGATCTAGATTTCAGGTCATGTAGGAGTTGGGAAAGGTGAAATTTCTAGGTTTTCTTTATTTATTAATAACTTTCTCTCTCATCTCTTCCTCTCTGATTAGTTAATTTTTTTCCTCCAATTTTGACAATTTCTTTCTCTTAATTCTTCCTCTCTCTCCTTTTTTTTTGTGCCAATTTGTTTACCTTTTTTTTCTTTAACCATCCTCCGATGATGGCTGCCATTGTTTACTTTTTTTTTTCCTTAACATATCTTCAATGATGGCTGCCATGAGTGTACTTTGCGGCTACAGAATTTGATGGATTGTATTAGGATTTCAGTGATGATGGTTATGTGTGGTTTTTTTTTTTTTAAGGTGGAGGTGGCTCTAGTTAGTAGGGATGTCAAAATCCTGACCCGATCCCAAAAAATTTTCTGAAATTTTCGGGACCGGGGCCTGGCCGAGTAATTTAATTTCGGGTCCGGGTATATTAATTCCCCAGAATGATCCCTGGATTTTTTAATTCTGTTTTTTATTTTAAAAAAATGTACTTATATTTGTTTTTGCGAGCTTTTACTGAAGCAGTAGATGTAACCTGGTGGTGTGGTACTCCCTGAACATTCTTGCACATGTAGACTAGCTGGACGTACTTTTTTTTCCATCCTCTATTGTCTACAATTCAAAAAATGCTGCATTTTCAAGCTCTTAACAACTCCACCTCTATCAATGTTTAGACATCCTCTATTGTCTACAATTCACTTGTCATTTGCTTCAACCTGCAAATATAAGGCCGTTATAATTAAATATGATGCAAAAAGACAAAAAAAACAAAGTTAAAACAAGCAACTTGCCAAAACGCTTGACACACTCGACATGTAAGTGTCGAGTGTCGGATGATGCATCCGACACTCGATGTCTTGACATGTAAGTATCGAGTGTCGGATGCGTCATCCGACACTCGATGTCTTCTAAAATAGACTGATATCGAGTATCGGTTGTGAATCCGACATGACTCGACATGTAAGTGTCGGGTGTCGGATTTCATGATGTCGAGTGTCAGATTTTATATTGTCGTAAATTAAATAAATTAAATAAAATATTTTTATATTTATTCTGGGCCAGGGCCGGGCCGAGGAGTCTAGTCCCCGGCCTCGGGCATTCCCCGGGATTCCTCTCCCCGTCCCCGACCAATCTCCCTAGAAATCTAGGCGATTCCCTTGTAAAACCGGGCCGAGGATCCAGGTACCTGGCCCCGCCTGGGTAATTTTGGCATCCCTACTAGTTATGGGTTTTTGTATTTTATTAAACTTTTTTATTTGTTGTTAAAAGTGATCAAGAATATTATGGGTGGTATTTTTTTGGTGGTGGTCGGGTCCTGGTAACGGGTTTTTATATTTTGTTAAATATTTCTATTTGTTGATAAAAGTGATCAAGATTATTAGTATTTTTTTTATGATTATACCACTAAAGAAAAATGTATTAGTTACTTTTCCTATAAGAGCAGAATATGAAACAAAATAGGGCATGATAAATAAATAAATTTTATATACATTCTCAAATATATTAATTTATTTTGTTTTATGAATTTGTTGAGAAGATTTGATACATTCTCAAATCTTTAAAAAAATTAAAAAAAAATTGTTTTTAGTTTCTATTTTTCAAAAAAAAATTCATAAAACAGTTCATGATAAATAAATCAGAATTACATAATTAACAAACCCGATCAACCCGATTAACCTAACCAGATCTGATGAGCGGGTTATGAATCAAGTTTCTCTCTTCAAAAACCCGGCCATGGGTCTATTTTTCCTAACCCGATGAGCTGTCAGGTTGAGTCAGATTTACTCGATCTGATTTGTGTGCACCCATAATTTTAAATATAGTATTCCCTAGTGTTATGTCGAGAAATATAGATGATTTTAGAGATACTTGGCCACAAAGGCAATGTTTGTAAATATCTAGGAAGGGTCTAGCCAATAAGTTGTTGGCAAGTGGCATAATAATAGTCACATATTGAGGAGTTGCAAATCTATAAATATGGGTGAGCCTTAATTGTAAATATTTGATAGCAGGGGAATGCTTGATGGTAGAATCAAGGTTTGAGACCTTATAGCTTGAGTGTCTCTTACTTCAAAGGCCTGTAAATTACTTAGTGTATAATGTATATTTCCTCACCTAAATCTCTTGTATCATTGTTCTCATTGCTTGAATCTCTTTTTTAGAGGTTTAGGCTTACTTAGGTGTACTTGAGGGCTTAATATTGTCTAAGGCCGCACGGTTTAAACGGGTAAAATAATAAGATCGTGACATTGTGTTGGCCCATTGGATCAAGGAGTATCATCGACTATTAACAAAGTGTCCAACCCAAAGTCTTTATGGCAACACCAATGATATTTTATCACAATAGGTTGTACATGAAATTTGTTATATGTTTTATATTATATATGCATAATATACAATTTTTTAACATCATCTCATCATCAAGTCTTTTTGTTTCACTTTTTATTAGATAACAATAGGAGAAGTTATTATTATTTACAACAAGTTGAACAAGTAGCCATATATGAACTTAATTATCAAATTCAAAGACCGTTTCGCAGTAATAAATGGGTAATGATAGTAGAAAAATCTTCGAGGATCAATCAATAATGTTGAAATGGTAGTTATTTACGCGTCTCCAACATTATCTCTAGATGGCCTCGAAAGTCATATGCACCTGCCTTGCTGGTGAAATCTTTGTATTGATTAGCCGACAGAAAGCAAAAAGAAACAGATCACTTTCCATGGTTATGGCAGCGAGTGAAACATAATATAAGCCATCACACATCGACACCTCATAAATTATAGCAAATTCACCAACTGATAGGCCAAGATTTCAAAACGACAAAACCATGTATAGTATACTCAAGTAATTAGATCTGTGTTTTCAACTCAACGTGTCCTATCGATTTTAATGGTAAAACACTGTTACTTGTTGCCAGCTTAAACAATCTCTGACTAGGAAAGAGTTGAATTGATCAGGCACAACTGTAGTTCAGGAACCAAAAAGAAAAAAGGAAGCATTGAAAGATAAAAGCTAATGAAAATTCTTCTTTTGGATCATGTTATTTCATAATATAATTTTTCCTTATTAGCATCTTTAAGTCTGTGCTAATTAATTAAGATCATGCCTTCAGCCTTCCTCAATTAATAATTAAATGCTGTGCATTCGTTCCTTATCTCTCCATCATCACCAGTCTTAACGTCGACCCTCCCAAGCTTTGTAATTGCTTCTACAAACGCACCCTTGAACACACTGGGGCGACTAGCAAAAGCCCTGACGGTAGACTGAGAATCAGTGTCAGTGAAGAGCACCTGATCGGAAGTAAACAGTCCCTTCCCATGCACAAGATTCTTATAGTACACATTGTCAAATTTATTTGGGGTTACAGGATCCATGTTAATAGCAATGCTGGGGTCTGCATCTTTCGGACAGGCTAGCTTCAATTGCTTGGCGTATTCCGGATCCAGAGAAGGGTCCACAGGGTATGATTCATTAAATGAATAGAGGCGATCCGAAAAGCGGTCACAGTGAGAGAAGCCAATAGTGTGAGCCCCTGAGAGAGCAATCACATCGGTCTGGTTAAGGTCGTGTTTAGAAAACATTTTGTTGAGTTTCTCAAGATCAAAGTCCGGTTTTGGCAATTTTCCCTTGACTTTGGATGCTTTAGATACAAGACCATCACGTCGTCCCAGTTCAACTTCGTATGAAGGACCTCCAGTCTCATTTCGATAACATGGAACAGGTTGAAAACAGGTTAATTTTAAAAACAACCAAAATTATAGGGGATTTAAAAAAAAATTTAATGTCATAATCGTGTATAGGATTGTCCAGCTTTAGAACTTGATGGTTGAACAACTATATAAGGACTATAAACAACTAAATATATATAAGTCAAACAGTAGTCATTATATTCAAATTTTTTAAATATTAATTATTTTTTCACATGTTTTTCAATATTAATTTTCTTCCTTAAAGCAGAAACTTGTTCGATATTGATAATGGGACAATGTTATGTATGGTTGAGCAGTACTTACCAGGACTACAACATCTCTAGTAGCAATAGTCAATATGTCCGCACAAGAGACTACGCCAGGGCATTTTTCTTCCACTGCCGTCTTTGCCCTGATAACAGCGTCAAAGCCATCTCCTGCAAGTGAAACATTGTCTTCAGCATCCTTCTCCGCATCCCCATCTGGTGATGCAATCAAGACTGAGGCGTCACATCCCTGTCAAGAAATTAAGAAGTCTATTGAGTCTTCCAACTTAATTTTGGTTAATTAGTTAATTGATTCCAAGGTAAAATAAACCAATTTTGCGTGCTTGAAATTCTTTTGCTAAATTGATGTCTGTTTGAACATCTCCGATTTAAGTCCATTCAGTCTATATGTAACATATATCAATTCGCACTCATCATTTGTCAAACATATATTATTTAGTTGGCAAGCACACAAGGAAAGGAAACTCCGCTACGGTAAAAGAAAGGAAAATGAGAAAATTTAAAAGCAGGAAGTTGCAAACATCTGACTTTGTGTTACAAACTTGAAAAATCAAATTGCTGCATTTGACAAGCTGGGAATTGAATAACCTTTATGATGTGGCTAGTCATAATGCCTCCTAATATGATCCTTTCTCCAACTATAACTTGGCATCATTATATATTTGCAACTCAAAAGAGATACTAAATGCAATGTTAGACTAATTCCACAAGGACTGATTATTTGCATGATTATAGTGCGTGCCCATGCTAGATGAAAAGAAAAATTAATTACATGAGTCTACAATTGATGAATCTCACTTAACTAGAACTTAATTTCTTTATTCCAAGTGGGTGTAGAAATATATTTAGTACAAGAAATTAAGCTTTATAGAACAGTCCAGTAGTATAGTTGAGGTTTTATTATCTGGTAACAGAAATTAACTAAGCCACTTCCTAGAACATTCAATAGTAAATGGTTTGGTTATGTAAGAGCCTCCATTGACGACCTTGTCTAATCAAAATTGATAATGTAAAAAAGTTTACGTTCTGAAGCAAACCAATTAGCGCTAGGTCAGTGAAAACTGAACCTTGGACTTGAAGATTAATTGGAGCGTTCATGATCATGTCAACAACAGAGAAGATATAATTTGACGCACCTCAACGAAGCAATCATGGAAGAAGAGACGAAGAACTGCTGGAGCAGTAGTGAAAGTCTCGTTGAACTTCTTGGTGATAGCCTTCTTCACTATGGATTCCACGTCGGGACACGTTGCCGTATAGTAACCTGATGTCAATTGCGCCTCTCCTTTCGACGTAAACATAACAAACACTAACAATAGTGCCACTCCACATAATCTTCTGTTTACCTCCATGGCCATATCTCCTTGTAATTGTTAACTCTGTCTCGCTATATGTTCAACTCTCTCAGAGCCTGTTTCCAAATGGAGGCCAATGATGAGTCTTATATAGGTAGAGAAGAGAAGAGAGACTCGTAAAGAACATATAGAAGATGACAATTTTAATGCAACCCATAATTTATAAACGTTACACGAGGACGTTTTTTCTTACTTTCGTCAACTCATGACTCGAGAACACCCTTGCCGCTATCGGAGTGGGATCTTCTCCTGATCCAATCTTTTCTTAACTTTCGAAAGATCTCATGTCAGGTGGTAAATATTCAATTCAATGGTTAGGAGTTTACTTATTATTTTTTAACCAAACGGCATAATTTTATGAAAGTAAAAAACTATAGTAAAGTTATAAACGTTTCCCCTCTCTAACACCTCTCCTTCTGCTTTTTCTCGCTTCTTTATGGACTTTTCATATAATAATGGACACATTTGCCCAAAGAAAGGCAGCAAGAATATAACCAAGTAGTTCAACAAAAGAGAGATGTTTTGGGTTAATAAAACTATGTCGTTTAGTTGTCAAAAATAATAAAATAAATATTAACTATTGAATTTAATATTTGTCATGTATTATGAGATTATTCAAAGATTAGAAAAAGGTTAGATCTGGAGAGGATTCTGGTCCCTATCTAATAACCATATTATCATTTTTAAAAGTTTTCACTTCTTGGATTTTTTTTCTCCTTTTTGCATCATCTATACTCCAATGGTGCTTTGCCACATCATCCATTTCTGGTCACTTTTCGTCTGGATTTATGTTATTTTATTTATTTTCAACTGTAAAATCGGTTAAAGTGGTAGTTGTCCTGTTACTAATTAAATCGAAATTTTCGTTTCTAAAAAACATTTTTATTATTTTTTAATGAAAAATTGTTTTATAAATTTTACCAAAAAAACTTTAAAAAAAATGTATTTATTTTTAGAAACAATAATTTTACACATGCAACTAATATGTACAACCATCTCAATGAACTTTATGGAAGAAGATTGACTTATTCACCTTTCATCAATGCAAATGATATTTTTATTAATAAAAGAATAAATATATTGAAGATTTAATTAAGATATTTGTATAATATAGTTATTTTAATTAATTATCTTATTTAAATTTTAAGTTATACTTCATTTTTTTTATTTTAGTTTGAGAACTGATAATTTATTTTTAAAAGTATAAAGTATCTTTTACTCTTAAAATTCTTATATGAGTGTACTATTTGATAAATATGTATTTAAATTATTTAATTTATATGCACTTACAAGATTTTAAAAAAAGGTTAAATTATAAATTCTTAATAATTAATTAATTGACTTAAAATAACTATCATATTTTTGTTTTCTTATATAAGTTATAAAATATAGTAAGAAGTTATACACACATCCCCCCGCCCCCCATCCGAAAGATCTAAGTCTGGTATGTCATTGAATATATCGAATTAGAAGAATGATTATAATATTTATTGTCACTTTTTTGTTTATTATTACTGGCTACACATTTAATAATATTTTGTCACATCATCTAATATAAAATCAATATGAAATCATTATTTATATGTACGTGCAATACTCTCATCGTATACCATTTTTAACATCATCAAGTCAATGCATTTTTTTATTAGAAAACAGTAGAAGTTATTATTATTTATAGCAAGTTGAACAAGTAGCTGCGTATGAACATGATTATCAAATTCAAGAAACGCCGTTTCGCCGTCATGAAGTGGTAATTATTAGTAGAAATCTTCATGGTTTAATCAATAGCTTGTTGAAATGGTAGCCGTTTACACGTCTCCAACATTATTACTGGATTGAAATTTTGGCCTCCAATAGTCTTGTACCAGCCTTGCTTGTGAGATTGAGAATAATACAGACATAGAGTTGAAATTGACAAACTAACAAATTTTAATCTAATATTGAATGTTACACATGAGAAATGCTAGCTATATTCCCAACTATATATGCTGTTTCGATATTCTTAAGGCCAAATAACTTAGCAGTGTGCCATGCAAAATTTTGGATAAATATGCTAATTAACTAAATAACTAATTATGTCATACAGCATGATGAGGTTGACAAAGATGAGCCTAAATTTATAAATTTTATCGGATATTTATACGAATAAAGGATGTATATATTTGAGTGATAAAAGTTAATATCAATGAAATACACATGTTTTAGATAGTGCATATCCTTTCATAATTTGAGTAAGGAAAAACGTATATAAAACTATAATAAAAACACGTTAAAAAATGACCTATCGTTGAAAAATTTAGCACCATGACCTATCTGACCACTAGACACTCGATAGCTGATACGAATGCACCCTTTAATCTGGATCCAATTTCATAAATCTTTCAATCAAGTTATTTCTTCTCTTCTTGATTTCATATTACTTTGGATTTTTTTTTTTTTTTAACTCTTGATCTCATTTTGACAGACAATCCGTTATGAAGTACCAAACATGGATATACTTTGATTACATTGGACTTTGTTAATCGTGCAAAAATAATTATTTGGTTTACACTTAGTGTTAAATGAAAGTTAATTATTAATTATATATCACATGAGGCATGATATTTTTACTTTATATAGATTATTAATTTAGGAGATCAAACTTATGCACGCCTTTGAGTGGCCAATTGATTATTTACCAATGTTCTTTCTTTTCAAGTGTGACTTGCCCATATTGCTTTATTAAAAGACTCTGCCAACTGTGGCCTTGAAATAAAATGCATTGACCCAGCTCAACCGCTTGCTGCCTCTTTTTTTTTTTTTTTGTGTTTAAAGAGGTTGTTTTCTATGGCCAAGACTCATATTCTAAACTAACTAGTTATATTAATTTGTTAATCTATCTATTTCAATTTATTTTTGTTTAAGCTCTGCACAAAGTACTCGTAGTTAATTTTGACATGTAAAATCAAGTACTTGTTCATACTTTATAAATACATCAAGTTGGATTGTCACATAAAATAGTATCCTTATTGTTATTTTTTGCGGTATATGGATAGTTATAAAAAATACAACTGAAAATAGTAAAGTAAATCAGAGTAGAAATTTTACGTAATTCGGTTATAAGCAACCTGCATCCATAGGCAGGAAAGATTGCAATTCACTATATTATATATGTTTACAAAACTTAGGACCATTTATAGTGGTAAACTCCCTCTCACACATTGACCTAGTCTATGTAAACTAATCTATCCACAATCACAACACTAGCCTCACTTGCACTCTTCTGTTTTTGCTCTTTTTTCTATCACAATTCTCTTAACTAACCATAGTTAAGAATGATATAACACCCGATATCAGTCACAGATTTATGTGATTACTCAACTCCTTTATGCTCACATAACCTATAATTCCACAACCTCATGCAAGCACTCAAACCTCTTACCCAATCTATGACACTCAAAAGAAGCCTAATCTCTCATAAACATTGTAAAGACGCACTCGAACTGGTTTTCTCTTGTTCTTTTCAAATTCCTTGAATGCCTTCTTCCACAAACTATGAAGATAGCTTTATATACTATTCTTAATCAACTATGATTCCTTTCCTGATCCTGTAAAATCTTCAATGTAACTCAATAAATAATCTTAAATAAGGATCAATGAATAATAGCAAGCAATCAAATATTATCCTAAGTGATCTAGCATACTATGGTTAATATCCTAATCAAATATGAGATAATTAATGCGAGATTCCTATTTAACTAGGATTCTAACTTAGCTTATCCTATTTCAATTAGAATTCCCCTATATTAAAGCTATTATGATTTAGGCAATATCATGAATAGGAATTATATTACATTAGGAATTCAATTAAACCAAAGTTTTATTCACATGATGACAACTAATTTTTCACATGCTATGCATGTACAACGTAAAAACCAACACTTATTTTTGTAAAAGTTCTTATTAAACTTGTACAATACTAATATAGATAAATGTTCTTTCTTTAACTAATTTTAGTTTCTTCTTTTTTTAGTTAATTTATACCAATCAATGATCATTAACAACATTTTCCCAAGAGTATATAAACCACTATCAAAGTACTCAAAGGAAGAATTGATTATACATCCATCCTAATCAAATCTTAGATAATGTACTATAACTTTGATTATTAAATATGTTGACTTAATTTCCTTCCTAATTTTTATCTTGGAAGAAGACTTAAATATACTGACATCATTGTCATCTTTCAGCTTTACGATGTGAGTTTACTTGTTTAGTTGCGTATTATTTTGTAAGTCATGATTTCATTTAAAATTTTCAACAATTATTTACCTTTTAATCATACTCTCTAAATAATATGCTCTTTTTCCCACATTTAAATTCTCTTTCCAAAATTTTGTAATTTGATTTCGAGAGAATACAAAACATGGTTAAGTTAGAATATTACTTGGGTTAATGTCACATACTACCCTTACCTCTTGGCATAATGTCACCAAAATAGACCTTTTACACTTTTGTCTAAATTTGGCCCCTATATTTTAAGAAACCCATCATAGACCTTCCTTCTATTAGTTGTGCGAAATTAGATGACATCATATTTTCTTCCAATTCCAATGTAATTACCAAATTACCCTTAACACTAGTTTTAAAAAACATGTGCATAAATAGAATGTACATTGAGACATGACATGATGGTTTTACCCCTGCTTGAATGAGATATCTAAAATCAATGAGATGAAATCACTATGGTCACCATAACCCTAAAAATGCATAAGCCTAGCCACTATCACCATCACCATCCTAAAATCCCAACCACCCAATAGCCACCAACCAACCCTTAAAAACCCCAACTGCCACCCCAAAACCCTCCATAATCAACACCCAAAACCTCAGCACCAACCAATATTTTTCTTAGCATCCAACCAACAATTTGTAAACCAATTTGTATCATAAAATCCAAAAAATTAAAAAAATACAAACCCAACAATAACCACCAACAATTAAAAAAAAAAAAAGCAACACAACTAAGTGACATTTTTTCCCAATTTTAGTTCTGTGGGAGCAGCTGGATCTCAGTCTCAAACCTGCACCAGCCACCTATGCTTATGTACCAACTTGCATCCAATCATCAATTCATAAACAATTTTCTACCATAAAACCTAGAAAATAAAATTAAAAAAAAACTAGTTATTAATTACACAACTTAATTACATCCATTATTTTTCTCCTATCATCAATTTGTAGATAAATTTGTCATGAAATAGAAAATCAAAAAACCAATATAAAAGACATTAGAGGCGTTTTTCGTGGACAAAAAGAAGGATGAGAGTAGCATGGACCATCGAAAGTGGAAGTGGAAAGAGTTGACAAATCCGAAGTCTCGGATTAGCCCAATATAACCGAAGTGGAAGTGGAATGACATAAAGGTAAGAAATTTGTGTAATTTGTCTTGTATTCTCATTGACATGTTCTTAGCTAATTATACACAGTACAATGATATTGAATAGCAAATGTAATAACTATTATATATACACAATCCCTATAATTGATCATTTACATTAATAGAGAATTACAGGGATAGTTGACCCTAAGTTAATGAAGCAGATTTCTCATTATACCCTAAGTTACTGGAGCAAATTGCTCATTATGCCTCCGCAAGATTGGGGTTGCAGGATGAACACCAAGCTTGAAACGATGATGGAGAAATGAAGACTTCAGTAGTGACTTTATGAGAGACTCAGCCAATTGATCTAAAGAAGATACATGGGCTACACGAAGTTGTCGCTTGAGAACTTGGTCACGAACAAAATAGTAATCAAGTGCAACATGCTTCGTGCAAAAGTGAAAAACTGGATTAGCAGCAAGATACGTTGCACCAAGATTATCACAGTAGATGGTGGGAGTGATAGTGGGCTTGATGTGGTGGTCTAGCAGAAGATGTTGAATCCAGTTGATTTCAGCAGTAGTAGAAGCAACAGCTCAATATTCAGCCTCGGTAGACGAGCGAGTAATTGTTTATTGTTTTTTGGAACTCCAACTTATAGGATTTGGACCAAGAAAGGTAATATAGGCGGATGTGGAGCAATGATTTTCAGGATCACCAACCCAGTCAGCATCATAGAAGGTATAAAGTGTTAGTGGAGCAAACCGATGCAAGAGGAGTCCATGGGATATAGTTCCATTGAGATAACGAAGCACACGCTTCATAGCACGCCAGTGATTTTCAGTTGGTCGATGCATAAATTGAGAAAGTTTATTAACTGCAAAACAAATATCTGGTCGAGTAAGAGACAAATATTGGAGAGCACCAACGATCTGACGAAATGGCTCAGCATCAATAGGACTGCTATTATCATGTAATGAGAGAGGCTCGGTGGTAAACAGTGGAGTGGATACAAGTTTGCAGTCGAGCATGTTATTTTTTTAGAGAAGGTCCTGGATGTATTTTCGTTGAGAGAGAAACAAACCAGAGGATGTCGAATGAGCTTCGATACTAAGGAAATAATAAAGATCACCAAGATCTTTAAGGAAAAAACGAGCAGCCAATCTTTGAATAAGTGTATTGACGAGAGCGAGAGACGAGCCTGTGATAATGATATCATCAACATAGACAAGAAGATAGAGAGTGAGACCATGTTGATTAAATATGAATAAGGAAGTGTCTGACCTGGAATTTTTGAAGCCTTGAGCAATAAGAAAGGAACTCAATTCCATGTACCAAGCCCGTGGAGCTTGGCGGAAGCTGTAGATCGCTGTGCGCAACTTAAAAACATGTGTGGGATAATCAGAGTGAATAAATCCCAGTGGCTGAGCCATGTAAACATCATCTTCAAGATGTCCTTGTAAAAAGGCATTATTGATATCTAATTGGCGAAGGGGCCAACCAAAATGAAGCGCAATGATGAGTATGATGTGCACAGTAGCTGGTTTGACCACTGGACTGAAGATAGAATGGAAATCAACACCAGTCGTTGATGAAAGCCTTTAGCAACTAATCGAGCCTTGAACTGATCAATAGTCCCATCTACTTTTCTTTTAGTCCTATAAACCCATTTACAACCAATAATATTTTGTGTGTGATTATAAGGAACCAGTTTCCAAGTGTTATTGCTGGTTAGAGCATGAAATTCATCAGTCATGGCACGACACCAAGTGGGGTCTTTTTGGGCTTGACGAAAAGTGGTTGGTTCATGGAACTCAACGGTATTTGTTATGAGAAAGAGATGGTAGTCAGATAAGCGAGGATTTGGTTTGAAAATATTATGACAAGATCGAGTAGCCATTGGATGGGGATGGTGGGTTGGTGAAATGATAGAAGTATTATTATTAGGAGTGGATGGGCCTTGATGAGATGAGTTAGGATTATTTGGATTGGATTGTGGGTCAAAGCACATGGATATCGAGGTGGTATTATTTGGGTGAGGACTGTCTTTAGAGGTAAGTGAGGTGTTTAAGACTGGGTGTGAGGGAAGAGAAGAATTGGATGTGGTAGGTGTCATGGATGTGTCAGAAGTTCTGTTGCAATAAGTCAGGACTGGAAGAATTTTGTTGTAGGGGTGTCAACAATGATGCATCATCGGAGTGGCCTATCACAGAAGCGACACAGTGGAGTTGAGGTGGGTAGGAAAGAGATGATAAGTCATGCTCAATGTGGGAGAAAGACTCAGGGGAAGGTGAGTGTCCTAAAATCCCACATGGGTTGTCCAATTCTAGAAGGATGAGAGATGGAGTCCATTGTTGAAGAAGAGTGTCTGTGAGAGAGAATGCAGCAGAGATAGATTTAGGAAAAGGAAAGTGATCTTCTACAAACACTACATGCCGAAAGAGGTAAGTCTTCGTTGTTTTTGGGTCATAACATTTATAGGCATTATGAGTGGTAGAGTAACCAATAAAGATGCAAGGAATTGATTTGGGTTACAATTTGTGTTGATTGTAAGGCTGTAACCAGGGATAACAGAGACATTTGAAGACCCGGAGTTTATGGTAGTTTAGAGATTTGTTGAAAAGCTTCTCAAAAGGTGAAAGAAAGGTGAGGAGTGGTGTAGGAAGCTGATTAATAAGGTAAACCAAGGTGAGAAAGGCTGCATGCCAGAAGGATAAAGGCAAAGAGGCTTGATGGAGAAGTGTGAGACCAGTTTCAATTTCAATAATATGGGGGTGACATCGTTCAGCAGTACCTATGATTTGCGGAGTGTATGGTGGTGATGTAAGATGTTGGATACCACAGTTTTGAGCAATTTTGTGAGCTCCATGATATTCCGTTCCACCATCAGTATATAAGGTAATAATTTTAGTTTGAAAATAATTTTCAATTAAATTTTTAAAATGATGGAACAAGGTAGGAACTTCAGATTTTGTTTTTAGTAAGTACAGCCACGTATACTTAGTAAAATGGTCCACAAAAATAATATGGTAACGAGAATTGTCAAAACCAGTGATAGGAGCAGGGCCCCAAACATCAGAATATATTAATTCAAGAGGTTTAGTACTAGATAAAGTATTAAATCCAAAAGGTAGACGATGACTTTTATTGCAAAAATAAGAATTGCAAGAAGTAGATGAAGATTTACTAGATATATTAAGAGCATGATTGGAGATGAGTTTGTGAAGAATACGATCTGAGGGATGTCCCAAGTGACGATGCCTTTGGTGATGAGATCCTTTTGTAGATAAGAAGAGCTTTGGTGATGGAGATAGTTTAGGCCACTAGTAGATGTTACCATTATTCCGCCCTTTGATGAGAGGTGCCCCCGTGGTGAGGTTCTTTACAATAAAATGGTTAGAAAAAAATTCGATGGAGGCATTATTATGCTTGCAAAATTGAGAAACTGAGATTAGGTTCCTTTTAATCATGGGTGCACACAAAACATTATTCAGCTGAAAATTTGATTTAAAAGATGATAGAGTAGTAGAGCCAATATGGGTGATCGGAATACCTGAGCCATTTCCAATGATTATGTCATCTGTGTTAGCCATAAGGCTACATGATAATTTTAATGATAACAATACATATTGATTCATAAGGTGTTACTAATATTTTTATTTATGTGCAAGAATAAGATTCAATGAAATATTTGTAAAATCAAGAGGAGGCTTATTAAAATGAAGTGTTGAAGCTAAGGAGAAGACTACATGTTAAAGGCACCAAAGTTTAAGAACAAGGTTTAATTCAAGGAATGTGGCACATGAGCAATGTTCAATCAATTGGTCATATATTTTTCTAAAAATGTCCAAATTACATGCTTCTTAAGCCTTTGAAAAGCTTACGCAATTTATAACATTTCATATGTTTTAAAGAAATTCAAATTTCACGTGCAAGGTTGTCCAAATCATCATGCAATTTGAAAGACAAATGGAAGCAGCTGATATGAGCACCAAATACTCTTTTAGACATATTTTGAGCTAGAAATATCAAAATGACTTGATTCTTATGGCATTGGAAAGAGGACTTAATGAGTCACATTTCATATGTTTTGAAGAAATTCAAATTTTAAATGGAAGGCCAACATAATTGACATGCAATTCGGTGGACTGACATAGAGAAGAAAAATTAACTCATATGAGCACTGAATTATGTTTTATCCATATCTTGAGCTAGAGATATCCAAATAACTTGATTCTTATGGAATTGGAAAGGTGATTTAATTGATCACATTTCATATTATTTAAAGAAATTTAAATTTCAAATGGAAGGCCGACATAATACACATGCAAATCGGTGGACTGACACAAGAAAGAAAAATCAAGTCACATGAGCACTGAATGGTGCTTTGGCCATATCTTGAGCTACAGATATCCAAATTACTTGGTTCCTGATGCGTTGGAAAGCTTATTCAATTTTCAGATCTTTTATGTTTTGCAAATTTTCAAATTTCAAATGAAAAATTGACAAAAATGGCAGACAAGATTTCAGTTTTTATGGTGGGCAGAAAATTTGGAGTTGGTGTCTTCACTTGATTAAGTTCATCCCATTTGCCTATAAAAGGAGCCCTTCTCCCATGCATTCAATAAGCATCTATCAAGCAAAAAATAATAGAAATATCAAGTCTAGAGAGCTTTTATATTCTTTATGTACTCTTTGAAGAGAGTTGTAACTTTGTTGTAAAAATTTTCTTTGTTCTTGTATTGTGGTGAGAGTGAGATCTTCTTGTAAAGGATAAAAGTTATCCTTGAGAGAACTCTTGGTGTGTTGTTATCAAGAGTTGAAGGAAGTTGCCTTGATGAGGTTGTTCATCAAGAAAAACTCTTGGTGTGTTGTTATCAAGAGTTGGAGGAAAAAGCCTTGGTGAGGTTATTCATCAAGAAGAACTCTTGGTGTGGTATTATCAAGAGATGAAGGAAGAAGTCTTGGTGAGGTTGTTCATCAAGAAGAACTCTTGGTGTGGTGTTATCAAGAGTTAAAGGAAAAAGTCTTGGTAAAGTTGTTCATCAAGCAAGTTGTAAAGTATTCTATAACTTAGTGGAGAGCCTAGCTTGTAGAGGAGCTAAGAGTCCGTGGACGTAAGCAAGGTTTGTCGAACCACGTAAATTGAGTTTGCACTCTCTCATTCCCTATCCTCTTTACATTTACTTGCACTTGTGATTGTTCAATATTGATATTGTTAAGCTCTTGATTACATCTTAGATAACTTATATTTTCATCTTCTTTACCTTTATTCTTAAAAAAAAAAAAAAGTGAACTAATTTTAATCTTTCAAGAAAACTTTTCTAAATCCGTTTTTATAAATAAAACCCAATTATCCGCCCCCCCCCCCCTGCCCCGCCCCTTGGGTTGCCATACTTGGGTCAACAATCTGATCCATCATAATCTGAATATATTACTAGGTTCTTAAGATCTGATGTTACATCATGTGAAGCACCAGAACCCATAATCCAGTTAGGTTCAGTTGGATCACAGAATTGGCACACTGATTTCAATTGATGGAAACGATTATTGTTGTGTCCTGACCAAGACTGATTGTTTTGGCTACCTTGATTGTAGGAATTGTTGTTGCTGCTTTGAAAGTTGTGTTGAGTGCAGTATGTATTTTGCATTTGGCCTCTTTGATGAAAGTTTCTGTGGGCTTGATT
Organism: Boswellia sacra; assembly: GCA_013180625.2. Classification (NCBI taxonomy): domain Eukaryota; kingdom Viridiplantae; phylum Streptophyta; class Magnoliopsida; order Sapindales; family Burseraceae; genus Boswellia; species Boswellia sacra. Next base: position 540,050 of record SNVD02013892.1, read on the forward strand.
TGGCAGATTCTTATTGTTTTGATTGTTGAATTTTTTGCCACCATTGTTGTGATTATTGTTGTTTCGTTGTGTATATTGAATAGTGAACAGGTTTGGATCTTTTCGGGCATCATCAAGTTTGAGAAACATCTCATGATCTGCAAGTTTCTCATAAAGCTCCTCAAAAGAAATGGGTTCAGATCTGGCCCGAATTCCTGCACTAATCTCTTTGAAATCATGGTTGAGTCCCCTCAACACATGATTAACAATCTCATCCTCGGTAAGTGGATAACCAATCAAAGCCAAATCATTAGTAACACTTTTAATAAGTTACATGTATTCAGAAACAGATTTATCTTCCTTGCTTATGTTTGTCAGAACATCTCAAAGGGTGAGATAGCGAGTCATTGATCGATTTGCATAGGTTTCATTGATTTTTTGCCAAGCTTAAGCTGCTATTGCAACACCACTGAGAGAAGGTTGAACCGCAATGGTTGATGAAGAGAACATAGCGTGTCTGATGAGAGCATCTTGATGGAGCCATTTTTGAAAATCTGGGTTAGCTACTCTTTCATTGTTTTGTGTTATGAATTTTGGTGGGCAAGGAAAGGAGCCATCTAGATATCCATCTAGATCATAACCTAGCATTAGAGTTTCAAATTGTGATTTCCAGGAAGAGAAATTTGTAGGTGTTAATTTTAGGGGTAGTTGGGTGGAGGAGTTTATGACAATAATTTCATTGATGGATTGTAGAGAGCTGAAAGGGAATGTTTGCAATGCAGAGGAGGAAGATGCTTCAGCCATGATTGAAAAAAAAAAAAACTTCTCGTTGGAGATAGTGGCTCTGATACCATATAAAGGTAACAAATTTGTATAATTTGTCATGTTTTCTCATTTACATGTTCTTAGCTATTTATACACATTACAATGATATTGAATAGGAAATGTAATAACTATTATATATACACAATCCCTATAATTCATCATTTACATTAATAGAGAATTAAAGGAATAGTTGACCCTAAGTTAATGGAGTAGATTGCTCATTAAATGAGTTGGAGGCCGCTGGAAGTGGAAGAGCACCTAGAAGCACAATAGAGGAGAGTGGAGGCATGGAAGAGCACCTGTAAGTGCAATGAAGGAAAGTGGAAGAGTGTCTGGAAGTGAAGCTGGAGGCGGTTGGAAGTAGAGCTGGAAGTAGAGGCAAGTAGGTTTTATTCAACATTGAAGGAGAAATTAAACCAATATAACTGAAGTGGAAGTGGAATGAGCTAAAGACAGTTGGAAGTGGATGTGCACCTGGAAGCTCAACAAATGAGAGTGGACGCGTGGAGGAGTGCCTGCAAATGCGACAAAGGAGAGTAGAAAAATGTTTGGAAGTGGAGCTGGAGGCGATTGGAAGTAAAGCTTGCGATGCTGCGACGATGGAATGGAGCTGCAGAGGAATTGCGGTGGAGTGCAGCCCTGAAGGAGTGGCTAGAAGTGGAGCTGGAGGTGAAGGTGGCTAGGGTTCTTTCAATGTTAAAGGAGAAATTAGCCCAATATAATCGAAGTGGAAGTGGAAGTGGAATGGGTTGGAGGCGACTGAAAGTGGAGGAATGTTTGGAAGTGCAACAGAGAAAAGTGGAGGCATGGAGGAGCGCCTGCATATGCACAATGAAGGAGACTAGAAAAGCGCTTGGAAGTAGAGCTGGAGGCGGCTGGAAATGGAGCTTGCAACGCCACATCGGTGGAGTGAAGTCGTGGAAGAATGGCAATGGAGCCTTGGAGGAGCAGCAGTGGAGTCGTGAAAGAGCAGCTAAAGCTCGAGGCAGCTAGAAGTGGAATTGGAGCTGTAGGCAGCTAGGGTTCATTCAACATTAAAGGAGAAGTATATTTAGGGTTCAATTATGAAAGGTTAGGAATGGACATTTTTAATTTTATGTAACTGATTCAGTGTGGCAAAGACTACAATAACAATCAAATGACCATTATAACCTTTCATAATCAACTTATTTACATCCATTTAACGGCATAACTAACAGAAATGAGGTACATGATGAGTTTCTTAAAACATAGGGAACAAATTTAGACAAAAGTATAAAAGGTCCATTTCTGTGATATTATGCCAAAAGGTAGGAGTAATCCGTGGTATTATCCCAATATTTTGAGTTTTAATAAAATCTAGTCAAGTTCAATACAAATACCAAATTTAACCTTAGCTTCTCATATGGCGAGTTGTATCTTTGTATATTTCAAATACCAAATTTGCCCTATTTCAATCAAAAAAGAATGATGTTCATTCCAAATTCTCTCCCAATTTTTTTTATTATAGATTATATATATTTAATTAATATTTGTCAAATAAATAATTTGATGTTGTAATAAGTGATGTAACAGTTTTAAATATATGTCATGTCATATAGGAAGCATAAATTTAGAGTTCAGCTACGGTACAGTTGCTGTACTGATACAGCAACTGTGCTAATATATAAAAGTCATAATTATATGTATAAAAGTCGTAAACGAGTGAATAAAAATTTTGTTTACAACTTTTATGTATTCATTTACAACTTTACGATTTTTATTCACTCATTTACGATTTTTATAAATTGTTTACGATTTTTACACATTTGGCACGGTTGTTGTACTGGTACAGCAACTGTACCGTACCATTTTCCATAAATTTAAGATTAATTTTGGAATATATATTACTTCTCTTAATTGATAGTTGGACAATTTATTATATATTTGTCTAACTATTTAAATACTCAACAAGTCTTTAACAAAGTATCAAAAAAGTAGCCAAAAGTAGCCAATTTGATACTTAATAAGGTGATTAAAAAGAAAAGCATTTTGTTAAAATTTTTAATTGCTGTCAACAATTGGCTACTTTTGCATTTTCTCTTTTTTTTTTTTTTTTTAAAGGTTTTTTGGGGGGGTTGGGGTTTGGTGTGTTGGGGTTGTGGGCGTGGGGTGTGGGTGGGTGCGCGGGACGGTGTGTGGGGGTTTTGGTGTAGGGGTGGGGGGTGGGGATTGTGGGGTGGGTTGTGGGGTGTGGGAAGTGGTGTGCCGGGGCAAAATTTTGATATTTTCAATAGCCAGGCAGCCAGTGGGCCCAATTATATGGGCTTGATGTCGGTCCTTGTATCTCTAGGCTGGGAAAATTTTGGGCTTGGCTGAAGTTAATGGATCAAACCCAAAATCTATTTGATCCAATCCAAACTACTCCCTCATCTTTCTTTACCTTTCCAGACGGTCCACATCACTCCAGAAAGAACACGATACAAATTCAAAATTACAAGGAGCTACAAAAGTTAAAAAAAAGAAAAAAAAAGAAATTCAAACCAAAACCGGAGGGTCTCTCTCTGGCAGTACAATGACGATGGTTATAGACACGAAACTCGAATCGGGTTTCCCGTACTGGGTTTCGGCTCGGCGTCGTTTCGGTCCGGATTCCCCCTTCTTCGCTTCTGGCAACATCGAACGCGAACTCCTCGCCAAGCAGGTTCCCTCTCTTTAATCCCTCCTGATCTTTCCTTCTCTCTCTTTCATTACATGCTTGATTTCATATAAACAGAAATCGAAACGAATTATGTTAATTAATTATCTGATTTTGAGTTTGAACCAGTTTAATAGCAACAGCTATGATTAATCGGCTCAGCTGATGCTTATATATTTGAATTTTTCTGTTTTATTAATGTGCAGGTGGCGTTGGATTTAACTGAGGATGAAAAATGTCAACTTGAGAATATGGTAGTCGAGGATGGCAGGTAATTTTTTTTTTTTTTGAAAAAAGAATACATAATGGAACTACTTGAAGCAATTTGATTTTTGTTTATGGCTGTAATTTTGCATAATTATTCTCATTTGTTAATATGCGTGTTGAAGAGTTTGTGCAAATTTTGTCTGATTTTGATAGACAAATGTTTGAGCAGCGGAGTTTGTTGTCCCATTGTTGGTTGTAATGCACGCTTGACTTCTTTGGAGGGATTTGAAAATCATTACAGTTCTCGGCATACTGCTTCTTGTTCAGTATGCTCTAGAGTTTACCCGACATCGCGCTTGCTAAGCATACATGTATCCGAAGCCCATGATTCTTTCTTTCAGGCAAAAGTTGCTCGCGGCTACCACATGGTAATTTGTTTTTCTTCATAATTTCATAAATTGGTGCTGTGAAATGATGTTCAGCATGATAATATTGTTTTCTATTTCCCTTTAGTTGAGGTTAAAACAAATTACTTTTTTTTCTGGTGGCTTTGATATGGAGTATTAGTGCAATTTCAAGTTGTCACAGGTGGTTATATTATTATCATTCTGCATCATTTTGGACAGTAATTGTGATATGTGTTTATGTTGACTGAGCTTTTTCCTTATTATTATTTCTTTTTTTTTCTTTGTCTGTTTTGGTTGGTTATTTGGTATTCTGTATTCCCGTTCCTCATATTGACTTGATTGAGAAAAAGGGAGGAAATGGAAATATAATTAATCTATTGAAGATGATGGCTCATGGAATTGATTGTGCATTTAGCAACTTCGTGTCATTGCTTATTTCTTGAATCTGAATTAATAATTTTAACTGGGAGGAGTATTAGCCATTTTGTTATTGAATTTTCTTGTTTCTATTTTCCTCGTATTTTGCTTTTGCAATATAGTTTAATATTTATACTTGGATATTTGTATGTAACAGTATGAATGCCTAGTTGAAGGCTGTGGGTCGAAGTTGAAGGGCTACAAAAGTCGGCAACAACATCTGGTAGACAAGCATAAGTTCCCCGCTTCATTTGAGTTCTATAAAAAGTCCCATTTATCCAAAAAACAGAGGCAAAAGAACCAACGTAAACAAGCTACACAGAACATAGAAGCTATGGAAGTGGAAGATGAAACAATCAATGGCCTTGTTTCTGCAGTCTCCAAATTAAGCACTTCAGACTCTTCTCCTTCCTCTGTCAGCTTTGGTCGTCGTCATACCCGGGGCCTTACATTTGTGCCTCGATCTGTTCAGCGTGAAAGAAGACCAGACTCCACTCCAACTGGAACAAAGAGTTAGATAAATTGCCAGCTTACTCTCTCATTGAATCCGCATCTCCACAAACACCTTGCCATTTCCCTGCAATCCTGCTGATGTCTTCTGCAATGAGCTTTGAAAGAGATCGAACAGTTGCTGCAAAGAAAGGAGCCACACAAAGCCATTCTTTTTGAAAATTTTCTTCTTAATTTACGTCTGAAGTTGAATCAGTTGGTTCAATTCTGACGAGTTGACAGCTTGTTTCTGGTAGTAAACCCTTTTTTTTCAAATGGCAAGATGGTTATATTAGATGATATAATCTTGATACAACAACAAGAATATCATTTTTTAAACCGCCTGTATGGAATTTTTGAGGAAGGAAATTTGATTGGTCATCGGTTTTATCTTGTCCTACTATTACCATTTATTATCATTATTTTTTTTTTCTTTCTGGTAACATAAATAGGAAAGATACACAAAAGTTGAGGGAAGATGCTGCCAAACATGTAACTGTCCATCTACACAATCATTTTAAAAAGATCCATGAGTGAAATTGTCGTTATAAGCCGGGAGCAAATCTTTAACTGTAAAAATATGAGACTCATAAAAAAAATGAATACGTGAAAAATGTGTGGTTTTAAGTGACATTTTCGGAATTTAGATTGATATAAAAGCCAAGTACCGAAACAAATTGTCATTCGACCTGTATTTTGTTGTTTTTTGATCATCGAAAATGCGAAATGAGCTAATTAAAAAATGGATGTTTTACATAAGGGTGTTTAGAATTACCCGATCTGACCTAATTCGATCAGGTTTTATCGGGTTTGTCGGATTACGGGTGGATTAATGTAATAAGAAATCTGAAATTGGGTTATAAACTTCAGATTTTTTACAATCAAGTTTGGGATCAGGTTTAATTTATGTAACCCGACATGTAAGTGTCGAATGTCGAGTAGATAGTGTCGAATGTCGAATAGATAGTGTCGAGTGTCGGATGATGCATCCGACATCAATGTCTTCGAAAATAGTCTGATATCGAGTGTCGGTTGTGAATCCGACACGATTCGACATGAAAGTGTCGAGTGTCGAGTAGCTGGTGTCAAGTGTCGGATGATGCATCCGACACTCGATATCTTCGAAAATAGACTGATGTCGAGTGTAGGTTATGAATCCGACACGACTCGACATGTAAGTGTCGAGTGTCGAGTGGATAGTGTCGAGTAGATCATCCGACACTCGATGTCTTCGAAAATAGTCTGATATCGAGTGTCAGTTGTGAATTGACACGACTCGACATGTAAGTGTCGAGTGTCGAGTGGATAGTGTCGAGTGTCGAGTGGATCATCCGACACTCGGTGTCTTCGAAAATAGTCTGATATCAAGTGTAGGTTGTGACTCCGACACGAGAAAAATAATCTGATATCGAGTGTCGGTTGTGAATTCGACACGACTTGACATATAAGTGTCGAGTGTCGAGTGGATAGTGTCGATTATCTGACACTCAATGTCTTCGAAAATAGACTGATATCGAGTATCGGTTGTGAATCCGATACGACTCGACATATTTTCGAAGACATCGAGTGTCGGTTGTGAATCCGACACGACTCGACATGTGAGTATCGAGTGTTGTGAATAGGGGTACTTTGGTCAAAGAAATGGTCAGAAATATCACTATATTAGCTCGTTAGTTGTTGCCTTCTTTCTTCGGTGAAAATTCCTCACACAGTTCTAATAGCAAATCCCCTCACATTCATCTATCGATTTGAGCAGCCATCGACATGGACGCCATAGATAACGTCTTCGATCCCCTCAGGGATTTCGCTTAGGACAGCGTACGTCTTGTCAAGAGATGCCACAAACCCGATCACAAAGGTATTGTGCTTTCTTTTTTCTTTTTATCTGAATTTCCATTTTTTATCTAGGGCATGTTTGAATCTATCATTTTTTAATTTGGATCGGTGTTTCTTTGAATTCACAAAGGTGGCGTTCCGTACGGCAATCGGATTCGTGGTGATGGGTTTTGTAGGTTTCTTCGTCAAGCTTATCTTCATCCCAATCAACAATATCATTGTCGGATCTGGTTAATGTGAGACCACCTTTTTTATTTAATTCAAAATATGTCATGTTTGTAATTGATTGCATGTTAAGAATTCTGATATTATTGAAATTCCAGTTAATTGTTTTGCCAATATTAAGTGGCTTTACAAATTGCTAGATCTTTTGCTTTATTATTAGAGTTTGATCTGTATTGTCGTTGATTTGGTTCTGATTCTCAATTTTTTTTAAAAATACAGATACTCATCTTGTTAGAACTCTTTATTCGTAAATTTGATTTAGATTAGCAGCATCATTCCATTTTTAAGAAAGCTTCTTATGGTTTGCATGTTCAAAAAGTTGATAAATTGACCCCTAATTTTGTTTTCAAGGGCCAATTATAAATAGTTCCAAACTTCCAAAGCTCTAGGGGATTGAACAATTCGATATGGATACTCAAATTTTCTTATTCATACAATCTTGGAAACAAAATAAGTTTTGCTTATTGGTTAAGCACCTGAGAAGTTTGAAAAGCCAGGGTTTACTATCTATTAATTAGTTAAGACGTAATGAAAATAAACAGCCTAAGAAGTTAAACATTGCACATTATATTTTGGTTTTCTGAGCTCCCTAGAAACTAATTAGGATGCAAATATATGATTTTTTCGTCTTCGTGGCTGGTTGAAAATAGGAAGCTGTCATTCTATGTTTTGAAATTCAATTTTTTGTATAAACTTTTGTTATCCTTGATAAGCATCTGATTGAATGAGATCTTCGGCAAGACGGGAATTAGAATTAGGTGTTTTGTTGGGTGTACTTTGTTCGAAGCATTGATTGATTGGAACAATCTCTATTTGATAATTGCTTTGCTTCTTGAGAATACTTATCCATTGCTTCTGAATGTTAAATGATTGTATTTTGAAGCTTACACGCATTTGGTTGGATAGATCCTTCAATCCATATTCGAAGAGTTATGATTAATGTGCAATACGAATATCCCTTGAGTGTTACATTTATTCCTGCTTTTAGCGTTTTTCTCAATAGAACACTAACCAAATCTTATGAAAATTGTAGACTGCATAGATTTACGAGCTCGGAAGTTGGAGCTTTCAACAGATTTGGCAAACATACACAGGGAAGAATGCTTTGACTTTAGGATTTTCTTAGACATTACCTTGTTACCTTGGTGTATTTTAAAATTTTCCAACTGGACATGAATTAAATTTGCTTTTAAGATGGTTTATGATGGAAATGTTTTTGCTTTTTGATACTCTAGTTTATTGATCCTACTAAAACCTGGTAACATTTCGGCATCTTTCACTTTTGGCCAAAAATAGTGTAAATACTCCAGTTATCTTCTTTTTTTTTTTTTCTTGTCAAATGTTCATAGGTATGGCATAAAATTTCTTGAAATTGGCAAAACTATGTTCAAATAATTGTAACTATGCCTCAATTCGGAAGTGTTTCATGTAGTGAACTCCTGCCTATGACAGTACTTTGAACACTTAAGTTTTGAAGGCAACCTATAACTCCACCCATTCTCAATCTCAATTTAGTCCAGATATCCAGAGGTAACGTTAAAAAACATATAATCAAGGAGAGGTGTTAACGGGCAAGGGATGAAGAGTTGGAACTTTTGGTTCTTCCTTAACAAGTTCTAGAGTAGGTAAACAAAACCATGAACCGGTAATTAGTACATGAAGCTGAGCAAGATCACTTCGACCAAATATGCACTACGTAATGACAAAAGGAACCCACCAAAATAATAAGTCAAACTATAAAGAACAGCTTCAGCAATCGGCATTGGTCTCTGTAGCAACATCAACAGCAGAGGCCAAAACCAGTTGAGGTTGAGGAGCCACAAATCCTTCCTTCCTCGCCTTCTTTTTCTCACGCTGAAGCCTAAAGTACTCTCTCTTCCTTGCCCTATAGCTGTTGGGATTCTCAGGCTGCAATTCTCGCGGGTAAACGCTTACCTTCTTCCTGTCAGGCCCATACTTCTCAAACTTCACCAGCCCATCAATCAACGAGAACAATGTATGGTCCTTCCCAATACCCACGTTCTTCCCTGGGTGGAACTGCAAAATTTACATTCATTCCGAGTTAAATCAATCACCTTTACCACCCAAAAAAAAAAAAAAAACACAAATTTGAACTTTTGAAGAAAATATAATCAAGATTAAAGCAATTTAAGGACACGAACCTTTGTGCCACGCTGGCGGACGATAATGGCACCAGGCTTGGCGACCTGGTCGCCGTAGATTTTGACCCCGAGACGCTGCCCAGGTGAATCACGGCCGTTCTTTGTACTCCCGGCACCCTTTTTGTGGGCAGATTCAATGGTTATTGGAAACGGCGACTTCTCTGGCTGTGGGAGGGAAACGGTAACTGATCTGGGACCCAAGTTCAATTCCCCCTTGAAAAATGATGACGAAGAGCTCGAAGATAAAGAGAAGCCCGTAAAAGCACCGATTAGGTTTAGACTCATCGAAACCGTGGCCATTTTTTCTCCTTTTTGGCTGAAATTGAAAATTTTAGAAGAAGAGGCAAGCAACGAGAGGGCAGGGACCTTATCTTATGCTCACGCGTGTCCCTGTTCCCATTCCCACTCCCACGTGACAAATTAAAGCATTAAATCTTATTTAAGTTTATTTTTTTGTTTTGTTTTTTTAACCTAGATTAATTATCTCAAAGAAATATTGCAATTTCAATTTTCATATTTTCAAACTATTAGACTGTATATTTCTTATATGATCCATTAATTATTTTCAATCCCTCTTATGTGTGTATGGAATTATTATCATTCTTTAATATATATATATATATATATATATATATATATATATATATATGACTTAAATTTTTTAACTTACAACTAGACTTAAATTTTTCAACTTAACATTTTTTAAAAATTTCTTTTATATACATATATATTTGTAAAACAATAATTTCATATAACTCTAAAAGATATTAATAAGTCCAATTATTTTAACTTTTATTTTTAATTTAAAATTATTGGAATTTATATGTGTTGGTCTAACAAAAATTTTATTATTGACCATTATAATTCAATAAAGTTAAGAAACAATAATAATATTACACTTACAATATTCATACCTAAATTATACAATCTGATATGGTAACTTAAGTGACAAAATTTTATTAGAGATATAACTTTATTCATCTATTTTTATTTTTTTCCTCCTGAGTGAATTTTGGTCATATAGACTATCATATCATATTATAAAATTTAGGTTGTATAAATATTATAAGTTTAACATTATTCAAGAAATAATTAAAAATAATGACTTGATAAAATTGATTTAATATAAGTGTGCATATTTATAATGTTATAATTTATGATTGAATGAAATATATATAGTCAAATATATCTCGAAATTCATGAAATTATGTATTATATTTAGCCAAACGTATGCAGGATAACTGATAACTAAATGTGTAAGAGAAAAATAAAACGTTATCTACAACTAGAAGGGAGATTAATTATATAAAATATATTATAACTTCCTGTGATCCAGACATCTTGAAGTCATTTCCATCAACGATGGAGAACCTGTAGAAGTACTCCATGATCTCCAAGTTCCTCTTCCTCGCATCACATGGCCAATCCAAGCAACTCTCAAAATTATTATCCAAATTTAGTTAATGTTCTCCAGAGATCTCATATCATCTAAACAAATTAAATCTTCTCTCGATTTTCACCTTAATTTATTAATTGATCATGAAGAATAGACTGAATACTCTAAGTCGGCGTTTCGTCGTCGAAAGGCCACTCTTCCTCGGCGCCCTCCTCACCATCGCCATGACAGGCGCGCTCCTTATCACCGGCTTGAGCCGAACCATCAACACCTCCTTCTCCTTCTCCTGTATGTACACCTCAAACGGCGTCGTTGCAACCGCCACCAGCATGCAGACCCAGCTCCTTGCCATCGTCCACTACGCCACCTCCAACGACATCCCCGAACTAACCGTCCCCGAAATCCGCGCTCCCTTCGACGTCCTTCTCAATCTCGCCCCATGCAACTTCCTCGTCTTCGGCCTCGGCCACGACTCCCTCATGTGGACCGCATTGAATCCACATGGCACCACCCTATTCCTCGAAGAGAGCGCCAAACTCGTCCACACCATCCTCGCACGTGCGCCAGCGTTGCGTGTCCACACCATAAATTATCGTACCCAGTTGTACGAGGCCGACCACCTCATCAACTCGTACAAGTCGGAGGAATACTGCTTGCCTCCTAAGGTGTTCCTGAAAGGGAACACCAGGTGCAGGTTGGCGTTGAGCGACTTGCCTGATGACGTCTATAATAGAGAGTGGGATGCTATATTTATCGATGCCCCACGTGGGTACTATGCGGAGGCGCCGGGGAGGATGGCGACGATATTCACGGCGGCGGTGATGGCTCGGGCGAGGAAAAGGGGCGTGACGCATGTGTTCTTGCATGATATAGATAGGAAGGTGGAGATGATATATGCTGAAGAGTTCTTGTGTAGGAAGTATTTGGTGAAGACGGCGGGGAAGCTTTCGCATTTCGCAATCCCGCCGTGGGGGGATAATGTGGTCAGGGGTCGTCGTGCTTCGTGGTTTTGCAGTTGAAATTAAATGAGATGATTCAAATGATTTTTGAACTTGAATTTGAGTACGTACGTTTTCTTCATTTGTTCTGCTTTTTGAAACTGGTTTAAGTTTAATTAATTAATTAGGATATTGTTTACTGGTCACCGAGAATTTAATTAAATAGCAGAGTTTAAGAAAGAATGTTATTTCAATGTATTAATCGTGTCATGTTCCAGAATTTCATGCCTTAAATATCATCAACAAGCTTTCCAGTGTGAAGGGAAATTTTCTATCTATAGTTCAATTTAAAAAAAAAAAAATCGATGCATAGGAGCAAAATAGAGAAACAAAAGAACTGGTATTTACGTAAAAATTAAAAAATATATATATTGTGGAAAGGGAAAAATTTTAAATAAAAAAACTATGCAAAATAAAAAAAGAATTTTATGCGTAGAAGCAAAATACGAAAAAATTTATTTACATAAAAAAAAGGAAAAAAATTAAAAATTTATAATTTATAATTGGAGAGGGATTAAAAAATAAAAAAGAATTCTATGCATAGAAGCAAAATAGGAAATTTTTTATTTATATAAAAAAATGAAAAAGGAAAAAAATTAAAATTTTATGATTGGAGAGGGGTAAATTTTAAATAAAAAAATTATGCAAAAATCTAAAAAAATTAAAAATATATGGTTGTGGAGAGTGGGATTTGAACCCACGCCCTTTCGGACCAGAACCTTAATCTGGCGCCTTAGACCAACTCGGCCATCTCCACTGTCGTGCTGAGAGCTCTTTCAAGTACCTAAAATAAAATCATTCCATACTAAGCGCATTTAGCACTGCATGCCGGCGTAAATGAAAGGTCTGGGAGCTCAATTACGCCCTCTAATCCCATGTCCATAATAATCCTCATTATTCAAAAAGGCAAACTAAAACCCAAAAACGAAAAAGAAAACTTTCCTCAATGAGACTTCATATTTTTAAAAAAGATAATGTTGCAACTGTAAAACATAACATAAATGGGAAGAAATCAACCAAAAAAAACAAAGTTAGAATTCTAACATCTCTATAACGTGCTTCAAAACCAATATTATGCGGTTGACTATTCGGTTAGTTCTTTACAATATTTAAACCACATCTGTCAGTTTATTGCTCTGTTGCCTTTAGTAAATCATTGACCACGATAAATTGCAGGGAGTCTTTTTTTTTTTTTTTCCTTTTTAAATTTTAAACCAAAGGTAATGGCTGATTAAAGGTACACAGAGACTTTCATACTCGCTTGTAAAACCTCTACACATGGGTTCATGTAACGTACAAAATACAGGGGAAGATGAAACTAGACAGTAAAAAAGTCTCAATCTACATAGGCCTAAATACAGGTGATACCCTCCTTCGAATAATCTCCTGAATTTGCTCCGATGACAAAACTGATGCTGTGCTTTCAAAATTGGCCTCTTCCAACTGCTGGTGCAACTGTTAGTACAGAAGAGCAATTTGGAAGAGGGTCATTCATAAAATCATGCAACAATATCCAGATTACGAACGTAGAAAACTCAGACCGAAATGACCATTTAATATAGTCTACAGAAAGAAATTTATAAAGTCAGTACATCACGGAAATATCAACATTTCAACCTCCAACAAGGTTAAACATTCATGCTAAGTTACTTTCCAAGTAGCACAGTCCCCATATGCATTCGGGACTAAATTTCTTTCAATGTAAAGCCAAAATTAAACAAATAAAGGGCCATGTACCTTGTCAAGGATTGCAGATTGGTCATCCAAGTGAAATTTTCGCATATATTTTAGCATCTCCAGTTGCTACAATAATAATTAAGTAAACAGATTAAAAAAATTACCTTCTAGACTTGGCAAGATTAATGTACAACCAATTTCTTTACCAAGGTTAATCAGATGGTACCTGCTCCTGTACATTTTGTTGGATATGCATTCTTTCAGCAAATTCATCTGGTCCGAGCTCAGCTTCATCGCAGACCATCTCCTCCCTATCATATTATATTATGACCATGCAATGGCTTAAAATATGGAGAAATATATTTTTAACCTAAAGATGCAATACTGACAGACAAATAGCTAAATAAAAAGAATCAGAACATGTCAACCATGCAGATCATTCACTGAGAAAATCTTTCATCAAAATAAAAGAATAAACAAACTACAAAGAAATCACTAACAATGAAATTGCAGATCGCCAAGTCCTCTGTTTTTTTTGGACCAATCATAGAAGAGCTATTATCCTATCAGGTTTCTCAAAACATTAAATTGTCCGAGTCCAATTCTATTTTGACAGTCAATAAAAATTTATTCTTAGAGAACATGGATCAAAAAGTTCCAGCTGAGTTTGGGCCATACATAATATTCGTCAAAATTGTAGATATTGCCTATTGGAATTTTTTAAAAAAAAAAAAAAAAACTTCAGCATTTTAAAGAAAATTTCTGAACTTGTATAAAGATTCCTGGAAGGGGTTCAAGATATAATATTGAACTCAAATAAGAAAAATTGCACAACATTGTTTCATGTCCTGAAAAGACTTAACTAGGAGATCTGAACCTTGAACATGAAAAGAAAAAGTTCCCAAATTGCAAACAGGATGTTTGACCCCTTCACAGATCGAAGCAGAATGATGATGGTTTCCTCCATTATCTATGATAATCTATGCAATACTGTCCTTTTCAAAAGCTCAAACTTACTCAGTGCAAATGTATAATTGTAAATTGCTGATGTAAAAATCTTTGGCCTTATGAATTCTACAATGAACCAGAGGGGGAGAGAGAGAGAGAGAGAGAGAGAGAGAGAGAGAGAGAGAGAGAGAGATCTTACTTAGCTACAAATTTATACAATTGTGTCATCAGATCCTGATCATTCTCATAAGCCATATTCACCTTCCCCAGACATGCTAAACCAAACCTTGGATCTGTGATAGAGGAAATTATATAATTTAAAGATAGAAAAAATAGTATATTTTGAACATAATACAACATGGATGCATCCCTGAATAGCAGAATCTATGCATAAAAACTCCTAGAGGTATTAAAATCCATTCAGTACCCAGGTCAAAAGTTGGATTGATTCTGTAAAATACAAACTGGCTTCAGTCAAATATTAGAGCTTTAGAATCAGAATCCCAATGGATTTAACTAGGAGCTATTAATCACCATGTAAGGACCATAATGCATCAATGCCAACAATCGAGGATGATTCAAGAAAGATAAATATCATGATCAAGCACATTTGATTGAACAATCACATAAAGTATCAACAAAGCGAAAGTGAGAGCATTAATCCTGCTCAAAGCTGATTTATTAGCCCAAGATGTTGCTGAGAGATGTGAAGCTCTAGCAATGAACCAAAAGGTTTTCAGGTACAAAATTCTGCCACATAGACTTGGGAATACAAGGCCCAAACTGCACACTTTCACAGATATTTTAATGTATTTCCAATTGCAAGGACATAAATTTATCTGGCCAAATCAAGTACCTAGCTTTATCCCATTTGAAGAACAATGTTGACTTAAAGTATGTCAATGCTATTAGAACTACTATAAATTTTTAACTATGGCAAACATACCAACTCCCATCTCCAGAAATATCTCTTCCTGTATTTCAGTGGTAACAGCAACAGCTTCCTGCGTAATGTTAATTCAGTAAATAGACAACATAGATGGACTAACTAAAGAATCGAACCACCAAAAAAAAAACACTGTACAAGGTGACACCACTTAAATCAACATACTACACGTAAAAACATGAATTTCTTTGAATCATGAATTCTTACTTTTCATTCATAACTAAAATGAAAACCATGCTGCAGTTTGAGGAAAGATGTGAGTTCCCAGCAGGTAAGTGTTGTAATAACAAGCGCCCTACTTCCATACAGCACAGGGGCAGATTATTACTTCTGGTGCAATGGTTGGAAGCAAGAACATCCACATGTTCCAGATAAAACTACTATTCCCATATCAAGGAGAAAACCAAAGAAGCATATATTTTAGTATGAATCACTTTGGTTCTGGAGACCTTTGATAATATAAACAGAGGGGAATGGAAGAAGAGAACAATAAAAATCCAAGGTTCAAAGTACAGATTATTTTCCTTATCCCTTCATGTTTAAAGCTAGAATCAGAAACTGACACCCAAATGAAACTTATTGGCAAAAAGCCACTCCAAAATGGAATACCAAAGTGAAGAAAGGCTACAAAAGCTGAAGCATACTACAAACATGTAGAAAAATATTTGCAGACAATTAACTGGAAAGATAAACCAAAACCCAGTTGAACCAACAACAAGTATGATAATTCACACAATGTAATACATTGCAAAAAGGAGAATGAAAGATACATTTGAATCTCATACAAGAACAAACCAAATTTTCTTTTTTTCTTTTTTTTTCAAATTAAAAAAAGTGAAAGAGAGAGAGGAAAAAAAATAGAACTTTGCCTTGTTGTCGTTCACAGCATCAGCAATCCTTCTCTTTACATCTACAAAAAAATTAAAAAAAAATTAAAAAAATTAAAGACATACTAAATAACTATGACAAAATGTGCAAGTGAAAGAAACTGGAAAGCAAAAGAGAAGACAGAAAGGTACCAGGCTTGGAGGTGAGGAAAGAGAAGCGATTGAAAAGATAGAGTAACTGTTCTCTAGACAACATTCCAGAGCTCTGTAAGTGTGGAGGTGGAGCAGCCATGGATGATGAAGATGGCATTCTAAAAATTGCTCTCTCAACTCAAATGTTAAATATTAAATTCAATGTTCACCCCTCTTTCTTTTTTTTCTTTTTTCTTTTTGAAAATAGAAGCCTTTAATTTATTTTGAGGCCATGAAAGGTGCAAAACACTCCACCCCATATAAAGCGCTAAATCGCTCTTTTTCTTTTTTTAAGACCCGACCCGCATTAGCCTAGCCCATGGTCTTTGGTTACGATCATAACTACTTTTAGCGTGTGTTTGGTGGCCCGTATAGAATTGTATAAAGAGATTTGTTTGTATAAGATTTTATATTCGTTGTGTTTAGTTGAAAAATTAAGTGGGATAGGATTGTAAAATAGTGTTATAAAATGTAAGTGGATTTACTACCACTTGCATATTAGTGGAGTTACCACTTGGATATTAGTGGAGTTACCACTTACATGTTAGTGGAGTTACCACTTATGTGTGTGTGCCCATGTGAGAAATATGTTTTCATTTTTAATTAGGTACAATTACATTAATGACCATCATACTTCTCTATAAATAGGCATCCAACATTGTAATGTAAATGATGAAGAATAATAGAACAAGGAAATCCTCTCATTTCTCCTTCTTTCTTCTTTCTTTATTTCTACCATTATTTTGCTTTGCATTCTAGGAGTAATTCACATTTCCTTTACCTCCTTTTGTTACTTATATTACATATAAGTAACCTTCATTATACCACTTATATTAATCCATACCCTTATTCACTTAAATTATAAAACGTTATCAGCACGAATTATTTTCCCAAAGGTATGTTGTTTATCTTACCATATTCTTTCAATTATTATTCGATCAATTTTTCTTAATTTGTTCTTGTTAATATTAAATAAATGTTAACTACCTTATGAGTATGCTCTGTGGTTGCCATTATATTGGATCTTCCACATCAGAAAATAAGGCTAGTTTTATAATATTAAAATCATCTTATTATCCATCTTACTTTATTATGTTCATATTCTTGTTGTATTATTTTTGTCATCATTTATGTTTCAAATTTATTTGTTTATAACCGCGACTTAAAGTTTTCTGGCCTAAATTCATTTGGTCGTCACTTTAGTCTTTTGGCAATTAATTTACATTACTTGTGTTATTATTTAAACTATCAATATTAATCCAACTCAGAACCTGAAGTTCTAATTCCTAATGATTAAATTTGTTCATTTTGATTAGATAATGGCAAATTTCGAAAAATTGATGTTTGAGCCATTGTTGCATAATGGAGACAATTATTCAGATTGGGCTGATGATGTTGTACTTCACTTGAATTCCATGGGCATCGGACACACCATAACAAATGAAAATACTGCATCCCTGCAGGATCAGTCTAAGGCCATGATATTATTGCGTCATCATTTAAGTAAAGGCCTGAAATCCGAATATACAACTATAACTGATCCATTAGCTCTTTGGAACAATTTGAAAGAAAGATTTGATCAGCAAAGAACAATAATATTGCCAAGGGCCCGATTCCAATGGCAGAATTTAAGACTTCAGGATTTCAAAACAATAAGCGAATATAACTCAGCCATGTTCAGAATTATATCTCAATTGAGGTACTGTGGGCAAACTGTTACTGAAGAGGAGATGTTAGAGAAAACACTATCTACATTTCATCCCTCCAACATGATCCTGATGCAACAATATCGAGAGCGCAAATTTAAGAAATACACTGAGTTGATATCATGTCTTTTGGTTGCTGAGCAAAACAATGAAATCCTATTGAAAAATCATCAATTACGTCCCACTGGATCTACAGCATTTCCTGAAGTGAATGTTATGTCATTTAATAAACCTGGTGGCAAGAGTGGTCGTGGTTTTGGCAGAAAAATGTTTCAACCTAGAGGTGGCCATTTCAAGAAATTTAAACCAAACCACCAGAAGTGGAACAGAAATGACTCGACATATGACAAAGAAAAAGGTCATCAACTCAAACCACAAAGAAGCAATGAAAGTACTTGTTATAGATGTGGGGCAAAGGGCCATTGGTCACGTACTTGCCGTACACCAAAGCATTTAGTGGATCTGTATCAGGCTTCCATAAAGGATAAAGGAAAGAATGTTGAGACAAATTATATAGATGACCCAATGGGTGACACTGATTTTGATATCTCAGATTTCTTTCCTAGTTCAGATGAAGCTATTGGCCAGATAATGATTACTGAAAATGCCCCAGCCAACTGAATAACTATTACTTTCTCGCTTTTGTTATATTTTGTAATGATGTCCTATTTTAATTTTTTTTTTTTGTTTTGATCTATCTTTTATGTACTTTCTTTATAAATAGTTTTGATATGCTTTTGTTTAGCATAAAATCATATCTAATGTGAACTTTTGTAATGAAAGGGAATGGACATCAAGACTTTATCTTTGCCTAAAAATGATGGAAATCTATGCCTAGTTGATAGTGCAACCACACATACAATTCTTAAAGATAAAAAATATTTCCTAAATTTAACCTTTCTGGAAGTAAAGGTTAACACTATATCAGGGTCCGTAAACATGATTGAGGGCTCTGGAAGAGCCACAATAATGCTGACAAATGGTACTCAGTTGAATATTAATAATGCCTTATATTCAAGCAAATCCAGAAGAAATTTGCTCAGTTTCAAAGATATAAGACATAATGGATATCATATTGAGACATGTTGTGAAAATAATATTGAATTCCTTTGTATTACCTCAAATGTCTCAGGATAGAAATTAATATTAGAGAAGCTTGAAGCTTTCTCTTCTGGGTTATATTACACATATATAAGGTCCATTCAAACATACGCAGTTATGAAACAGAGGTTTAATGATCCTAAGACTTTTATGTTATGGCATGACCGTCTTGGTCACCCAGGATCATCAATGATGCGTAGAATTGTTGAGAATACAAATGGACACCCACTAAAGAGTCAGAAAATTCTTCTGTCCAATGAAACTACTTGTACCGCTTGTTCGCAAGGAAAATTGATTGTTAGACCATCTCTCTCTAAGATTGGTCAAGAATCCCCATCATTTTTACAAAGAATCCAGGGGGATATATGTGGACCTATTCATCCACCGAGTGGACCTTTTCGCTATTTTATGGTTCTAATTGATGCTTCTGCACGGTGGTCTCATGTATGTTTGTTATCAACTAGAAATATTGCATTTGCAAAGCTACTTGCTCAAATTATAAAATTACGGACACATTTTCCAGATTATCCTATTAGGTCCATACGTTTGGATAATGCTGGTGAGTTTACATCAAAAGTTTTTGATGATTATTGTATGTCCGTTGGAATTGATATTGAGCATCCTGTCCCATATGTCCATACCCAAAATGGTTTGGCAAAATCACTTATAAAGCGACTGCAGATAATTGCACGAACTTTATTATTGAGAACACAGTTGCCAACCTCTGTCTGGGGCCATGCTATTTTACATGCTGCATCATTGATCAGATTAAGGCCCACTGCTTATCATGAATATTCACCAATACAACTTGTACTTGGCCAACAACCCAATATATCCCATCTAAGAATTTTCGGTTGTGCCGTACAAGTCCCCATTGCTCCCCCGAAGCGGACAAAAATGGGGCCTCAACGCAGGTTGGGGATATATGTAGGTTATAATTCTCCATCTATTATCAGATATTTGGAACCCATGACGGGTGATATTTTTACTGCACGATTTGCAGATTGTCATTTTGATGAGACAGTTTTCCCACCTTTAGGAAAAAAGAAAATGCCTCTCGAAGTTGGGCATGTGCCTCCTGAAAGAAATCCAGAACTTTCTTGGAATGTGAAAACATTGTCTCATCTTGATCCTCGCACATCTCAATGTGAAAATGAAGTGCAAAGAATGATATATCTTCAGACTATCGTTAATCAGATGCCAGATGCATTTACTGATGCAGCCAAGATAACAAAATCACATGTACATGCTGCAAATACACCAGCTCAAATTGAGATTCCTGTTGAGCAAACCCCTAAAGCAACAATGAATAATCAAACTGTTGCATGCCAGAAGCGTGGCAGACCCCTTGGATCAAAAGATGCTATCCCTCGAAAAAGAAAATTGATTAATAATGGTCCTGATATAAATAATGATCGAGCTAAAGAATCCACATTCTCTGATTTGTCTCTTGAAATGATAAATGTTCCTAAAGAGACACCTGCCAATGAAGAGGCACAAATTGTTGATGAAATGCATGTTCCTGAAGTAACAGCTGAATTTAAAAATGAGGAAATTTCTATTAATTATGCTTATACTAGAGAAATGTGGAAACGTGATGAAATTGTCATTGACGATGTATTTTCATTTGCAGTAGCCACGAATATTATGAATGATGACTTTGAACCACACACAGTGGATGAATGTAGACAAAGGCATGACTGGCCTAAATGGAAAGAAGCAATTCAAACAGAATTATCTTCTTTGGCCAAACGTGAAGTCTTTGGACCTGTAGTCCAAACGCCTAAAGATGTCAAACCCGTTGGATATAAATGGGTATTTACTAGAAAACGAAATGAGAATAATGAGATTGCTAGGTATAAAGCCCGGCTAGTAGCTCAAGGTTTTTCTCAGAGACCGGGTATTGATTTTGATGAAACTTATGCTCCAGTAATGGATATTATCACTTTTAGATATTTGATCAGTTTGGCAGTCTCGGAAAAACTTCACATGCGCCTTATGGATGTGGTAACTGCTTACTTGTATGGTAAATTAGATTCTGATATATATATGAAACTCCCTGAAGGATTTAAATTGCCTGAAGCAATTAAAACACAACCAAGGAGTATGTATTCACTTAAGTTGCAGAGGTCCTTATATGGATTGAAACAATCTGGGAGAATGTGGTACAATCGTCTTAGTGAATACTTGATTAAAGAAGGGTACATTAATGATCCCATATGCCCTTGTGTGTTTATAAAAAGATCAGAATCTGGTTTTGCTATTATAGCAGTATATGTTGATGACATGAATTTAATTGGAACCCCTGAAGAAATCCAAAATGCGGCTGAATATTTGATGAGAGAATTTGAAATGAAAGATTTAGGAAAAACGAAATATTGTCTCGGCCTGCAGATCGAGCATAACTCTGACGGTATATTTATTTACCAATCAGCATATACAAAAAAGCTTTTGAAACGGTTTAATATGGATAAGGCTCATCCATTGAGTACCCCAATGGTTGTTAGATCTCTTGATCCTAAAAAGGATCCATTCCGTCCTAAAGAGGATGACGAACAGTTACTTGATCCTGAAGTACCATATTTGAACGCTATAGGTGCATTAATGTATTTAGTGCAATGTACTAGACCTGATATTGCATTTGCAGTTAATTTATTAGCAAGGTTTAGTTCCGCACCCACTAGACGGCATTGGAACGGGATCAAACATATTTTTCGTTATCTTCAAGGAACTATTGATCTGGGATTATTTTTCCCATATGAGCCTTCTGAAAATCCTGGATTGGTCGGATATGCTGATGCTGGTTATTTATCTGATCCCCATAAAGCTCGATCACAAACGGGATATGTTTTCACTTATAATGGGACCGTAATTTCATGGCGATCTACTAAACAGAGTTTGGTTGCTACTTCTTCTAACCACTCTGAAATACTTGCATTGCATGAGGCCAGCCGAGAATGTATATGGTTACGTTCTGTTATTCAACACATCCAGAATTCGTGCAAATTATCTCCTACTATAAATCTTCCAACAATCATATATGAAGATAATGCAGCATGTATTGCTCAAGTCCGAGGAGGATATATTAAAGGAGACAGAACAAAGCACATTTCACCGAAGTTCTTCTACACGCATGAACTTCAAGAAAGTCAAAAGATCGATGTGAAACAGATACGTTCAAATGACAATCTTGCAGATTTGTTCACTAAAACTTTACCAACATCAACATTTGAGAAGCTAGTATACAAAATCGGTATGCGACGGCCCAACAAGCAATCAATTTGACAAGAGATCTTCTACCATGATCAGCGGAAGCATTGTGGACACATGTGTACTGTACTCTTTTTTCCTTCGATCGGGTTTTGTCCCACTGGGTTTTCTCGACAAGGTTTTTAATGAGGCAGTAAAACACGTTCAACACCACTTCATAATTTGTTGTATAATTGTATTTCTTTATTTTGGTTTTTATCCCATTGGGTTTTTCCTTAGTAAAGTCAAATACAATTAAGTGGTAGAATCCAAGGGGAAGTGTTATAAAATGTAAGTGGATTTACTACCACTTGCATATTAGTGGAGTTACCACTTGGATATTAGTGGAGTTACCACTTGGATATTAGTGGAGTTACCACTTGCATGTTAGTGGAGTTACCACTTATGTGTGTGTGCCCATGTGAGAAATATGTTTTCATTTTTAATTAGGTACAATTACATTAATGACCATTCATACTTCTCTATAAATAGGCATCCAACATTGTAATGTAAATGATGAAGAATAATAGAACAAGGAAATCCTCTCATTTCTCCTTCTTTCTTCTTTCTTTATTTCTACCATTATTTTGCTTTGCATTCTAGGAGTAATTCACATTTCCTTCACCTCCTTTTGTTACTTATATTACATATAAGTAACCTTCATTATACCACTTATATTAATCCATACCCTTATTCACTTAAATTATAAAAAATAGCACATAAGGAGCGCATAAAAGCAGGAGAAATTATCACACGGGGACCTTAGGTTAAAGCCGCATAAGTACTATTTGCATTTAGTTTCTCTAGCGAAAACCTCGCTTCTCTTTCTTCACTCTCTTTTCCCACTCCAGCCTTCCAAAATCCACAGCATCATCATCATCTAGTGAGTTCCTCTTTCAAATCTTCTTCTTAGTCCTACATATCCCTCAAATACCTCTTCCCTTCCTTTGCCACCATTGCAGTCAACTCCCCATCACCGCCAAATCCGCTACGAGATCTCTTTCTCCCGCTGTTAATCTTTCTTCTTCCTTTCCCTCTCCCAAAATCTCATTTCAATACAAACAAACCAAAATCTCAAACCCATCAAAAATCAAATCAAGAGGAAGAAGGTATTAAAAAAAAAAAAGAAAAAGAAAATGACTTTGCTTCGAGAAATGGATCGACCATGGCTGGCATGGAGAAAGAGATTGAGCATGGCTTGATCATTGATTAACAAATTTCAGCCAAATGATGCTTAGCTGCTAAGCCACCAGTATTTGAAATTTATTTAAAAAAAATAAAAACAGAAGGCGATTGGCAGAAAAGAGAAGGTCTCCAACTTGAGCCAAAAAAACGAGAAGAAAGGAAAGTAGAGGGAGAGAAAAAAGAAATATTATAAAACTAAATATATTATTTAAATCAAATAAAATTTAATTAAAATAATTATTTGCAAACTTTTGTATACTCATATTTAGTTAAATATTCTTCATTTTTTTTATAATTAAAAAATTTTAATTTATTCATATTTATTTGTTATTTTAAATATATTAATTTATTTATGCACTTAAAAATTTAATATTTCATAATTAGTTAAAATCGATGAATTTAATTTTTTATTAAAATTTGTTAAATATATTTTTCTATTATTTTAATTTAATATAAAAAATTTTAATGCAATCCAATTCAATCTTGGACCAAACACAATATTGGTTAACATTTATTCAATACAATGATAAACCAAACATAGTATATAATTCACTTATTTCTTATGTTATACAATTCAATACAGTACTATCCGTTACAGTAATAATTATACAATCCTATATGATATACTAAACGCAGCCTTAAGATCAAAAAAAATAGGTATAGCGCAATGACCAAACGTCACCGTCCACCTTGATTTTTTATAAAACATCTCGAAACTCTCAATAGTTAATAAATTCTATTAAAATAAATTAATGATATTATAATATCATTTATATTCTTGTCTATCAAGTAAGATATTATATTTACCCTTTTATTTTATAAAATATTAAAAAATTTTAAAAATTATTGAAAGTCAAACCTGGGATCTATAACTTATAAAACATAAGTTTTACCACCAAGCAAAAAGAATAATTTAATAATCCATAAATAAAAATTTTATTTAACCTATTTTAATGAAATAATGACTCATTCACTAACTAACCCACTATAACTAAACTCAATTCCAATAACATCTAAATTATAATCAAACTCAAATCCCAATAATACAATCCCAACTAAAATTATTTATTTCTTTTCTATTTTGTTAAAAAATCAAATAAAAACAGAAACGTAATCTAAATGAAAAATAAAATCTATATCAAAATGAAGAAAATAAAATATACATATCAAAATAAAAAAAATATATCAAAATAAAAAAATATAAAATAAAATCTATATCAAATAGATATATATTTTTTAATTTGATTAGTTTTCCATTTTGTATTTGATCTTATAAAAAAAGCAAAAGAA
Organism: Boswellia sacra; assembly: GCA_013180625.2. Taxonomy (NCBI): domain Eukaryota; kingdom Viridiplantae; phylum Streptophyta; class Magnoliopsida; order Sapindales; family Burseraceae; genus Boswellia; species Boswellia sacra. Next base: position 564,768 of record SNVD02013892.1, read on the forward strand.
AGAAATTGAAAATAAATGAAATTATTTCGTTCCAATAGATTAAATAATTTTTTTTAATTTAAAATCAAGTTAACTCTTTTGCTTGATAGTAGAGCTTATTATTTGCAAGTTGTAGATATTAGGTTTGAATCTTAACACTTTTGAAAAATTTTAAAAGATAAAAAGATAAATATGATATTTTACTTAAAAAATAAGGACATAAATAATATATAATATTATTAATTTATTTTAATAAAAAATTATTAACAGTGAGGGATTTTAACAAACTTTTAAAAAAATGGGGTTCGGTAAAAAATATTGACAAATAATTGGGAAGCCTGTGCCGGTTGCCCATCTAAATATAATTTCGCCGCCTTGGAGCCTCAACCGGGCCCCGACGGTCACTGCTTCAGGACTCTCCCACCCATCCCATTTATAATTAATGATGTACATTTGGTTAATTAATGTATGAGTTCTTTAATTCTTCCTTCCTCATAAATCACTGCCATGACTTCTTATTAACTACAAGAAGCGAGTCCTGATTCAACTACTTCTTTAATGCATCAAAATTTTAATTTCAAGACTATCACATGTGAAGCAATGAGTTCTTTATAAAGAACTTCAATCATAGGGATAGCAAAATTACCTGATCGAGGCTGGGTAATCGGATCCCCGACCCGATATTGCGGGAGAATTACTCGGATTTCTGGGGAGATTGACCGGGAACGGGGAAAGGAATCCCAGGGAATGCCCAGGGCCGGGCAGGGGTCGGGGAATAGGCTCCTCGGCCCGACCCCAGCCCGAAATAAATATAAAAAAATATTTTATTTTATTTATTTAATTTACGACACCAAGAAATCCGACACTCGACATCCGTCTATTTTCGAAGACATCGAGTGTCGGACGTGTCGGATGCACCATCCGACACTCGATATTATCTATTTTAGAAGACATCGACACTTATATGTCGAGTCGTGTTGGATTCACAACCGACACTCAATATCAGTCTATTTTAGAAGATATCGAGAGTCAGATGATGCATCCGACACTCGACACTTATATGTCGAGTCGTGTTGGATTCATAACCGACATTCGATATCAGTCTATTTTAGAAGACATCGAGTGTCGGACATCGATCCGACACTCGACACTTACATGTCGAGTTATGTCGGATTCACAACCGACACTCGATATCAGTCTATTTTAAAAAACATCGAGTGTCGGATGCATCATCCGACACTCGACACTTACATGTCGAGTCATGTCAGATTCACAACCAACACTCGATATCCGTCTATTTTAGAAGACATCGAGTGTCGGATGATGCATCCAACAGTCGACACTAAATGTCGAGTCGTGTTCTGCTCTGTCGAGCGTATCGAGTTTTGTCGAGCATTTTGGTAAATTGCTTGTTTTAGCTTCTTTTTTTTTTGCCTTTTTGTATCATATTTAACTATAATCCGGGTACATATCCAGAAAATTGAATTCCCCGGCCCCGGCCCGATCTCGAAATTTCTGAGGAGATTGACCGGGAACGGGGAAAGGAATCCCAGGGAATGCCCAGGGCCGGGCAGGGGTCGGGGACTAGGCTCCTCGGCCCGACCCCAGCCCGAAATAAATATAAAAATATATTTTATTTTATTTATTTAATTTACGACACCAAGAAATCCGACACTCGACATCCGTCTATTTTCGAAGACATCAAGTGTCGGACGTGTCGGATGCACCATCCGACACTCGATATTATCTATTTTAGAAGACATCGACACTTATATGTCGAGTCGTGTTGGATTCACAACCGACACTCAATATCAGTCTATTTTAGAAGATATCGAGAGTCAGATGATGCATCCGACACTCGACACTTATATGTCGAGTCGTGTTGGATTCATAACCGACATTCGATATCAGTCTATTTTAGAAGACATCGAGTGTCGGACATCGATCCGACACTCGACACTTACATGTCGAGTTATGTCGGATTCACAACCGACACTCGATATCAGTCTATTTAAAAAAAGCATCATCCCGACACTCGACACTTACATGTCGAGTCATGTCAGATTCACAACCAACACTCGATATCCGTCTATTTTAGAAGACATCGAGTGTCGGATGATGCATCCAACAGTCGACACTAAATGTCGAGTCGTGTTCTGCTCTGTCGAGCGCATCGAGTTTTGTCGAGCATTTTGGTAAATTGCTTGTTTTAGCTTTTTTTTTTTGCCTTTTTGCATCATATTTAACTATAATCCGGGTACATATCCAGAAAATTGAATTCCCCGGCCCCGGCCCGATCTCGAAATTTCTGAGGAGATTGACTGGGAACGGGGAAAGGAATCCCAGGGAATGCCCAGGGCCGGGCAGGGGTCGGGGACTAGGCTCCTCGGCCCGACCCCAGCCCGAAATAAATATAAAAATATATTTTATTTTATTTATTTAATTTACGACACCAAGAAATCCGACACTCGACATCCGTCTATTTTCGAAGACATCGAGTGTCGGACGTGTCGGATGCACCATCCGACACTCGATATTATCTATTTTAGAAGACATCGACACTTATATGTCGAGTCGTGTTGGATTCACAACCGACACTCAATATCAGTCTATTTTAGAAGATATCGAGAGTCAGATGATGCATCCGACACTCGACACTTATATGTCGAGTCGTGTTGGATTCATAACCGACATTCGATATCAGTCTATTTTAGAAGACATCGAGTGTCGGACATCGATCCGACACTCGACACTTACATGTCGAGTTATGTCGGATTCACAACCGACACTCGATATCAGTCTATTTTAAAAAACATCGAGTGTCGGATGCATCATCCGACACTCGACACTTACATGTCGAGTCATGTCAGATTCACAACCAACACTCGATATCCGTCTATTTTAGAAGACATCGAGTGTCGGATGATGCATCCAACAGTCGACACTAAATGTCGAGTCGTGTTCTGCTCTGTTGAGCGTATCGAGTTTTGTCGAGCATTTTGGTAAATTGCTTGTTTTAGCTTCTTTTTTTTTTGCCTTTTTGTATCATATTTAACTATAATCCGGGCACATATCCAGAAAATTGAATTCCCCGGCCCCGGCCCGATCTCGAAATTTCTGAGGAGATTGACTGGGAACGGGGAAAGGAATCCCAGGGAATGCCCAGGGCCGGGCAGGGGTCGGGGACTAGGCTCCTCGGCCCGACCCCAGCCCGAAATAAATATAAAAATATATTTTATTTTATTTATTTAATTTACGACACCAAGAAATCCGACACTCGACATCCGTCTATTTTCGAAGACATCGAGTGTCGGACGTGTCGGATGCACCATCCGACACTCGATATTATCTATTTTAGAAGACATCGACACTTATATGTCGAGTCGTGTTGGATTCACAACCGACACTCAATATCAGTCTATTTTAGAAGATATCGAGAGTCAGATGATGCATCCGACACTCGACACTTATATGTCGAGTCGTGTTGGATTCATAACCGACATTCGATATCAGTCTATTTTAGAAGACATCGAGTGTCAGACATCGATCCGACACTCGACACTTACATGTCGAGTTATGTCGGATTCACAACCGACACTCGATATCAGTCTATTTTAAAAAACATCGAGTGTCGGATGCATCATCCGACACTCGACACTTACATGTCGAGTCATGTTAGATTCACAACCAACACTCGATATCCGTCTATTTTAGAAGACATCGAGTGTCGGATGATGCATCCAACAGTCGACACTAAATGTCGAGTCGTGTTCTGCTCTGTCGAGCGCATCGAGTTCTGTCGAGCATTTTGGTAAATTGCTTGTTTTAGCTTTTTTTTTTTGCCTTTTTGCATCATATTTAACTATAATCCGGGTACATATCCAGAAAATTGAATTCCCCGGCCCCGACCCGATCTCGAAATTTCTGAGGAGATTGACTGGGAACGGGGAAAGGAATCCCAGGGAATGCCCAGGGCCGGGCAGGGGTCGGGGACTAGGCTCCTCGGCCCGACCCCAGCCTGAAATAAATATAAAAATATATTTTATTTTATTTATTTAATTTACGACACCAAGAAATCCGACACTCGACATCCGTCTATTTTCGAAGACATCAAGTGTCGGACGTGTCGGATGCACCATCCGACACTCGATATTATCTATTTTAGAAGACATCGACACTTATATGTCGAGTCGTGTTGGATTCACAACCGACACTCAATATCAATCTATTTTAGAAGATATCGAGAGTCAGATGATGCATCCGACACTCGACACTTATATGTCGAGTCGTGTTGGATTCATAACCGACATTCGATATCAGTCTATTTTAGAAGACATCGAGTGTCGGACATCGATCCGACACTCGACACTTACATGTCGAGTTATGTCGGATTCACAACCGACACTCGATATCAGTCTATTTTAAAAAACATCGAGTGTCGGATGCATCATCCGACACTTGACACTTACATGTCGAGTCATGTCAGATTCACAACCAACACTCGATATCCGTCTATTTTAGAAGACATCGAGTGTCGGATGATGCATCCAACAGTCGACACTAAATGTCGAGTCGTGTTCTGCTCTGTCGAGCGCATCGAGTTTTGTCGAGCATTTTGGTAAATTGCTTGTTTTAGCTTTTTTTTTTTTGCCTTTTTGCATCATATTTAACTATAATCCGGGTACATATCCAGAAAATTGAATTCCCCGGCCCCGGCCCGATCTCGAAATTTCTGAGGAATTTTTTGGGGACGGAGATTAAAAAACCTTTCCGGGGCCGAGGCTGGGTCCGGGGATTGAGGTCTCCGGCCCGGTCCCAGGTCTTGCCATCCCTATTCAACCGTATGTCAAACTCAATCGATGATGTCATATTAAAAGATATAGATAGAATACATATTTCTAATAGTATATATCTTTTTTTTTTGAATTACGATTAAAGAAATTAGGATTTTATGTTACAACAAAGATAGGTTGAAGATGATGATTAGGATTTAGCATTTGTCCTTAATATAGCAAATAATTACTATATGAGTAATTTAAGAAAAAAAATTATTTTTAAAATACATGTGTCTAATTTGAGTATTGTCTTCACTACAAATATAACACTACCTTAAGCCAATTATTATATAAATAAAAGATTTAAGAATAAGATGATGATGATAATAATAATAAGATAAGTTATTATGAAAAAGAAAAAAATAATGATACTTTTCTTAAATTATATCCAAATTTTGTATCTCAAATGATATAATAAAAATTTATTTTGTATCTCAAATAATATGTATTTAATATAGGTTTGTCAAGGGATTGACATGAAGATGTAATGAGTGATGTAGTATGATGAGGTAATAATTATTATTTAAATGAAAGAGATAAGAATAGAAAATAATAAGAAGAAGAAGAAGAAGATAATTTATTAAAAAGATAAGAATAACGATACTTTTTCTCAAATTATGTCTCAAATAATGTGTATTTAGTATAGCTTTACAAGTGCATGATGTAATGAGTGGTATGATATGATGTGGCAGCTTTAATTTTATGCATGTTACTTGGGATGTATGATTTTAGAATAATTCATGAGATGTGTATCGATGCTCAAAATTATACATCCATAGTTGAGATTGAAAGTTAAAAGGGTGTATTCAATTGAATTAATCTAAAGGATAAAAAACTTAGAATTTCTTAGGAATCCCAAGTTTGTTATTTAGTTGAAGTTTTTAACTAAGAAAAAAGTTTTATTAGGAAATAGGATTTTTTAAGTTTTAATAATCAATTTTCCACCCCCCACCTTAGGAAAACTTGATTTTCTTAGAAATACTATATTAAATTACTAAACTAACATTCTATATTTTTTATGTGTCCAAACCTAACCTTATTTAAATAATTGATTAATTTATTTTATAAATAATTAACAAAATAATTATAAATATAATTCATTAATTTATTTTTCAAAAACCAAAAAATAAAAATTTATATTTTTCAAAAATAAAATAAAAATTGCAAAATTTTTGGTTATTCAAAATGCCAAAATTGTACTTCTAAATAATTTAAAATCCAAAAATACCCTTGAATAATAAAATTTTATATTTATTTATTTTTTAAATAATATATTATAAAATATAAATTTATTAGAATTTATTTTTTAAAATTTATTTTCTGAAAATTTTATTTAAATAATTAATAAATATATTTAATTATTTATTTAGAATTAATAGAAATAATATATATAATTTTTATCTTTTTCAGATTTTTCTTTATTTTTAATTTTTAATTTATTTATTAGATTATTTATTTATTTTAAAAATCTATATTAATTTATAAATATTTGAAAATAATGTGGTAGTTTTTTTCAAATTTATTTAATTTTAGTAAATAATTATTTATTTATTTAATAAATCTACATAAGTTTAATAATATTTTTGATAATTTGAATCTATTATTTATTTTTAAAGAAAAAGTGGAATTTAACTATTTATAGTAAAAAAATAAATTGTTTTACTATTAATTTAATAAAAAATTATTTATTTTATTTAATTTATTAAAAATTTAAATTTAAAATGTAAGTTTAATAATAGATGTTATATATTTCAATATTGAGGGTATTCATATCCAATTAATTTGTAAACTATTCTTTTCCGTTCATTATTCTATTAGACAATCAAATGTAAGAAAAAGTTTCCTAAACCAATTCATTTCCCTCAATTTCTTATTTCCACCGACTTTTTCTTTCCCCCCACTTTTCCTTTCTCGCAACCGAACACACCCATTAGATTTTGTAGATTAATAACTAACATTTTGTAGATCAATTAGTAAAGCTTGTATCTAATTTTGTGTTAAAAAAAATTGTGTCAAAAAATCTATTATCTATAATAAATATTAACTTCTTAATTAATTTATCTCTTATAAATAATTATTCTAAACGATTATGATATGTATATATGTGTGTGAATATACATATATATGAGCAATGACACACCTCCCAACAAATTTTTATCTTAAATCTTAGCTCAAATAATATGGCAAATAAAATGTCATTTATTAAATGAATCATAAGAAGATATAGTCATTATATTATCAACACACATACTTGATAATCATTAATTAGATAAATATCATTTGGGATATGCTATTCGAGATAACTATTATTATTCTTTCCTATAAGTATAAGAAGATAATGTTTATCAAAAGATAATTTTATAAAAATAAATTTCAGGAAAATATTTGAGATAAATTCTAATCCATCTATAATTTTAAGATGTGTCCTTCGTTACGTTATTATATATCTGCTCTTATCTTTTTCATGATAATATATCTTTTTAAAGGTTGGAGAACGGTAGGCGCGCTGCAACATATAAATACGATCATCGTTTGCAAGCGGCAGCTCCAGAAAACTACAGTGCTTCCTCTTCGGTCAATTGTGTTTTGATCCAAGACGTTCCCATCTACGATTACCGATGACTTCTAAATCGTCATCGTAAATGGGATCGTCTTGGAATAAAACACTATTATGTATATATGGAATTCAATTGGCAAGGATGAGTTCTTTAATTCTTGAAATATGTGACAGAAGCTAGCGAGTCTTTATCGTTCAAGTACCTCTTTAATGCTTCTTTAAATCTCAGTTAATTTTGTGATATATCTAATATTTATTGTATGTGAATCTTGATGCTGTTCAATACATTTCAGGTTTCTTGTTGGTGAATATGCTGTGATTGGAAAAGACGCAGGTCACGGGAAATCTTTTAGCAGCACTTGCTGAAGCCGGATTCCTTCTTGGGCTGGAAAAGAAACAGGTTTGCCCATGTGCGTAATTATCTTATTTTGATCCTCTATTGTCCCTTATTTTTTGAATTCTTTTGGAAAATATATGTTTAAGAAATATACATCTATCACACCAGTTTAATGGGTTCAAGTTATTGTTTCGAGCTCAAATTTTGATACCCCACGTAAGAGTGCTTTAGTGCTATAATCTTTTCGTACAAAGCTATTTTGGATAAGGGAAATCTACCGCATCTAAATGGTATGATATTTGATTTATAGTTAATACACCTAAATGATGATAAAAATAATGTGATTAAATGCTATATATCATATATGATATAATAATTTAAAATAATTCAAAAACATCTATAGCATTACTTAAACATTTGTATGTTTGTGTGGAGAGATGTAACTTTTTAATTATGTAATAATACTGACTGTGAAATACCTAAATAGAAGGCAACAATTAATACACGTCAACCATGCATGCCAGATCAGAAAATTTTTAATTTTTCATTGTAATGAAAGGCTAAACAAACTACAAAAGACAATTCCTAACAATTTAAATGCATAAATGTTTTTTGACCTACCATACCATTAAATTGTTTGACTCAAGTCAATATTTTGAATAAAGCAAAAGTTTTTTTCTTAGAGAACATGGATCACAGAGTTCCAGCTGAAGTATATGCCATATATACATAATATTCTGCAAAATTTTAAAAATTGGAAAGAAAAAAACTTCAGCATTTTAAAGAAAATTATTAAGTTCCAAGCTTCATATATATTCAAATTAAGTTAATTTATATCACAAGATGTAGCTGAGTTTATGTGAAGGTCTATTGGGTACAAAATTCTGCTACAGTCACATGATATAGACTTGGGAATGCATACAATTACCTAGGTCCAGCCTGCGCACTTTCACATGTACCCGAATGCAATTCGAAGTGCAAGGACATAAATTTATCTGCCCAGATGATTATCGATCCATTTTGAAGCAACAATTAATGTTGACTTAAAGCATGTCAACGCTATTAGAACTATAAATATAAAATGTTAACCTTTAGAAACATACCAACATCCTCTCCAAACATATATATCAGTGGTAAACCGGACCTGCATTATCATGTTGATTTAGAAAATGTTTTGCAGATGATAGACCAAAACCCAGTTGAACCAGCAAGAAGACGATAATTCACACAATGTAATACGCGTCAAATGTGAAAAATAAAAAGATACATTATTTGAACCTTAAATATACAAGACAAACCAATGTCTCAAATATGCTGTTCTCAAGACATCAGTATTCCAGAGCTTTGTAACTTTTTAATTGTGGAGCATATATGTATGAATTACGATGAATATCATATTTGCTTTCAACATTATTCCCACGGAGAGGTTGCAGAGTTTGATAGCGTAAATGTGTAATTATATTCAATATTTACTTTAATTTCTTTTTTCCTTTTTCTTTCTCAAGAAAACAAAAGCCTCAAAAAGATAAGAATAATAATGCTCTTCCAAAATTATATCCCTAATGATGTATATTAATATAGACTTGTCAAGTATTCTATATCCAAATACATATATTTAATATAGGCTTGCCAATTAATAAATAGTGTGACGATATAATGAGTGGTATGATATGATGTGATAGCTTTAATTTAATATTATGTCATATCATTTGCGATGCATAATTTTGAGATAATTTTTGCAATGTATATTACTAATAAAAATTATATATCTTTTAGTAATGATTGATATTGAAAGTAAAAAATTATGATTTTGGGATAATTTTTTGGATCTCATCGATCATCTCAACTACTGAATTGTGTAGATCTAATTGTTGTGTTAAAAAATTTGCATCAAAAGATCCATTCTCTTTAATAAATATTAACTTCTTAATTATGTATCTTGTAAATAATTATTCTAAACAATTATCTTTTGAGTAATGATATACTTCCAAATTCTTATCTCAAATCTCAATTCAAATAATATGACAAATGTAACATTTATTAGATGAATCATAAAAAAATGTATAAGTCATTATATCATTAATTCATCCACTTGAATATATATCATTTGAATATAAAATTTAAAATTCAATTTAGGATAAGTATCATTGTCCTATTCTTTAATTTTAGAGGAGATTTGAATACAAAATTTGGAATTTAATTTGGATAAGTATCATTGTCCTATTCTACAATTTTAGAGGAGATTATTATAAGTATAAGAAGATAATGTTTATCAAAAGATAATTTTATAAAAATAAAATTTCAGAAAATTATATATTAGAGATAAATTCTAATCTATATATAATTTTAAAGTATGTACTTTGTTACATTGATATATATCATTTATAGCTTATTGATTAATGTTTTGTTTGCAAGCGCTAGCTCCAGAAAATTACAGTGCCTTCTCTTCGGCGAATTGTGTTTTGATCCAAGACACTCCCATCTACGATGACTAATGAGACTTGCTAGTTGTCATCGTAAATGGGATTGTCTTGGAATAAAACACTATTATGAGTTCTTTAATTCTTCAAATTAATATACTCCTACTTTTTATGTGCCAGAAGCTAGCGAGTCTTGATTCAACTTCTTCTTTTAGGCATGGATGACTTGTATATATTTTCTCAGTTAATGTGAACTTACTCGAAGTGTGGCTGTGATACTATTTGTGGTTTTGTGTGTACCTTTTTTTTTTCTCCTCAGGAAAAGAGAAGCCTGTAATTTTAAATATAATTTGAGGCCACGAAAAGGGTACAACACTCTACAAATCATAAAAGCCAGACCCGAATTTGATTACAGTTAGTTACAACTACTTTTTAACTTCGGTATGATATTTTTCCCGCTCTGGAAACCGCAAGGGCACTTTAAATATATATCATGATCAATACTATTGTGGAATTTATTTGCTTCTAATTGTTTTGTTTCAGAATGGGGGTACCTTTGAGCCAGAACGAAGACATTACTCCAATCTCACTTTTGCTTCTCTTCTTTCTCATGTTCTCTTCTCTAATTTCCACCTCTGCGCTTCCTTCTCCTGAAACCTTCTACAATGCCGTAGACACCCTTTCAAACTCCGGCTACCTATCCATGGCACTCACACTTCAAATCACCTCCAAGACTCTCGATCTTGAATCCAAAACCATCACCGTTTTCGCTCCTTCAGATCTTGCTTTCTTTCGATCGGGTCAGATGTCGCTTCTTCAACTACGTTATCATATATCACCGGTAAAACTCTCGCAAGATGACGTCAACCGTCTTCATGTTGGCTCACGGATACCCACATTGTTTCCGAATCACTCCCTGACGGTTACTGCTTCAGATTACAATGCCTCGTTTGCGGTCAATGGTGTTTTAATCCAAGACGATCCTCTTTACGATGACGAACATTTGATTATGTATGGAATGGAGGACTTCTTGAATTCTTCTTTTCATGATGTTAATGCTACTTCTTCTTCAGAGCAAGAAGCGACTACTTCTTCAATGCGTAAAAGTTTGGCTCAGTTTGAAGTTGAAGCGGATGGTTTTGATGTTCATGTCTTTCGTCAGGCGTCGGATTGCTTGATCTCGAAAGGCTTCACTATAATGGGGAGTTTTCTTGGCGTGCAGTTGGCAGGGTTGAAAGGTGATCAGACAAGTTTAACAATCTTTGCACCAGTTGACGCAGCAGTGGAGGAAGCATATGTGAGGAACATTACCGATTATTTTGTGATGTTTAGGCAACATGTTGTTCCAGGATTGCTTTCTTGGCAGGACCTGGTTAGGATTGGTGATGGGGTGATGTTGCCAACTTTTTCAGGAAGCTTTTATATTAATGTGGCTTGGTCTGGTGATGTCCTTGTGCTTAATGGTGTTCCAGTGATCTTTCCAGATATGTTCAGAAGCGACAGCCTTGTCCTGCATGGCCTCAGTAGGGTCCTCACGTCACCAGCGAAGCAAGAGATAATTGGAGATTCTTTCTCGGAACTTAATGCTGAAGATTACAAGGATCCCCCGGATTATATATGATGAAGAGCGCCATGGAAACTCTTTTTTTGGTATATAGTTGGGTTCTTCCTTCCAGCTTAATTTTCTTACTAGTTTTTCTGCTTTCACAGTAAATTCTGGACGGACGATTTTTTCTTGCAAGCCCTGAGGATACTGTTCTAATCGTACATTCTATATTAGATTCATCATTATTTTAATGCAGAATATTCTAATGCAAAGATTGGTTTTAGAGCATTTTACCTTCTCAGATGTATGTTTTGCCGCTACATAGACGAGAATTTAGTTCGAGTGACAATTCTCTGCCATTATCTGTTAGATTCAGAACCAAATCATTTCTGTTCTTTTACCAAATATCCGAAGGAAATAATGATGAGACAGTAATAATCTACCAAATTTACTCGTTCAGTTCCGTTATGTCCATAAGAAAATCGACATTCTGATTGATCCAGTTAAGTGGAATATGAGAATTCATACAGAAAATTTATCTTCCGGTAAAAATACAGGTACACTTGATTTAGCTTACTGATTGTACAAAGCCCTGCTGTTCTAGTTGAATATAATGATGTTATAAACGCAGCAGTGTATGCAGCACAAGTTTTGAACCTTAACTCTCCATCTTTTATTGCCTCTACCCTCTACATTACTGTTTGAATCTGCCAGTGGAGCCTTGAGGGTAATCTGAGGAGGTTTCAGGGGAGTATGGATGCAGCCTAAAGGCATAGCTGGAACTAGCTCCCTCACCCGTTGAATCACCAGCGAAACTAGCCTTTGCCAACTGCCTTAACTTCTTCAGCTCACTCTTAGGCTCCATTTTTAGTCCCTTTACCTGCTTACCTTCTGCTGCTCTCTGCTGCGAAAGGGTTGTGTTCACAGGTCTTGAACCAGTCATTCGAATAACATTAGGGCCTGGTGAGCCAGGACTCGACACAGGGACTACTGTTGCAGTCATGGCAGTAAAGGGGTCAGTACTGGGTCCTCTAATATTTCTTCTTCCACATTCAGTTTCTGGACTTTGAGGAAGGACTGGAGTTAGGCATGTCACTGGTTCATAGGTACCAGGCATGACTCTTGACCAATGTTTTTTGGGTAGGAAAGGTAACACAAAGCCTTTAGCAACAAACTTCAGTCCAAGCCTGAGAGAATTCTTTTGGGACTGAGAGAGTCTGAAAATGCATTTTATTATTGCATACCACTCATTTATAACTTGAGCAACAAAAGTGAGGAAAAGTAGAGCCAGCATTAAAAATCCTAGTCTTTTTGCTTCAGTTGGATTTGAGTAATTCAATCTGATACATATACCAAAAATACCTGCCTCACACAGCAGAGAAATACTTTCCACTGCTTGGACTCCCCTTCGGATGTATGGTTTGAGAGTAAATAAACACATGAACTGTATCAAGGTGATTGTCAAAGCAAAAAGGCTTTGGCTTAAGTGATTTGATGAGTAAGCTCCACTTATTAACCCCATACTAATTCTTCTTAAAAGATCAAGAACAATATAGAAGGATCTAGCAAACCCCAGTAGCCTACTGGACGTAGGAATTCTGAGTTCTTCATTGCTGTCATCTGAGCTGACAGCTCTCATTCTCCCAACCCCACTTGGGTTTCTTTCAGTCCACTTAGGTATATTATTTGGATCATTCTCAGGAACAATGACGTACAATGGGGGACCTTTCCGATTCTCCAAGAGAATCCCAAAAAATGGGAACAAAGATGCAGGCAGCCCTTCCCTATAAAACCATTTGCCAATTGTAGGCCTTCCTGTGAAGAAAAACAATAGCTTTCTACACAATGGCTCTTGCCTGGCTACATGCTTAACTTCTTTATACTGTGCAAAACTACCTAAAAAGATTGCAATTAAGAGGAAAAGGCACACTGATAAAACAAGTGCTGCCGGTATGGCTAGCAATAAAGCCCCTGTTATTATTCGCCCCATAGTACCACCTGCAACAATTATATAGCCTTCAGCTCCTAAAATCAAGAACTATAAGCAATTAAAACCAAAAAAAACATCACTCTAATTTTCTCACCTCTTATTACAAATGCTGAAGACTGAGAGATACAAGGTAGCATGAGAATCAGAAGAAATAGCTCAAACCTCGGAACTGAAAGCATCCCAAGAACTGGAGTTCCTATCCTCCATCCTAGGAAAAGCAATGTTAGAAAATGGATTACCAGTAAGCTGCCACCTCCCACGCCAAGCCAGAACAGATTCATCTCCAAGTCTTGCCACCTGTCACGAGGACAACGCATTTCAGCAATATTACTAACAGAAGCTAGGTTACCTGTATCTCTCGTTATCCCTTCAAGTTTAAAGATCAATACTTGTGCCACTAAAAGTGATTTTTTTATTCATTTTTGTCAGATGTTTAAAATTGCAGTTGATGGTAAAGCTACCCCTTATAGTTCTCCAATTTCTTGACAACATTTCTAGCAGACAGCGGCTCTCCTCTCTGCAAGACCATAAACACAACATGTAAAAGGGCCAAAAGGAAAATCTTAAAGATAAAAAATGAACAGTATATACTAGGTACTAACCAGGAAATAAGTGAAATATTCACCAGGACTGAGAAGTAGCCCATAAGGAGTACTTTTCATGCTTACGTTGCGCCATCCATTGAGACTCCCAAACTTCGGATCAATTGCAGTTGGAAAAAGTAGTTTATGTTGTGTGTAAGATGACTTGGTCAAATTTAAGCGCATCAGATGATAAAATCCTTTATGGGAAGATCCTATGGACAGATAACTAAATTCTTTTGTGAGCTTCTCTTTAGCAAAATAAATATGGTTAGGCCAGACTGAAGCACTATCCTTTCTCCAAGGCAGCTTCTGACGAGGTATGAGCCACCTAAGACCTTTTGTTGTCTCAGAGTATTCAATGGGTTGGTTAGCTGAGAGCCAGTCTGAGAGGACAAAAACTTGTAGGTGTCCAATCATCCCCTAAGATGAAAATTTTTAAGATGATTAAACTTTACTAAAATGATGAACAAAGAATATATAGCGAGTGAACAAAACCTGGAGTACAGAAAAAATATTTTCATTTAACTTTTGGCATCATGTGGCTTCAGAGTGCTTACATGTAGATTCTTTGAAGGGTCGGGAACAACAAAATTGGTACTTCCAGAGTTGAGATTGCCTATTGCACCAAGATTTGAACAGGACAGAGAAAGAATAGCAGCCGTCAGGGATGTTGCTAATATTCCCGCTGTCACAAACGAGTGTAGAGCAGTTGATATTGCAGGGGTCAAATCTGTATAAACTGAGTGTTAAAAGCGTAGTATATAAAGAGTTTTTTTTTTTTTTTTATTTGGGTCCTCTCGATCTCAATTCTCAATGAAAAATGTCCAAGAGATGTTACAGTGCTCTAAAATGAATTATTCTTACAGTGCTTCACTTCAAGCCTGTTTGATGCCAAATTTTGGTTGCCTGAAATATCATTGACTTTCTCTGCAGGGATAGCAATGGACACTACGCTCTGAGTTGAGGCCTGGATGGTCAACGAGTATAGAGCTCTTGAAAGTTCCTTAAACCTGCAAAAATGTATTTAGGCCCTTTTGTTTAAAGTTTGCTGCAGTTCTTCAAAGTTTATGAAGAAAGCTACTACGAAATGATTAATTGTGATTCTATGATGTCAATAACGTAGTAATCACCATATGCACCTGCCTTGTAAGTCTCCCCCCATCCACATCTACCATGGAAGCCTCAAAGCCAAAAACTGGCTTCGTAAACTCAACTATCACCTTGATATTAGGTTCCTTTGTAATGCTTGGTGAACTGGTACTTAGTCCCACCCCAGGCTTGGTAGAATCTTAGAAGAAAATTCACCATTTAGACCCATGGTAAGCTATAAAAATAATTACCCGAACTACTCTGGAGAGCACAAACGGGAAGAACCTACCATAGAGAAATGTAAGCAAAGGAACAGGTGAGACAGGAGTGCCTGTTATGCCAGTAAGAAAACTTGCTTGTAGTTCAACCGTGATTATTTCTGTCTTTGGTATATTTTTGAGCTGCAAAATGCAAAGTAGTGGTCACCTTAAACTGAATTTCACCCTTAGGAAGCAGTGACATCCTTCAGAGAAATTGGATAGAAATATTTAACAAAATTGAATATGGCTGCTTACTTTGAAAACAAATCTGCGGTTCATACGGGATTTACTCTGAATAGCTATTAAGTTACCGGAATTCAAATGAACTGCATTTAGGATCTGCTCTGTTGAATTCATAATGGGAATGCTGAAGTCCAAGAAAATTTCCAAGTCCTCTATTTTATTAGTTGCAAGGACTGTTCTAGGGACCCCTTTGATCTCCAACTCATAGGCTGGCAGGGACGTCCACAGATCAACCACCACCGGTCTTCTATCTAAGACAATCATTCAAGTATGAATAATAGACAATCAAAACGACATATGATCAATACATGATTCAGTATTCTCAATGAACTAAAATGGAGTCTAATTCCTTACCAAAGCGAATTACTATAGTGGAGCCATTTGTCCTCGTAAAACCATTTCCAGCTTTATCTGTACAGAAGTTATCTGCCATTCTAATTACCACACGACCATATATACTATCTGAGGAAAGGATTATATCAAGGGTGTATCTGATGTTAGGTTTGATTATGTGGAGTGAAGATGCATCTACATTTGCTGGACCGTTTATAATGACCTGCAGAGAAGAATAAGATTTAAAGTAAATGTAATCTTCAAAAGGAATAACAAGAATTTTTCTTACAGTTGACAAATTTCACAAACTCATTCACATAACAGAGATATTCTTGAGATTCTATTAAAAGCTTTCAGCCAGAAGGTTACTTACATCACAGTTTGATGTATTCACACATTTGAAGCCACCCTTTCCAGTGCAAGTTTCACTGAATTTAATGTCAATTGTTATCTTTTCAGCATTAGTGTAATTCTGTTTGCTTAAAATTGTTGCAGTTGGAGGAATTGTATCTGTCCAAAATAAATAAATAATGAAACCCACAAGAAGAAAAAATCCTAACATAAGAATGTAGGGTAGAATCCAGGCCCTTCTTGCAAGACCATGAAATTATCTAACTGCCTGCCAAATTGATAATTACTCATTGAAGCATAACTGTTGTCTTATGGAAGCAGAGAAAAAGCTTAGTAATCTGATTGATACTTTCCAACTGCTGAGAAATAAACGGAAAAGTGGAACAGATTTACTTACCAATGAACCATGAATGAGCTGATGAGTTTCTCTCCCCACTGACGGTTGTGACATTAAGAAGAAATTTGTGTGCACGATTTACCGTCAGGTTTTTGAACACGATAGCATCAGGAGGACAGACTTTCAAGATTTGGCCATCAAGCTGTACATTACATGTTACATATCTTAAAATCACTTGCAGACATCAATAAGTTCATGTAGTCTTCTAGCTGTGCCATTAATAGCAAATAACAGCTGATAAGGTAAATTCAGGTTTGCAACTGATTACAACTACATATTCCTACCACTGCTAGGTTAGTAGCTGAGGGACCTCATTGAGGACAGCCGATTAATTGCAGGAAAAAAGGACTCATCTATCCAGGCACAAACGCAGTGCAGTAAGAAGAATGCGAGGCACAAGAGTACAGATATCTTCCTTAGTTTTTAGCCAAAACATTTATATGTCAAATTAAGTGCAGATTAACATTCTCATGCAATGTTAAGTCTACATAATGGGAAGGCTTAAGATCACAAACAAACTATCAAACTACCCAAATAATTAATGATACCTCACAATGAGTAGAACAGCCATGGTTATTACAAGCATCAGAGCCGTCTAGCCTCTTAACAGAGTAATGAAAAACAGCAGTAGAGAACCTTGACCATTTCGAAGGAGCTCGATCGAAATAAAGTAAAATAGTTGAACCAGCTGAGTTTATTACACCTACTACCATCAACATTACAAGAGAAAGACCTAGTTTAAGACACTTTAGCAAACCCATTTCAGGACCTGCTATGTACTTGACATTTTAGCGAATAAACCAGGAAGATGGACTTTGATTGCTGGTGACCACAAGAAGTAGCTGAGACTTGAGATTGTTTGCTCTTTCGTGGCTTTAGGTCTAGTAACTGTGAAAAGGTGGAGCAACCACCACAACTGTTATTGTCAGTCTCATAACTGCTTGTTTAAAGAGGTTCACATTCTTCATTAACTACCATGGCCAACTCAAACAAATGAATCATATATGTTGTGCTGTTTTTCTTGTTTTTCCTTTACTTGGCTGTATTAGATTTTCACCCCAAGTGCTTCTTTTTCAACACTGCATTAATATCTCATAAGCAAATCCGCATAAACCTCTGAGATCACTTCATATCTGTTTTCTGTTTTGCGGTTATAAAAATGGTTCAAAAAAACATACTAAAAGATATTAATACAGAAACTTTTTCTTAAAACAAACCATGAAGCACATTCTTGAATCTTAATCTTGAATATACAAGACAAAAATTCTATTGATGTATTCGTTTCACGGAACGCTACTTATGGATTCCAGTCAGATTGACTACAGCACCCATTGCAACGCAATGGTGGCACCAAATGCAAGTAATCATTAAAGGCCGAAAGCGATTAAATTGAAGGGAAAGATGGTTGACAAATGCTGTCCTTTTAATTTAATAATTTCTTCATTTATTAATATGACTTTGAATTGCTAAATCCCTGACGATACACTGTTTTTGCAGTCCTCGAAATTTATTGCTTACCCTTAAATACCAAGGAAATGCCAAAACTGGAGAGCAGAAGATGACAACTGTCCAAATGTCCTACGTTTTACCAAGCTATTAAATCAAAATTTGTGATGGACCAAACTAGGTGGTCCTTCATAAAAGTTCAAGGATCAACGTTTCCAAGTTAATGTAAAATGAATTAATTAATGCATTTCCATTGTCAAGTTTAACTCAGGCTCTAATGTACACGTCTGCAGTCTTCTTGTTCAGTACAGGTTCTGGAAGAATAGAATGTATTCAATCTCTTAATCACCATCGACATTTAGAAAATACCAAGAACTCCAAAATTAACACTATAAGAGCCATTTCCTTGGCCTTAAAACCAAATTGCGCAGATAGAACAAAGAGTTGAGAGCAGGCACAGGGGAATTACTTAACTCATTCACCAACAAAAATATTTAGTATTTACGATACTCTCGCTGTAACATTTCTGGACCAGACATTTACAGTCACGGTAATACTTCGACCCAAAATGAAATGTCATTGTGATTGGAACTATAATTCTGTACAGGGTTATGTTACTATGAATGATTTGACTTTCTAGGTGGCAGAAGGGATTAGATCTTCAATTGTAGTCGAGTCATTAGCATCTTCCTCTTCCATCCAGTGTAATTTAGGCCCCTGAAAACCATAAAATCATGAGATGTCTGGTCATACAGAAAAATTGAAAGTCTTTCAATTTTTGCTGGAAATATGTTGAGCTACGGTTGGAGGAAAAAACGAGGGCGTTACTCATGAGTGCACTCCCACTATATTCTTATTCTTTTAAAAGAAATCAATAAAGCTAAATCACATCACATGAAGATAACTTATTGTACCTTTCCTTGCCGTATGATTTTTGGAGAAGCACCTGTCATGTCAACTACAGTTGAAGGTTCAGCCACTCTAACACCACCATCAACAACAAAATCAAGTCCCTAAAATATGAATTGGAAAAAAAAAAAAAAAATCACCTAAAGGATTCAGGATGAACCATAATTACACTTTCAAAATTCACAGAAAGCTTCATATGAATAAAAACATTAAGCCAAAATAAAGAATTTAAATTAAATTGCATAATCATGTGATTCACAGTCAATACCATTTGAAACTTGTTTGCATCAAATTGAAAGCAAAGCTAGCAAATGACCTTAACAAAACAGTTTTTAGTAAGTAGTAACCGTACCTCTGGTCCATATATATCAGCTATCACTACTGGATCTATCATCCAGTCATTCTCCTTCGGCCACTTGACACTGTGACAAGGAACACAGATTCAGTTTAAGATCCTAATGATATCTGAGACATAGAAGAAACAGATAAAATCTATAAACTTGCTTAATCATCAATCACCAAAAAAAAAAAAAAAAGTCACTTCAGGTTTATCAGCATCAAAAGCAAAAAATAGAAGAGATTACAAAAAGCGAAAACAAGAAAACTAAACCTGTTTTTCACATTTCTTATCATACTAACTCACAAGTATAATAGATAAAGCAAAACAACCTTGTGGATATTAATGGGGCATCCATCTTTTCCAGTATAGCTTGGCATATGGCATCATCAGGAATACGGACACCCACATTTTTTCTCCAAGAATATTTGGCTGTTGTAGTACCGTATCTTATACATTGTTTAGGCAATTCTTTGCTGGCAGTTAAAATGAAAGTGTACTGTTCCATAGACACATTGTCAGGACAAATTATCCATTTTAAACAGTAGAGGAACCTAATTTCACCATAGACAAGTAAGACAAATGCAATTCAGGAAATCAGCACAAGAAATATGATGGCAGAAGATGCAAAGGAAACAAGCCCAATGATCGGACCATGTTTCACGCAGGGACTCTACCATGCCAAAAATTTTCAAGATGGCTGTAAAATTCTTTGGAAGCTTTTCATAGGAAATTCGCAATAAAGACTATCTGTCAGGGGAAATTTTTTTTTTGGAAAGGTCGTAAAGATATTGAAGGACATGCTCTGAAAAGCCATTTTATGGCAGTCAGATCCAGCATCTCTCATATCATCTACAATTACAGTGAAGAGCCAGTATAAAGGCTCTTGAACACCAGCAATAGGTCCTGATATTTAGCCCGCTAGCAATCATAATAAGATGTAGAAATACTTACAGGTCCAGGTAAGCAGTGTTTGACAGCTCGAAATATGTTTGCATGTCCTTGGCCATCACCACAAGGGAACCCAGTTGTATATATATCTATATCTCTGAGAGAGCGGCATAAGATACTAAGAGGCTGCATGATCAAGAAGAGAGATCTAAGTTGCATACAACAAGATCCATGATAAAAACATGGATGATAAATGTACTAATATCAACAACTACTATATTTTCTGCCTCTAGCAACCAAAAGAAGCAGATTCACTAATTTCCAAACACGTTATATAGGGAACAGAGCTTTAAATCACACTAAAGTGGTAACCGATGAGCGCAATATTCCTTGCCTTAGAGGGTTCTATATTCTTTATCCTGCGATACGAAAAAATAAACATACATTGTCACAAAGAGGTCCAAAACAGAATATGTGAACGTAGTCAGGGTAAAGAACACATCTACCTGCGAAGACGTTCAATGGCTGAGTGGCTTTTCAAATGACAAACTATCGCATACCTAAGCAAAAAGCAAGCATTAACAACCCTTAAATATGAGACAAAAATCAAAGATTATCAGAATTTGAACACTTTGATAATATTAAATTAATAAACAATGACACGAATTCTTCTGATATTTTATTAATCACAAATTAAAGTCGCTAGTCAATTTACCTATTTTAATAATACAAAGAGTTCAGTCACAGGGACAATGAATGAAATAAAATAAGAAATTTAAACTTCAAATTTCAAGCTTTCAGATACCAGAACAGTGCATGTCAATTTAGTAACTTTCTTCTTCTTTTCTTCCAATATAAAAACTAAGCAAGACACATTCTCAATACTCTAATCTCTTCCTTCTTCGCACTCACCTTATGGATTCTAGGTGAATCCCTTTGACCTGACCAATGCTTCTGCCACTTTCTGTAATTTGATTAATTTACTTTTTCAGCTTTTTTAAGCTCAGAATTATGGAAGAAAAAGAAACCTATTGGAAATTGGTGGGAATACCAAGTGGCACAAATGGTGATGAAATCATAACAAAAATATTGATTATTTAGGACTTTACATCCAAAACGAAAATCTTAAGTCTTTAAGAGACGAAAAAGCTGCTGTAGAGATCAGAGAAATCCTCTTTAAGGACAAAATTAGTACATAATTGCGTAAAAAAAAAAAATGCACACTTGAAATTAAGGCATGTCATTCAACAAAGGCAACCACACATTTGAAGATACAAAGCATTCAGATAATTGGAGAAGCCTCAAAGTATTATAGAGAGAAAAGTGGTGTCATACACAGTGTCAGTAGGAATGACTCCCACAGCTCCCTCTTTCAAAAGTTCAACAACAGGTTCCAATTTCCAACTGTCTGCCCCTGACGGATCAACTTCAACATACAACAATCCATCCTCCTAATATGTAAATCAAATAAGATCATTTAAACAAACAACCAACAGAATGCGACCCTAACATTAAATTAATCATAACCCACAGAAAACCTTCAAATTCAATCATACGGGAAGCACTATGGTATCAGCTCAATATTGTTGCTAGACCAATGACATTGTGAAAATTGAATTTGATTTCATTACCAATTTGACGTTGAATGTTACGTACATGACATTCATGTACGCCATGGATGTAATGTTTATTTTAAGACTCATTTCTTGCAGTGAGACTCGCGCTATGCACTTTTAGCATTCCCCAAACAAATATTGAAGGGAATTGCTACGGTAATCGGATATTACTCAAAAACAAAATTTAGCCATCCAACATCATCATGCAACATACTATAAGAAATGTTTATCAACCGAATTGGTTAAAAAAAATAAATGGTATGACAGTAACAAGAACACTATAAATGTTGACCATTATAAATATAGGGTTAAGCAAAGTTCCCCACACTTAAGTATTGAAGATTATTGGAAGCTAAAAAATTATTCTAAACGACACTGTCTCAGTACACCCGAAATGTACACTCATGCAACCAAAAAGTGGCGGATTATTGTTAACAAGTTAAGTTCATTTCATAAGAATTAAAAATAAATAAATAAATAAAATGATATTTTAAGTTTGTCCGTTTCTTTCTTATCAAAAGCAAACAATTGAGGGACATTTGAGCGCATCGCCATGGTACCGAACAAGTAAAGTTACCGGTCCGGGAATCACCATTAACTTACTGTAAACTTTACAAGATTCTGTCATCAACGATAATTACCGGACCGGTATCCGCCCATTCGAATAACTGAAATCAGGTGTACAAATACAATGAGCCTAGCCAGAGTTAATGGGTAGCGAGCATGAGCGCGCAGATAAATGGGTTATTAAAAACGAAAGAAGTTATAAATACTTTCTGAAAGCGAAAAAGGAGGCGGAGACGGAGCAGACCTTGGTGTAGTGAGGAGCGGAGTATTTTAGACGCTTAGGACTTCTCTTGACAGCCATGGCCGGGACACGAAGTCGGGTGGGCTTGGGAGCGTCGAAGGAGACACGGCTTGGAAATGGAGCGACGCGGCCTGTTGCTGTTATCGTTCTCGTCGCCACTGAGTGTGAGCGTAACAAGAACGTCGTGTTGCGACCGTACACCTGCGTTTCCACCATCTTCTTCCTGACGCTTCAGCTTAACCGCTTCCAACTTTTTCTGAGAGGAAGAGCGTCCCTGCAACTTTCCGTATCAAACTAGAAATGTTTTTTCAGCTCTCTTTTTGTCTTTTAGTTTACACTAAGTCAAACGACGTCGTTATCTTACCATCGCTTGGTAAAGGTTGATTCGTATAAATTCCGGTCAAGTCGAATGTTTT
Organism: Boswellia sacra; assembly: GCA_013180625.2. Lineage (NCBI taxonomy): Eukaryota > Viridiplantae > Streptophyta > Magnoliopsida > Sapindales > Burseraceae > Boswellia > Boswellia sacra. Next base: position 588,112 of record SNVD02013892.1, read on the forward strand.
CCTTATTGGTAATGGATTTTTTACCTTCAATTATTTAAAATTATAATTTATCATCGCAAATTTATAACCCATATTAACCAAAATTTGCACAAAATTGTATCACATATCTTCCTTTTTTAACTTGTATATGAAATATTATACCAGCTCACCTCATTCAGTTCACCTCAGTTTTCAAAATCAATCAATAAAATTCGTATGACCTAAGGGGCTGCAACCTGTTTGGACCCCATACGTATCTTAAAATATTTTAAGAAAATATCAACGTTCAGCCAACTCAAACTCAAATCACTTGTTTAATGGTTATAATATTTCAATTAAACTATAATACCATCGGCTACATGACACTCGTGCATGCAATAAACTAATTTTGCAAAATCAAATACATCACATGCCAACATGAGCAGCAATATACATATGTACATAAATTTTCCAACTTAGATTATTTCAATCTCACTCTTTCAAACCATAACAAGCACAAAAACCGCGACCAGTGCGCCACCAAAACCATTTTCATCATGAATAATTAAAAGGGTTATGCACTCCATGCGCTGCTCAAGCTACCCAAATAGTGGTTTTAAAACTTAGGCTGAGATAACAAACCATCCACAAGATAAATACTTCAAAAAATATCAAAATAAAATTCAATAACTTTCGTATGGAAGATGAAACTTATTTATGGATTAACACTAGAAAATCATTACTAAGGTCAAAATCAATAACTAAAGGAACAATACATGGCATGAGATTCTAAATTCTCCAAAATCAGCTCAAAAGCCTTTATAAAATGTTGAATCTCCAATATGAATGCTCTTCACTTATCTTGGCGGAGGGGGAGGAGGGGGAGGCATGTGGGATTTTGCAAAACCCACCCAGGCCACAAGGCCAACAGCTAGTATTACCCATCCAAATATGTCATATTTCAGATCACTGCTTTTCTTCTTCTTTGCAGTCTGAAAAAGGGAGAGAGAGTAATTAGCTGAAGAAAAAGAATGGTTAACTGATAGACAAAACTGAGACAGAGTTAAACCTAATCATACAATCTTCGTACACAAGAAAACAAATATTCTAAAATGCGATGTCGGTCATTGTGCTCATGCCTTAACATCACCATGAGTCAAAGCCTGTAGGTACGCTAAACCATGCAATTTACTTAGAATAATGATGATGCTAATAGATGCATAATATTTCTTCTCTAAAATAATTATGTCTGCAACCTATCAATTATTGGAGGCGTGAACAGAAATGCAGGCCAACAGAGAATCAAGACCAGAAAGCATCTAACACTCCTTTTCCTCCAAACCACTCAAGTAACCATTGTTATTGAACTATTTATCATTAAATGTACACAATATAGAGCTTAAACGGCTAACACAGACAAGAAGTAATGAAGCATTATAAATAGAAGAAAATACCATACTGGAAGTACTGCACTGCAAACACAAGTTAAGTCATCACCTTTGTGCCTGAAGAAGTAGAAGAAGGTCCAGCACTTGCACCCATAGCTTGTTGAGCTAAACCACCGTGCTTATGGATCTCCATGTGTAACTCTGGAGCCTAACAAATCAATTGAAATACTACATAAATTCAATATAAAGAAACTCACTCCAAAAAGACAAAGTACAGTTGAGGTCAGGTAAAGAAAAAGAAACTTAGCAAAAGCCAATACTGTAAACAGTTCACTTCTACTTATACCTACAATGTCTCATCCGAAAACAAGAAAGCCCTGACTATACCATCCATAGCAATAAATCATCAGAGAATTGACATACATCAAGAATTTTTAGACATCCAATCTTATAACTGTCCAAATCTATTGGAACTCAGATAACTTTAAAAGGGCGAAGCAACCAACATAAGTGATCAAGTTCTTAACACTTAGGAGAGCCCACATACTTCTATCTAATTTTAGACATGCTTTTTATGTCGTCACTCAGGAGGCCTCCAACAAGACAAGCATTAAAAGTTAATTTATTTTCATCTTCAGCTAGAAACTAAAATTTTGCAACTCAAAGAAGAAATTACATCTCCATTGCTACTACAGCAGTTGGTGCGCATAAAACATAATTGCATAATATGAAATTATGTTAGGCCCATAACTTGACACTTCTTAGGCTTGTTAACGAACTTTGATATGTAAGGATTTAAACAACAATCCAATCCGCATAAACGATAAATATAAATTTTTCTGAAGATTGTAACCAATAAAAGTAACTGATAGAGAAGTACCTTTGCAGACACTTCAAGAGACTTCTGATAAAGTTCATTCGAGGGATCCTACAGAAACAAGATATTGTTCAATCACACATTAAGAGCTTCTACATTTCAACACCAACCCCCAAAAAAAATTAATTAATATAAAAATAACAATAATAATTATAAAATAATAATACCTCATCAACTGCTTGCTGAAAGTACTGAGTTGCCTTGCTAAAATAGTCCTTAGCCTCCTCCAAATCAGGAGTCAAAAACGCAAGAGAAGTGTGAGCATTTCCCAGGCACCACAAAGAATCATGTCTGTTGGGGGCAACCATCAATGCCTCCTCCAACTTTGAAATCGCATCTGTTACATTCGTAAATTATAATTACAAACCAACAATTTCACACTCAAAAGTAACCACTTCTGACTTAGCCCATCAAATACAGTTATTATACTTGTACATACAATAAACTTAATGCTAATAATAATAATAATAATAATAATAATATATTAAATCAATTTAACCAAACACGTCTTACCTAAAATCATTTTTTTTGAATCTGGAATATTTTGAAACTGAGACAACTCTAGCAGAGCGCCACCCCATTTGGTTAAATTCTGCAACCAAATAGAACCAGATTAAATAATTTAAAATGCAAATAAAAATCGCTAAATAGAAACAGAGTTATAAATAAAAAATTAAAAAAAAAAAGTGAAGGGGGAGACGAACATCGGCATCGAGAGGGTCCTTGGCGTAGGTAGCTTCGGCGGTTTTGCGAGCGTGCTCGAAGATCAGCAATCTATCAAAGTCGCTTTGCATATCCATGGCTCGGCCTCCGTTTTCGGCCTCTCAGTCTACGGTTTTGTACGGACAACTGATCCTCCAAGGACCACGTTTTGAGTGTTGGTAACCCTAGACAAACTCTGAAGCAACTTCCTTAATAGTGTACTCGACACTCGAAGTTCGAAGGCGGTTTGGGTTTTATGGTCAAATTACCCTAATCCTAATTTTTATTTTTTAAACCAATTATTTTAAATGTAGCAAAATCATGTAAATAAATATTATTCTTGTTTTAAAAAAATGAAATATATAATACAACTATATTTTTAAGATAATAAATTATAATTGCTTTGAGTAAAATTATTAAAGATCAAGATATTTCCCCAACAAAAAAAAAAAAAGAAAATTTATTGGCGCTATCTCTCCTCGCTCTCCTCGTTACCTAAAAAAAATTTCTTCTAACAAGGTTCACTTAAAATATTTATTTCTTATAATAAATATTAAATTTGTGCTGTTCTTACTTTAATTTTTATCAATATATAATTACTTTATTAAAGAAACCTTTTGATTGATATATGAGGGGGTTTTTTACCCCCAATTTTTTCATCAATACATCCGCTTACTTAATAAATCCTTTTATTAAATTTTAAAATTAATCTTTGTTTTATAACTCACCTTAATACCCTATTAATCATTTTTTTTTAAATATCATAAGGCATCGCCTCCAAAGTTATTTCTTTATTTTCTAACATTTTTAAAATATTATTTTTTTCCAAAATTAACATTTACCAATACATTTAAATTAATATCAATCACATATTATTTTTTAAATTAAAAAAAATTAAAATAAACTCAACCGCATATTATTTGCAAATTTCAAAAATAAAAACTCAAAATACACAAATAAATAATACTTTATGATCCTCAATTGTAATTTTATTAAGTGATGGTTTTGTAATTGATTTTTTTTTTTCTAAAGTTGGTGCATTAATCAAACTTTGGATGCAAATAACTCCGCCTTTTATATATTTGTGTTCAAAATTTTGTCCTAGCATGTCTCTTCTTCTTTTCCTATTGATGCAGTTAAGTTTTGTCCATTGTTTAAATTTACTTTTTATTTGATTTAAGGTTTTAACTTATTCAAAATAGGTATTTCTTTTTTATTTTCTCGCTGGTAGATTATAAAGTTTGTACACAAATAAATAAATAAGTAAACGTACCTGTAGTCTTTGAACTCATTGGTTTTTTTAGCCATATACATATATATTAGAGAGAGGATGCTTTGACATAAGCTTTTTAAGACAAAACTAAATATAATTTTATAGTAATTGATCTACAAAATCTAATAATTAAGTTAATTGATGAGTTGACAGTATTAAATATAATTTATAAATTTTTATTTTCAAACATTAGATTTTATTAAATTAATAACTCTAAATTTGTGTTAATAACTGTAGTTAGATTGTGTAGAAAAATATAAAATATTTTTAAAAAAATGAATCGAGTAAAGGATGAATATCAACAACCACCCGTCTGCTTTGCATTAATCACCGGGGAAAGGTTTTCTAATCTCATTCACCACCCCTGTGTTTTCAGAATTTCGTTATTTCCCACCCTAACTACCAGTTGCCGTCAGTCAAATCTGATATTAAGCTATAGAAGTGCAATTACGCATTTACCCTGAGAAGTAATAAAAAGAATTAAACTACAATACTAAAAACTTATTTTATTTATTTAGTTTTAAATAAACTTCCTCTTCCTCACATCTACTCTTTCACAAGAAAAAAAATTATCAGCCATCCTCTTTGAGCTTTGCGGTGAATGGTTTTTTTGAGAGATGTAGAAAAATACTTTGGTTTTACTTATCTCAATAATCCAAGCAAAGATACCATAGAAAAATCAGAGATGCAAAGATAGTTTCAATAATAAACTAGATCAAACTCAAATCCTGTTTTATGTGTTACACAATTTTCAATATATTTTACATTCAATATCAACAACATATTTTTTTTAAAATTCAAAATAATTTAAAATCAATCATATATTCTTAAATTCTATTAAAAACAAAAATACAAAATCACAAAAAGAACGTATCTTTTAAGTGTTGTTGATAAGTGACCGGGCATTTGAGGTTTTAACAATTTTTTTGAGTAGGTCAAGTTGAATATCAATTTTGCCCTTCCAAGTTCCAAGCTTGCTAATTTCAAATCGCATCAGGCTTCACTCTTTAGGGATGCAATTGAAAGAATTCGGAAACCACAGGGGTAATGAAAAATCGAAAGCGAAAATCTTTCTCTAGTTGATATCACGCAAAACACGAGGGTGGTCGGTGACGTTCACCCAATGAGGAAAAGCAGCATCACTCAGTCTGTACAGCGGTGAATCCTTTCCAGCCCATCGATTTCATGGTAGTTTAGTTGTGGTCTGAAGCCCAGATTATTGTATTACAGGTGTGTACATGAAGGGCCGAACTATAAACCATTGGGCCTCCTAAAACAACAGTAGTTGGACCTCACGAATATGTTGTGCACCATATTAGAGTCGATATGGAGGCAATTTTGGCGTGAAACTGTGGGTACAGTGGCTGTAGTAATTTTAGTATGATTAATGAGTTTAATAAGTTAAACAACATCCTTCTATGCTCTATTATTTTTCTGTTTTCTAAAAAAATAAAAAATTAAAGTTCAAACCGTGATAGATTTAAGTGTCTTGGTAAGTCAAATTTAGACTAAGATATTAGAGGAAACTACTATTTGTGATGCACAATTAAATCGGTGATTAGCCACAATATTCAAATCAATTTTACTAATTTTATAATTTTCAATAAGGATGGAATGCTACAAATACCTTAAACATTTGATCCTCCCATCCATACTTATTTTTATAAAAATCTAACTTTGATTTTAGGTAAATTAAAATTTAATTTTTATAACAATCTATCTTATCATCTTTTGCGACAATAAGAATGATATAGAACGTGTCCGAATTACTGCACAGGGGTTGCACATAACCAGAGAGTTAAAACTGTAAAACTATAATGATTTGTACACTTTTTTTTTAATAATGAAGTATTTATTTACCTATTTTGCTTAGAGCGGATCATTACTTGTTTATGTTTACTTTTAATTAAAATATTTAATTGATTTTATATTTATATTATTTACTTGGCAACGTATATATCATTAAAACAAAATACATTCAAACTAATTAATTGTAATTAACTGCACAAGTTTAAAATGTCTTAACAGTTCAATAGATCAAATGTCCATAACTTTTATTAGATTATGTGTATCTTTTAATATGATTAAATCAATATGACATAAAGTAAAAATTAGATTTTAGGCAAAGTATAAAGATTCGAATATAGCATACCAAAAAGCCATAGTGCGCCTATATCGTAGTAAGAATCCAAGATGATCAAACAACATTGTCTTGAAGTTGATCCGTCACCGTTTTAGGTTACATTGCAACCAATTTTCACCTAACCACATATAGAAAATAATAAATGAACAAATATAAAGATTATTACAAGTTGATGTAATTAAAAATTGGAGCGGTCGGGTGCTCACGGGACATAACAGGAGGCTTGTGATCTTTTTGATAAAGAACCCATTTGAATTTACTTCAAATTATTGACTTTCCACTGATCAATCAATGGATATAGACCCATTAGCCCCTAAGAAAATAATTTGCCAGCTAATTTTACACACAATTCATGTTTTTTTAATTAATTAAATGTCCCCACACTGTACCCTCTATAATGTTTCTAGAATGACAACTATGTATGTTCGCTTTATTATGGGCTTCATACTCATTTCTTCGGTCACATCATTTTGATAATATTTTACATTAAGTTATGGTTATAAAGGCCTATGTGAAGAATATTCAAGTGACAAAATAATAAATATTAGGTATTTATTTACAAAAAGATGATGGAATAGGTGTTTATTACGAAATGAATTATTGCTTTTTATTATTCATTCCATTGTCAATAATTGAATATTTCTATTAAGTATTAATCGATATTAACGTAATTATTGTAATTTGTTGAGATATTCCCTCTCTTAATAATCAAATTTGTAATTCTAAAGATATTCTTTATTCACAAAATTTGATGTGCAGGACATTTCCCATGAAGTGAAGCGGTGACGTTTACATTATTGAGAAGCGTAATTACATTGTAAATGAAAAATGTAACGGGTGTGTGAGCATAAGAAGAAGGTGACAAAAATGTATTAGCTAATATCGAGGTTTCCTAAGCCAAATGAATGGTGTACTATTCTTGTTAAATTTTATTTTAATTTATAATCAATAAAATATGTGATAATTTTTCAAATGATGAGATAATATATATAACTTATTATTTTATAATGAAATTTGATTTGACTAAAGAGTCAGGATGCAATGAAGATAATGTGGAGGCGACGTGGTGTAAGATTACTCAGATTGATTTGTTGGAGAAGCATAAACATTTAAGGGTGATGTGATCTTATCGGACGGCACGGAGTTAGCTCTCGCCGACAACTTCTAATTTTGTCAGTTGTCACCTTCTTTTCTGATATTCAAATTTACACCCTCGCTCTCTTTATAGCCTGAACCCAATCTAACAAAACGATCCTTCCACTTCCAATACTACACTCACTAAACACGACGGGAGTTGAATTGGAAGGGCCCAGAATTATAGATTTTGATGTTCAAATTATATTATAGATATTTTGAAAGAGTTGTTCAATTGAATCTTTATTTTCTACCTCATCATTATCTTTGGACTGTAAAAGTTGTTCTTTCTTCATGACTTAAAAATAATATATATTTATTAAATCAAATTCAATATTCAAGATTTTCGAGTGACACCCCTATAAATTATGATTTTAATTTTGATTTACGATTTATAAAGGATTTTGAGTGCTAACGCGAATTAAAACTTACAAGACAGAAAATAATATGAATATGTTTTTTGGGGTTTTCTTTATATTCTTTCTAATAATTTAATTTAAAGATAAAATTATCAAAACTTATAAAAAAATAAGGATTAATGAGTAAAAAGGAAAAGGGAGTTGAATAGTGCTATTCGCCTTAAAAATATCTAAAATTCGACAAAAATATTTAACAGAACCGAACCTGCTGCAGCGCTCAGAATTCCACGTATTTAAATTCAAAACAAAAGAAAGGCCACATCCACAGCCACAGAAAGGGAAAAACCTGTAATCATTTTCAAAATCTAAAATAAACGAAAATGGCAAAAACCGCAATTACGAGAACCTGGAAAGGTATTTTAGGCCTAACTGAGTATAAATACAACAAAAATCGTCCCTTGTTACACATTAAACACACACACGCTCACGCTCTCTCTCTCTCTCTCTCCATCTGTCGAGTGTGTTGTAGGTGGCACAGTTTGGCAGAGATAAAAAAGGTACCCTCTCTCTCTCTCTCTTCTTCTATTTCTTGGATCCCGAAATCTAGGGTTCGTCTGGCCATGTAAATTCTCCAGCTCAAGCTTCGTGACTTTCGCATTTCAAACAAGTATCTACTTGGAACTTGTTTGGTGTTTGTAATTTTAATCTTGATTTTGTTGAGCTTGATTGTTCTGTTACTCTCTTTGTTTGTTGGTTCTATTGGTTTAGTATTAGAGTCGTTTGCTTTGTGTGGTTTCTGTGTGGGATTAGTATTTTTAGCCGAGCGCGTGCTTTGATATCTGATGCTCATCTGGTTAGAGATCGAGTCTTAGGCTTGGTTGCATTTAATTTAAATATTGAAAGTGCCTTGTCTGACTTCAGGAATAGAGAATATGTACATATATATATATGTATGTATGTATATATTTCCTTTCTTTTTTTTTTTCATTTAAATTGGAAGAGATTATTGTGGTCGTGGAGTGGTTTTATTATTATTTTTTAGAGTATTTTTGGGAAATGCATTCTGGAAACTATTTTAAGAATCTTAAGATTTTTGTTGATTCTGAAGAAGAGATGCATTTTTTTAAGTTATTAGTGAGGGTGAATATCAATTTCGTAGACCGTATTTTGTATGGCCTTGCCGTATGTTCATGGAGTAAAGTCACATAATATTTACATATTATGTTGTATTATCAAATGGGATACCTTGTAAATGCTGATTGGTTGGTTATTTTCATTGCGATTTAGGCTTAGTTATCATGCTATGTTTTCTTATGCGTGTAGTCCGTTGAAAAATCTTTTTTTTTTGGTGTTTTTTTTAACCGATTTACGTAATTGTTTATGTACTATTTGTAGCAATTCTCTTTGTATTATCCTGGATACATAACTTTTTTTTTCTTTTAAAGTGAGGATTTAAATTTGTGCTATCATGACAGGATTTGGAAGATGGACAACATGCATAGCTTTTGGCAATTGGGTGATGAGCTTCGAGGGCAATCAAAAGTCTCAGAGGACCAATTGTGGTCAAGGGCTGCCTCAAGGTTGGCTGAGCAGACAAGGTCTAAGGGGGAACGCATGAATAACCTTGATCTCTCAAAGGGCCCCCCTGATATGAGGCCTAGGGATAAAATTTTGTATCATGAAGATAACAATTATGAGAACTTTAACTTTAACTTCAACAGGTTGAGTCTGGACTCCAAAGTTGCTGAAAATGTGAGCAAAAATTCCTTCAGAAATGGTGTCTACAACATGAATGCGGTGTACCAGAAGAACAGCGGCCAAAATATGGGAAACCTGATGTTTAACAAGTATAGCGGAAATAATCTCAGTGTTAATGAGGCCGACAACAATAGCAATAACAACAATGATAATAACAGCTTAAATAATGCAGTTGACAAAAGGTTCAAGACTTTGCCTGCAACAGAGACACTTCCACGGAATGAGGTGCTTGGAGGATACATCTTTGTCTGTAACAATGACACGATGCAGGAGGATCTAAAGCGTCAGCTATTCGGTATTGTTTTCTTTCTTAGTTAAATTTTAACTTTTTTCCATTGTCCTTCTCTTGGTAACTAGTCAAAGGTGAACTGTCAATCTAGTGGCATTTATTTGTTTCGTGCATGGGTGAAAATTCTTAACCTTGGCAGTATGTGGCTTGACGCAAAACTTAAGGGGCAAACTTTTTATGGTGTGATGTCAAGAATTAAATGGCACGGTGGTTGTGATGAAATGTCAATCTGTGCAGCATGAATTTCTGAAAACTCCATTTTATGCATTTCAGCTTTCACTTCGTTTTTCCTTTATTGGCAATATTAGGAGTGTAATTCTCAAGTTTAATTTTTTGTGTTCATCTGATAGGTTTGCCTCCAAGATATAGGGATTCTGTCCGGGCTATAACACCAGGCTTGCCTCTGTTCCTCTACAATTATACTACTCACCAGTTGCATGGAATCTTTGAGGTTTTTTTTCTCAAACTTAGTACTTCTATTTTTTATTCAAGCCTTAAATTTGGAAAACTTTGATATTATATCCTGTCCCGTACAAAATACCATCAGTTTTTATATTAATTTTTTTTTTTAACAATGTCATATGGACCTTTTCTCCTATCTTGTTTTGGTAACTGTTATGTCTTTAACACTTGTGCTTCTCAAATTAATTTTGCCAGGCGGCAAGTTTTGGAGGCTCCAACATTGATCCAACAGCCTGGGAAGACAAAAAGTGCAAAGGAGAGTCGAGGTTCCCTGCTCAGGTAAAATTTTGATTAATGAAGACTTTGTTTCTTCTATATTTGGAGTGGAAGATATCTGCTAACTGCAAACCCTGCTCCTTTTTCTCCCCACAATTAGGTAAGGATCCGCGTTAGAAAACTATGCAAGGCTTTGGAAGAAGATGCTTTTAGGCCAGTCTTGCATCACTATGATGGCCCCAAGTTTCGTCTTGAGCTCTCTATTCCTGAGGTACATCACATTCATTTATTGCCATCTGCCGTTTTCCCACCTTTTTTCATGTAATGATTGATATGAACTGACTTGCATTATATGCTTGTTCTGCAGACTCTGGATCTGTTAGATCTTTGTGAACAGGCGGGCTCTTCAGCATAATCGTAACATTTAGCAAAATGTGCAAATGTAGTAGTCTGTGTGATGGATGTAAGGTGCCTGCTTTCCACCGATTTTCCTTGGAGAGCGCAAGCTTGGGAACTAGTTTGGTTGTTGAATCTTCTGGGGAAAGTAGGAATCGTGGTGTGGGCCAGCTAAATAAATATATTTGTGTCTCGTGAAAACACTTCTCAAGCCTTTGCATTATGTATTATGTTCAATGGTGTTGTAGTCTTATGGATAGACTTGCAAGGGGTAAAGAGAAGAGTGAGGGCCTCAAAAAGTGAAGGCCCTCGTTATCTTTATTCAGTGCATGTAAACCAGAGTTTCTGACTGTGATCTTTTGTTTGTAATGTTGGTTTGGATAAATGGAGAACATCGGAACAACATGGAGTTATAATCTACCAAACTTAAGTGTTCGTAGCTCTACTCTCGCCGGATATCTTTTTTTTCTCTGCAAAGACCTTTAAAAATTAGCTTACTCCTTGAAACAGAAAAAAAAGGAGATTGCCATGGTTATATTTGTGCATTAAAACGTTATAAGCCAGGCATTGCTAAGCGTTTCTCGTAGGCAAGCGAGGCTGATGCAATGCGTGCAGGTACAATTCTCAAGATTTTACTTAACAAGGGGTCAAGAAACAAGCATGTTTGTCGAAATCTCTAGTGTGCATCTCTGGAGAACAAGAGGAGCTCAAATTGGGTTGCACATTCAGGTGGACTGGAAGCAATAGCAGGATGCGCTCTAGTTTGAGCGCCGTTACCTCATCGCGGTCGCAACTCCATGTCTAATTCATATCAGATAGTGGTTTACTTCCATCTATTTCTTCACTAGTTTTGCATGTCAAAGGTGTCAAAGGGCACTCGCACAACTATAAAGAAAAGAAGAAGAGAAGAGATTTATGTTTATTTGTATTTTTT